>OX422224.1:6542500-7070000 GCA_949130495.1 Sambucus nigra
GGGTGATAACCAAGCACATCCACGTAATCACCATCCTCATCGCTGCTTGAATATTCGACGACATTCTTCTCAGCCTTGTCACCAAATTTAGGAGTATCCACCTCGCCATCATACTCATCATCATCGGTGCTGCTATAATATGCAACCACATGCTTACATTTTTTGTCATCAAATTTAGGAGTATCATCTTCTTCACAATCATCATCGACTTCGACATAGATGGTTGGAATGTCATTAAATTTAGGAGCTGGAATGTCATCTTCGTAATCCACAGACTCCAACAACACCGGTTACAAGTCGGAAGCCATTTAGACCTCAACTCAATGACAAAACAAACCTGCCCTATATATGGCACAAATCCTGCAACAAGTAGAATCGATACAAAAGTGTGTCAACAAATGAAACCGAGGGACTTGAAAACTAAACAAATAAAAATCCCAATCTAATTTAAGAATAATGTGACACCCCGACTAATTAAATACCGGGTAGCTACTCCTTTATAAAATTAATTCAAAATGCCAAGTTGGCTCAGTTAATAGCATCACTGTCGAAAACATTTTATTATTACTAACCACCTAGTATTTAAAAAGCAAGTTGCCAAATTTTAATTTAAGTCTGATTAACATGCAACAAGTGTAAAGGAGAAATAAATAACACCATTCACCATGCTGAAGTAAAATGAATAACCATCACAAATAGAGTAAATAAAGTCTGGAGGAAACCCCTCACTACAATCCCAAAACTGAAATAAATAAACTGAACTGAAATAAAACATGCTAAAGTCTGAAAACTGAAATGTAAAAGATGCTCTAAGTAGAAATGGGCAACATGCCCTACAACTGATAGAGGGTAACTCTGGAATCCAAAAGATAGAAGCGTCTATATGCAAATCCCTGTAGCTTCCACAAGCAGCTACAGCTCGTCACCTGAATGAGTATCCTATGCTTGGTGTCCCTGTGGCTGGGCACCTAAAAATGGTTTTACAAAGAAAAAAGAGATTTGAAAAGCAAACGGGTCAGAGCCCGAATGTGGAGTTATATTTTAAAAACCTGCAAGTGCTTTAAAAACATTTAAAACATTAAATGCAAAGTACATGTTAGGACGTACACTCACATGATATTCTCACCTCTCGTCTAACTGTGCACTCCTAACGTAAGTACCCATCTATAACGACCCATACTACTAGCTAACTGACAACATAACTAGCTAGACCGCCAAAGGTTCTATTCATATTACTCGGTTCATTTATTATAACAATGCTCGTAATTAAATAGAGGTTTAACGTAAACTCAGTTACAAAATATGCCATTGATATAACTATCAGTTAACTCATTATATAACTCGAAACAATACCGTGATATATATTCACTACATTGACATGAAAGTTCCCATTAAATTAAGTGTATATTATTCACATCATAAATATACAATATAAGCACCCCGAGAACTAAGCTGCGGTGCACACATACTCTGCTATTCATCCCGGTACATCACGTACATAAGGATCACATATTCCGAATCTCTCAGGAATAGTTCTCAGATAACAACATCACAAATAATGGAGGCGAACACAGTCACCATCACATGGGTCACGCACATACCTACGCTCCCACGATCAGCGGACTTATTAATATCACAATAAGTCTTTCAATGACCTATGTTCATCGAGGTACCAGTCTAAATCCCCCCCGTAGGCACACAAGGATTAGAGAGTCCTAAGCGAACGCAAACCTCCCGTGATAGCAAGTATGGTAGGTATGTCATACACACAAATACTATATCAATACTAAGTATACACGCATCTTAGTAATCACCGTAGTATAATTGTAATACTCTACATCATTATACCATTATTCCAAATCCATATATTTCAAGTATCCCGATAATATATAATTTAAATGGTCGACACGTCTCACGTCGTAATTCCTTAAACTTAAAACCTATCTCAAATAGACTATTAAGTCTCCCATAATTCTCACATATGACATCTTTAGACCTAAGGTCTTTGCTTCTGCCCCAAACCTTATTTCATCAACTTAATCAAATTGTACTATTAACCCAAATATTATCTCACATGACAAATTTCATTTATTTAGAAAAATTCCTCAAATTACATTCCAAATAAAGTCCCATCTCATAATCATGCCTACTGGTCTTCCTTAAAGTTAAGGGTATTCATAAAGTCTCTAATAATATTCTCCAAGGGTTAACACCACTAAAATTCAATTAAGGGAAAACTTCATTTATTCTGGGAAGGTCGATCGATTGACCTTGGCCTTCGATCGATCGATTTTGTCGATCGATCGACTGATGAATGTCGATCGATCGATTACACAGGTATGGTTACGGACTGCTTCGATTTGCAGATTTGAAAACATCCCAAAACTTATTTTTAAAGCATGATTCTCTAATATAACGTTATAGTAATGTCATATAACCATCCTACAATATTACTAACGTCCATAAATCAATATTTCAACAACTAAAGGCTACATATGGATCAATCTTTATCAAAAACCTAGTTTTCTAATTTATCTCAAGAACATTCATAAACCTCATCTTAAATCCGTTTTTGGTATCACAAAAGTCAGTAATTCTCTTAATATGATCTTCCAGTAACATTCTACATGCAACCTATATCCCAAAAATTAAACTAATAACTCCAATCTTATGGGTTTTTCATTAACTTCCAAGAACACATAAAGTTTTTGAATAATCTAACATGGAAGAAGCATTTTCCGAAATTTAAATGGAATAAATCACTTGCCTTGATTGTCTCTGGATTTGGTGTTGGATTTGTAAGCTCTTTCTGCAGATTTTCTGCAGAATTCCTCCTCTTCCCCTTCCTCTCTAAGCTTTCTTCTTCCAAAGGTGGCTATGGTGGCTAGGGTTTCCTTTGGGAGGGTTGGAAGACTAAATGATAACCTACGTAGCTTTCTAGGTTAATAAGGGTTGGTTATGGGCTTAGCGGGTCTTATCCACATCAGATTTAATTAACCAAATTTTCGTCACTTTTAATTCCTCAAAACGTGAAATTACCAAAATACCCTTTAAGTTGCCGGTATGGCCTAAAAATACCCCGGGACCCAAACTATACCCCCGGCTAGTGTTTTCTGACTATCTCGACCCTTACGGACGCGATGGTGCACTCAAAATGACCATACGGATTATAGATTTTAAATTCACATTTTATTATCAAAATATTATACCGTGACGCGACGGTCCCACGCGTCTCAACAAAATTTCTAAAATGCCGTATATAAATCCCACGACAAATTTTATAATACCAAGTTCATATATAATCATATATGCACATAATCAAATACCAATTCGTATCACATTAGTATTTTTATCCCGGATTAATTTCCAATTAATACGCATTTAATTAATTAATCCTCAAAATAAATATAGCCAAAAGTACGGGGTATTACATACCTCCCCCCTAATAACTGAATTTCGTCCCGAAATTCGAAGCTAGAAAGTACCTGCTAAAAATAGCTCTGGATAACGTTCGCGCATTTCATCCTCGCGCTCCCATGTGGACTCCTCAACATTGTGATGTCGCCACTGAACACGCACTAACGGAACTATCTTTGACCGCAGTTTCCTCTCGTTTCGGTCCAGAATAGCAATTGGCCCCTCCTCGTAGGAGCTATCCGGCTGGAGATCGATGTCCTCCATAGCAATGTGAGAATGAGCCAAATTATCTCTAAGGTATTTCCTCAGCGAGGAAATATGGAACACGTCGTGAATCCGATATAAGTGCTCCGGTAGTCCAAGTCTATACGCAACCGGTCCGATCCGCTCAATAATAGGAAACGGCCCCACATACCTCGGCGCCAACTTCCCCTTCTTCCTGAATCGCATAATCCCCTTCATCGGAGAAACCCTGAGCAAAACCTGGTCCCCCACTTAGAACTCCCTGAAAAACCTCTTCGCATCAGCATAACTCTTCTGCCTGTCTTGAGCTACCCGAATGCGACTCCGAATCAACTCAATCCTTGCCGAAGTATCCTGAATCACTTCCGGCCCAAGTAGTTTGTTGTCCCCCACCTCCAACCAACATGCTGGGGAACGACAAGGCCTACCGTACAATGCCTCAAACGGAGCCATGCCAATAGTGAACTGATAGGAGTTGTTGTAAGCAAACTCTACCAGTGGAAGGTACTGCTCCCATCCACCCCCGAAGTCAATGATGCACATGCGTAGCATGTCCTCCAACATCTGATTGGTGCGCTCTGTCTGCCCATCGGTCTGCGGATGATAAGCCGTACTCAACCGTAATTCCGTGCCCATGGCCTTCTGGAAACTTTCCCAAAACCGCGAAACAAATATCTTGTCTCGGTCAGACACGATATTTAGGGGCACACCGTGAAGTCTCACAATCTCTGAAATGAAGAGCTGGGCATACTGTCCCGTAGTGTAGTCGGTCCTTACGGGTAAGAAGTGAGCGACCTTGGACAACCTGTCCACAATTACCCAAACGGAGTCGTGACCCCTCTGCGACGTAGGCAACCCCGTGACAAAATCCATGGATATGCTCTCCCACATCCACACCGGAACCTCCAACGGCTGTAGCAATCCTGCTGGTCTCTGATGATCCACTTTTACAAGCTGACAAGTGGCGCATTTCGAGACAAACTCAGCGATATCTCTCTTCATACCGCTCCACCAATACTGGCGTCTCATGTCTTGGTACATTTTGTCCCCTCCGGGATGTACCGCGAACCGTGAGCCGTGCGACTCTGCCATAACATCGTGTCGCAATTCTTCCCCTTCCGGAACTACCAATCTCCCATTGAAGCGCAATCCCCCGTCTGAGCTAACGGTATAGGACTCGGCTCCCTCTGCAAGTAATTGAACTATCTGCTCCTGACAGAACGAGTCATTAGCCTGTGCCCGTACAATCCTCGTGATAATCTGCGGTGTAACGGTCATCACAGACATGAAAGATCGGGCCACTGCATCCGGGTGTCCCAATTCCTTCCACTTAGCTTTCCACACCTCTGCCACCTCCTCTGCTGGCCTGCGGCTCAACGCGTCTGCTACCACGTTAGCCTTACCCGGGTGGTACTGGATGTCGAACTGGTAGTCCTTCACAAATTCAAGCCACCTACGCTGCCGCATATTCAGTTCCTTCTGCGTGAACAGATACTGTAGTGACTTGTGGTCCGTGAACAGCTGAAACTTCTCCCCCAAAAGATAGTGCCTCCAAATCCGTAAGGCAAATACCACTGCTGCCAACTCCAAATCATGCGTGGGGTAATTCTTCTCATGAGGCTTAAGCTTACGGGAAGCATAAGCTATGGCCTGTCTCTCCTGCTGCAAAACACCTCCAAGCCCTTGCAAAGACGCATCGGTGTAAACCAAATACTCAACTCCCGGTCTCGGCAATGCTAACACTGGTGCTGAGGTCAACTTGTCCTTCAATTCATCGAATGCCAACTGACAGGCATCACTCCAAATGAACGACACACCTTTACGAGTAAGATGTGTCAAAGGACCTGCAATCTCTGAGAAACCCTGAATAAACCTCCTGTAGTAACCTGCTAGACCCAAGAAACTACGAATCTCCGTTGGTGTCGTGGGCTGTCCCCACTCCCTCACCGCTGATACCTTCCCTGGATCAACTGATATTCCCTGGTCGGAAATAATGTGACCCAAGAACTGGACTTCCTTCAGCCAAAACCCGCACTTCTCGTATTTTGCATACAGCTTGTTCTGACGAAGTGTCTGCAAAACCTGCCTCAAATGCTCGGCGTGCTCCTCCTCTGTCTGAGAGTAAACCAGAATGTCATCAATGAAGACAATGACAAACTGATATAGGAAATATCTGAACACCCTGTTCATCAAGTCCATAAACACTGCTGGAGCGTTGGTCAAGCCGAAAGGCATAACCCGAAATTCATAAGAACCATATCTCGACAAGAACGCAGTCTTCGAGACATCCTCCTCCCTGATACGCAACTGATGGTATCCTGACCTCAAGTCAATCTTCGAGAAGAAAGAAGATCCTCTCAACTGGTCGAATAAGTCATCGATTCGAGGTAACGGATACTTATTCCGTATCGTGACCTTATTCAACTCTCGGTAGTCCACGCACAATCTCAGTGAACCATCCCTCTTCTTTACAAACAAAACTGGAGCTCCCCAAGGTGAGGTACTCCTACGAATAAAGCCATGCCCTAACAGCTGCTCTATCTGATCCCGTAACTCTCGCATCTCAGCTGGAGCCATACGGTACGGTGCACGTGCTATAGGTCTCGTACCCGGTAGCAAATCAATAACGAAGTCTATCTCTCGACTGGGCGGTAAGCCTGGTATCTCCTGAAACACATCTGAATACTCCCTGACAACCGGGATTGAATCTAAAGGAATAACAACCTCCTTAGAGGTATCCTCCTCTATGTAATACAGATGAGCGGTCGATCCTCCCTCTGGGCGAGGCATCGCCACTACAAACATCTCTTGCCCCGGATTGGCAAAAACAATGCTCCCGCTGAAGCAATCAATCATGGCCCTATATGCTACGAGCCAATCCATACCGATGATCACATCGTGAACATGCATGTCTAACACTAACATGTCTGCAGGCAATACCAAACCACCGATCTCTACCCCCACTCCCCGGCATATAAAGAAAATAAGTGACCCACTCCCTAATGGTGAGTCGACACACGTCACTGTGCTCTCTGCCGTCGCTAACAATCCTAAAGCTTTCGCGAAGTGTGTAGCTATGAAACAATGTGTAGCACCCGTATCAAATAACACCCGACCAATAGTGCCATGGATAGGAAACGTACCCTCGATCGCGGGCGGTGCCTGTGGAACTGCAGCCTGGTGAACGTTGTAGACACGTCCATACTGTAGCTGCCCCTGCTGAGCTGGGACTGCTGGAATGGGTGGCAAAGCTGCCATCTGTGGCGGTGCAGGAAGAGCGGCGGGAAACATAGGTCTCTGTGGCTCCTGGCGAGCACCCTGCTGCTGCTGCTGTGGGGCCCTTCCCCTATCAGGACAATCCTGCTTCTTATGGCCAGTCTTGCCACAAGTAAAGCACTTCCCTGGGAATTTCCCTCCCCTCTGCCCCTGCTGTCCCCGGCCCTGGTGGCCGTTACCGTTCCTCCCTTGGCCCTGCTGGCCCTGATGGAACTGCTGCCCATTCTGCCCCTGCTGGCCCTGATGGCCGTTTGGACCCTGATGGCCCTGACGGAAACCTCCCTGTCCCTGCCTGTAGTTCCCTAACCGAAACCTCTTATTATCCCCCTGCTGGGAGCTCTGCTCAGTCTGTCTCTGCCCTTGACCGGTTTGTGCCCCGTTGGCACCCTGTCCTCCAGTCCTGCCCTGATGGCTAGACTCCCTTGACTGTTTGCCCTCGGCCATATGAAAACGGTGGTCCTGGCAGTGTAATAATGCAGCGTTAACCACATCAGAATACGTGGCCAACGATAGGTTTCCTAGCAGATGCTGACGGATCCTCCAATTCAACCCATCAGTGAACTTCTCTATCTTCTTCTTCTCTGTTGGAATCTCGTCTGGAACGATATTCAACAGGTTAGTGAACTCGGCCTCATACTCGGCCACTGTCTTGCCCTCCTATTTCAAACTCATCAGCTTCCTCCTCATCTCGGTATGAACTGCGGACGGAAAGTACTTGCGGTCGAACCGCACCCAGAACTCCTGAATCGTGAGGGTATCCCTCTCCTCCGCGGTGGTAATAGACTCCCACCACTGCAGCGCAGATCCAACTAACTTGAAAGTAGCTAGCACCTGTTTCTGAACATCAGTGCACTCATGCATCCTCAAGTGCCTCTGCATATCTTTCCTCCATTGGCTCGAGACAACCACATCTGAGCTACCTGCAAACTCCGGCGGATGCGCTTCCTGAAAAGCGTCACGTACACGCTCCCAAGCAGACGGGAATGCATTAACCTGTACTGGCGCGACAACCGGCGCCTGAGGTGGTGCCTGCTGAATCACGGCAATCGCGGCATTTACCGCTTGGGCTACTATAGCAGCAACCTCAGCGGCGTTCATCATGCCCTGAACTGGAGCGGGCTGTGGTTCGAGCGTTGCATTCCTGGGAACTCGTTGTGCACGTCGTGGAGGCATCTGAAATAAGAACAAAGTTTATAAGTTCACGGTTTATAAACTTAAAATAGCTAAAGAACGAAGCATACACAATAAGAATACAACAGTCCTAAAATATAGGGCTCTATATCAAAGAAAACGTAGCGGAAACATAATAGCCGTACAGATCCTAAAGGACACTAGAACCTGATGCTCTGATACCACCTGTGACACCCCGACTAATTAAATACCGGGTAGCTACTCCTTTATAAAATTAATTCAAAATGCCAAGTTGGCTCAGTTAATAGCATCACTGTCGAAAACATATTATTATTACTAACCACCTAGTATTTAAAAAGCAAGTTGCCAAATTTTAATTTAAGTCTGATTAACATGCAACAAGTGTAAAGGAGAAATAAATAACACCATTCACCATGCTGAAGTAAAATGAATAACCATCACAAATAGAGTAAATAAAGTCTGGAGGAAACCCCTCACTACAATCCCAAAACTGAAATAAATAAACTGAACTGAAATAAAACATGCTAAAGTCTGAAAACTGAAATGTAAAAGATGCTCTAAGTAGAAATGGGCAACATGCCCTACAACTGATAGAGGGTAACTCTGGAATCCAAAAGATAGAAGCGTCTATATGCAAATCCCTGTAGCTTCCACAAGCAGCTACAGCTCGTCACCTGAATGAGTATCCTATGCTTGGTGTCCCTGTGGCTGGGCACCTAAAAATGGTTTTACAAAGAAAAAAGAGATTTGAAAAGCAAACGGGTCAGAGCCCGAATGTGGAGTTATATTTTAAAAACCTGCAAGTGCTTTAAAAACATTTAAAACATTAAATGCAAAGTACATGTTAGGACGTACACTCACATGATATTCTCACCTCTCGTCTAACTGTGCACTCCTAACGTAAGTACCCATCTATAACGACCCATACTACTAGCTAACTGACAACATAACTAGCTAGACTGCCAAATGTTCTATTCATATTACTCGGTTCATTTATTATAACAATGCTCGTAATTAAATAGAGGTTTAACGTAAACTCAGTTACAAAATATGCCATTGATATAACTATCAATTAACTCATTATATAACTCGAAACAATACCGTGATATATATTCACTACATTGACATGAAAGTTCCCATTAAATTAAGTGTATATTATTCACATCATAAATATACAATATAAGCACCCCGAGAACTAAGCTGCGGTGCACACATACTCTGCTATCCATCCCGGTACATCACGTACATAAGGATCACATATTCCGAATCTCTCAGGAATAGTTCTCAGATAACAACATCACAAATAATGGAGGCGAACACAGTCACCATCACATGGGTCACGCACATACCTACGCTCCCACGATCAGCGGACTTATTAATATCACAATAAGTCTTTCAATGACCTATGTTCATCGAGGTACCAGTCTAATTCCCCCCCGTAGGCACACAAGGATTAGAGGGTCCTAAGCGAACGCAAACCTCCCGTGATAGCAAGTATGGTAGGTATGTCATACACACAAATACTATATCAATACTAAGTATACACGCATCTTAGTAATCACCGTAGTATAATTGTAATACTCTACATCATTATACCATTATTCCAAATCCATATATTTCAAGTATCCCGATAATATATAATTTAAATGGTCGACACGTCTCACGTCGTAATTCCTTAAACTTAAAACCTATCTCAAATAGACTATTAAGTCTCCCATAATTCTCACATATGACATCTTTATACCTAAGGTCTTTGCTTCTGCCCCAAACCTTATTTCATCAACTTAATCAAATTGTACTATTAACCCAAATATTATCTCACATGACAAATTTCATTTATTTAGAAAAATTCCTCAAATTACATTCCAAATAAAGTCCTATCTCATAATCATGCCTACTGGTCTTCCTTAAAGTTAAGGGTATTCATAAAGTCTCTAATAATATTCTCCAAGGGTTAACACCACTAAAATTCAATTAAGGGAAAACTTCATTTATTCTGGGAAGGTCGATCGATCGACCTTGGCCTTCGATCGATCGATTTTGTCGATCGATCGACTGATGAATGTCGATCGATCGATTACACAGGTATGGTTACGGACTGCTTCGATTTGCAGATTTGAAAACATCCCAAAACTTATTTTTAAAGCATGATTCTCTAATATAACGTTATAGTAATGTCATATAACCATCCTACAATATTACTAACGTCCATAAATCAATATTTCAACAACTAAAGGCTACATATGGATCAATCTTTATCAAAAACCTAGTTTTCTAATTTATCTCAAGAACATTCATAAACCTCATCTTAAATCCGTTTTTGGTATCACAAAAGTCAGTAATTCTCTTAATATGATCTTCCAGTAACATTCTACATGCAACCTATATCCCAAAAATTAAACTAAAAGCTCCAAAATTATGGGTTTTTCATCATCTTCCAAGAACACATAAAGTTTTTGAATAATCTAACATGGAAGAAGCATTCTCCGAAATTTAAATGGAATAAATCACTTGCCTTGATTGTCTCTGGATTTGGTGTTGGATTTGTAAGCTCTTTCTGCAGATTTTCTGCAGAATTCCTCCTCTTTCCCTTCCTCTCTAAGCTTTCTTCTTCCAAAGGTGGCTATGGTGGCTAGGGTTTCCTTTGGGAGGGTTGGAAGACTAAATGATAACCTACGTAGCTTTCTAGGTTAATAAGGGTTGGTTATGGGTTTAGTGGGTCTTATCCACATCAGATTTAATTAACCAAATTTTCGTCACTTTTAATTCCTCAAAACGTGAAATTACCAAAATACCCTTTAAGTTGCCGGTATGGCCTAAAAATACCCCGGGACCCAAACTATACCCCCGGCTAGTGTTTTCTGACTATCTCGACCCTTTCGGACGCGATGGCGCACTCAAAATGACCATACGGATTATAGATTTTAAATTCACATTTTATTATCAAAATATTATACCGTGACGCGGCGGTCCCACGCGTCCCAACAAAATTTCTAAAATGCCGTATATAAATCCCACGACAAATTTTATAGTACCAAGTTCATATATAATCATATATGCACATAATCAAATACCAATTCGCATCACATTAGTATTTTTATCCCGGATTAATTTCCAATTAATACGCATTTAATTAATTAATCCTCAAAATAAATATAGCCAAAAGTACGGGGTATTACAAATAAGTCATAAACAATTCATCAAAAATTAGGGGTTAAAATTAAATCACCCAAATAATGCAACAAAATATAAGTTGGGGCTGGGATCATAGAAAAATCGGCCAAGGAGTACAACAAAAATGAGATAGGGCACGACAATCAACAAACAGAGAGGCTGCAACGTAGAGATGATGATAAATTAAACATATAATAAACTTAATATGATTTCAAATTTAAGTGCAAAGACAAATGTATACAAATAATTCATTAAAAATTCAAGTCATGACACAAATATCACCCAAATAATTGCATAAAAAATAAGTTGGGGTTAGGGTGTTAATCATCACTGAAATCGCCCAAACAATTCAATAAAAACATGATAGGCACAACAATCAACAAATAAAGAGGGTAATTAATTATATGGTGGGCACAACAATCACCAAAAAGACCCGTTGACAATTACAGTCTATATTCACCAAAACTTGATATTGTACTAAAAAGTTCTTGACTCCTTAATACAAAGAAGAGTAATTAATTCTAACCAACAAATTCTGACCTGCATAAAAAAAACCCCTACTTCTGTTTGAAGTCTTAAAATTACGACAGTTATAGTTAAAGTATTCTGAATTTAAACACCAAATAACATACCTTACAGTATAGGACCCGTGGAGAATTACAGCTTATATTCACCTTGATGTTTAACACAGAACAACTTAGGAGTTCAAAATACAAAGAATAAATAATTCTGACCAAAAAATTTAGAGTTATTATTATCATTTTATAGGACAAACCTAATGAAATTCTAGATGTTTACTTGTGACTGTGACCACCAAATAAGCAGATTTTCTTTTCAACCCTTTACACTTTTTGTATTTCTTAAGGCCTTGCAATTATATATATTTTTTTAAATGTCATTGGCTACATATTACGGAATCTCATCCAAACAACAAATTTGCCAAAACGTAACAGCTTCTCATCTAAACCAAAGCACCTCTACATTACATTTTATCAAGTCAAGAAGTCATCCATGGTTGTGTCGGTTAACTTAATGGTTGCACTTCATTTTTTCTTTTATTCATTAGTGGTGGTAGGTTTGTATTGGAGAAGGAAGATTGATTACAGAAAAGTTGCCTGTCACGTGTCTTGCGAATGCCTAGTTTATGTCAAATCTGACCAACACTACAAGAAAATGTTCTTTCCATGACCTATTTTCTAAGAGATTTAACATATACGTGTCGTCACAAGTACATTAAGTAGACACTGTACCAAAGGATGTCGTGGGTAAACCACGCCAATTTCTATCTACGACGCCAAAGAGTTTACAACAACACATTTATAGCTGTTGTAATAGTTTTTATGACATTTCCCTATAATGAGTGTTAAAATCTCATTATACAACTAAACTGTGGTGTCGTGATTTTTTTTTTTGATTGGCAATTATCGCAAATCAGTTCCCAGATTTTGCCACAAGTAATACTATCATGCCCTTGAGGTTCTATTCTTAGCCTTCATACTCTCTCATTACCAATTAATTTTAAGATGCTGTTTGGATATCGAGGAAAAGCAAAAAAATTTGAACATTGAATGGTTAATTTCATGCTTAAACTCTCCATTTATCCTCCTCATCTGGTCAATTGCAGGATTCATCGCTTATGTTCCAATTCATGAATTCAGTGATTTTACCTTATCACCTGCTGTTTCCGCAATGATTTTTCCTTAACATCTGGTCAATTGTAGGATTTATAGCTTACGACGTTCAATGGCTCTTCGGTATTGGGGGATAATTATATATATATATATATATATATATATATATATATATCTGTTCCATTTCATGAATTCTATGATTTTTCCTTATCATCTTCTCAGGGAATCACTTAAATATTGCTTCATTTTTATTCAAGACACTTCAATGTCCAGCAAATAACAAACTCATAGTTTTTATTTATTAATATCTTTGATTTGCAGTGGATGAGAAGGTGTGTGGACCACAGAGAGTGAGCGAGATATTGTGTAAACCGAAATGGCGTACGATTGCAATCAAGATATTATTTAACTCGTCTCTTACTTATTTATCATTTTTCTTCATCATCGCCTCTGTTATTTCCTAATCTCATTTTGAGGTAATACGTGTTTATTCGTGTGATTCTGTGTGTGTTTGTGTACATGTTAGGGGTTTATAAATATCTATGTTTATGAAATGCTTTGTGTCTTCCTCTCATTGTTCTTACCTCAGTAAGTACGAAGTTTAGATCAAATCGGGTCAGATTAAGATCTCTCTTCGAGCAAATTTATGATGTCCCCCCCCCCCCATAGGCGACTGCGAGTCCTCCTTTATGACCACCATTTATTGAATAAAAGGAACTTCAGGTCAGATAAAGAAGAAAAATTGATATCTTAGATAAGAATCTTGCTGCTCTATTGCCATGGTATTGCTTTATATGCTCTAATCTTTCAACGTATGTGATATTTTTTGACAAAGATCTACAGCTACCATGGCTTATTGATTATATGGTTATATGCTTTGAAAAGCAGATATTTATGGTTTCTGTATTGGCTCTTATGAGAGATTTGTGGTGGTTATTGGATTGGAGGAGGTTGAGAGCATGTGTAAACTCACCGGACTTTGAAACTTCTTTTTTGGTGCATGAAGTTTAGATTTTTGTATCTGCTTATTTCGACTTGAATACAATATAGGTGCAGAATTTCCGGGATTTTGTGGCATGTTTTCGCTCCAGGTCTTTGATAATATTCGAAATATAAAAGTATGCAGTAATTCCTTCACTTTTATGGTTGCGAAATGCTTTGGAGGCTTCATAGAAGTCCATAAATGTTCATATGCACTTGCCATGCTCTGGAGTTTTGGGATGCTTTTAAATTTCTTGCTGCTAAAAGCATTTAGTTGAGTTCTTCCCCGAATGGCTGCAATTTTTGGAGAGGAGAACTTCATGTCAGATTTTATTGTTGAAGAATTTTGGTATTTGACCATTGAGATGGAATTGGTTGTGCTCATGATCTTCTGCCATGTTTGGAATATTAACTTTAGTTCAGGGTACGTTTTAGGGGTTATTTAACAGTTGCATGTTGTGTGTATTCGTCGTTTTATTTTCAAATCTATTATGGAATTAGTGTTGAGATGCAACAATGTATGGGTTAAGGATATTTTTTGCGGCAACTATAGCAGAGATAATTATGCTCATTAGCAACACCACCTGATTTGTTGGTATTGTGGGTTATGGCTTGTGTGACTTAGTTAAAATTTACGATATGTTGTGAGTATGTCCAGTGCCTACCATGTTGAATATGTTACGTGTTGGTTGCGTGGTTTGTTGTTATGGCCATTTTTTATTTGCCTGTAGGTGATGTCGGCGCCGCAGGGGGAACGTGTTTTGCGTGTCATTATGTATTCTTTGTTCTCCTCTGTTTTTGGTAAGAAAGCTTACATTATTTTTAAAAAATACTATGAAATTCATTTTCTGCATGTCTTCCTTACCATTCACTTCTCCCTTTTCATACAAATTATTATTTTTTTTGTTCTAGATCTGCCAATCAAATCATTTAATAGTGAGATACTTGGTTGTTTTCTATAATGCTTTAATAGAAAAGCTTGTACATTTGATGAATGCACCTAAATTATCTAATTACCTATTTTCTATTTTTTCTTCATTTTAGTTGTGTTCACAGGTGGGTTTTACCCTTAATAGAAGCAACCTAGAAATTACACTACAGGTTTGACTCAATCACAACTACAATCTATAGGTACTTAAAATCTAGATATATTTTTTATGTTTTTTTTGTCCACATATTTTTGAATTAGAAAATAAGATTTAAATAAATGGATGAGTGAATGTGTTATTATAGAAAACATCCTTGGATAATGTAAGATGAGCATAAAACTTTTGTCAATGAGAATAAAACTTCTCAACATATGCTATGTTATAACATGCTACAAAAATACATGTTGTTAGTTGTGGAATTTAAACTTTTATTTATAAAAAATTAAGAAGTTGAAGATAGAAAAATCTGAAGGGAGTGTGGATCTGAATTATTTATTTAAAAAAAATCAAGATTTGAATATTAGATCTATTCTGATTGAAGGTTTTTGAATTTATGTTCAATGTATCTTTTATCTCTTTGAAGTTTATTACCTTGTGCATGTTATTGTTATAAATGATTTGGTGGATTAGATGTAGTTCGTTTCGCATTTGTTAATTATTAATTACTCTTTTATATTATTTTGGCAACATCCATTCATGATTTCCTTTCTATGTTTAGTGTGTTCGTGTATTTATTTATTTATTTAGTTTTTTTCCTCATGGTTATTTTATGTACTTTGTGTTTTTGTTTAAAAATATTATCATCGTATTTAATTGGCCCGTGATCGTGTTACGTAAAAAACATATTTTCTTTCATGTCGTATTGTATTTTAATCAACCCCTATCCGTGTTTGGTGTAGAAAGAGATTTTTTGCCATGTCATGTTCATGTTAGGTTAAAAAAAAAATAGTGTCGCGATTTATTTGTGTTAGCGTTCGTGTCGTCTTGTGTTGGTGTTAGCTCAAAAAATATTTCATTTCATTTCATGTTATATTTTACTGGTGTTCATGTGGTGAAAAACAAGATTTTGTGTGGTGTTATATTTTAATTGAGTTGTATTTGTGTTAGGTAAAAAAATACGATTTCATGCCATGTCGCATTTCATTTGGATCGTGTTCATGTTAATTAAAAAAATATTGCATATCGTGTCGTGTCGTGTCGTGTTATGTTACTTGGTTTGTGTAAGGTAAAAAAAAAAGATTTCATGTCGTATCGTATTATAACACATATAGATTTTGCGTATATATATTTATCATATATATAATGTGTACATAAATAACTTGTGAACATATTATGTATACAAATTTTAATGCGGAAATATATTAGAATATACTTGTAGTTTGACCCCTATGGCCCATAAAACGTGTGGATGTTTTAAATTGAATGAAAAAAGATTAGTTAAATAAAATTTTGACGCCAACCTAATAGGTTATTAGTAATTAATTTGGTTTTGCGACAGTGATGCTAAGAATGAACCATATGAGACTCTTGTTTTAATTTGGTACAAGATTGATCTCCCGGTATTTTATTAGGCGGGGTGTCACAGATGGATCCCGCTCCCCCCCTCCTTTTGGGAAAAAAGCCAAAAAATCTATTTCGTACTTAGTCCTTTGGCCTCCTCTTTGTAACCAATTATCAATTATAATGAATTTATGAATGAGAACAAAATATTGAGAGAGGAATACTGGCTAGGTCGCATTTGTTTTCACTGTGTATATAGTACTATATAATTCCTTTGTTTCTGGTCCGTCTTTATTTTGTACTCCTTCAGTTTGATCTTTAATGATATCTGTAATCATGATATTGTATTAAAGAGATTATAATTTTCTAAATTGGGAGGATGTTTTATTCTTTTAATAACTTAGTTGTTTTAATTCTAGTTGACCTTTCATATGCCCATACACTTGGAGATAATATATTATCTCCTAGAGCTGGATTGATCGCTTTTGTTGATTTTTGTTGGAATTATAGAAATGGCAGACCAAATGCAATTTCATAATCAAAACAGAACAAGGATGTTTTCGTTATACAAATGTAGCATCACAAAAGATGTTGGTTCCCAGGGAGTCCCAATTTGAGAATTTTCGAGAACAAGAGAAAATCAGAGAAACGGTGGAGAGACTCAAGAGTGGAGGGCCGAGAAGGTCAATGCTACCACTCCATGGTGACTCAGCGAAACCCTTCACATGAACTGTAAGACCAGCGTACAACGAAGACCCAAAAGCCACATTGTCAGTGCCGCAACACCAGCACAGGGACTAGTTCGCAGTTAATGTCCAACATTTGGGCTTCGTGCCTGGTCCATGGATGAGTTGGTATGGGGTATGGGAAGGATAGGCAGGGGTTCCTGATAGTGAAAAAATGATGTTTTTTATGGGAGTTAACATGGAGGTCATCGTTTTCACATTTGGCCAGCTAGTGTGAAATTTCAATAGTAGTTCGGGCCTTTGACATAAAAACCATGGATCGTGATTGGGATAGGGCGGACAAATCGTTGCATAAGAATCCAACGAATCCAAATTCGGACATTGTTCTTACCAAGGGACCAAGGCCAATAGGTTAACACCATGTCAATCGGGACCAAGGCTATCATATAAATCATATAACTCGGCCCAATAGATTAACACCGTGTCAATCGGGACCAAGGCCAACGTGTGACTAAGTGGGTGCGACAAATTTGGGTGTGGAGACCCAAGCAGCACAGATACATAAAAAATGGAACAACTTGAGTATTGGATACAGATACTGACTCGACACAGCCCAGTACAAATCGGTAACCACTGATCATTTTGACTTTTGGATATGGCCTGATACAGCAGGGATACTTTTAGGATACGGTTGGGTTATAATGTATTTTTTTAGATGGGTGTCACTTTGTAATTATGAATTGTTGAACTTTTAACTTATATAAATAACTACGTAAAAGAGTAACTCCCTGGTATATTCATTCACACATCATACTGTAAATCTGTTGACAGTCTCTAGGGGTTCTTTTTTCGATTTTTTTGCTGGAATTTTGTTATAATATAGCTGGGTCATATAATAAACAACACAAAAGATTTATATTCTTGTAAAGATATAGGTGCTAATAAATATATTCTATCATTATGGCAAATAAGGAAGAGACTACTAGGACTAGCATAATTTTATAGTTTCCTTTTTGTTTAAATAATATCGAGAGAATGAATATAATGCTAGTGCTCCTCCATAAATTGTAAATGTAATTAACATCATAACATGAATGAAATACATGTGATAGTCTACAATTACCATTTACTGAACCAAATTTGTTAGTTAACTATCAAAATCAACAATTTTTTTCTTGTATTTATAGTGCTAAAATTGTAAATATTTCTTGAATGAATAGATATTATTTATTGTCATATCATTTCTATATTCGAACTCTATTTTCTCTGGATTTTCGATATCGTCGCATCATAACTCATAATGTGTATATGTATTCATGCAATATAAATGGAGAAAATGGACCGAAATACGTATGAAATGTTCCCCTCACTCTTCATTCATTATATGGTGACAACGGGAAAGTTTTTGGCTACGGTGATGAAATACCCCATAGTGTGAGATATGGTGGTGACCCTCTTCATGTTCTGATTACCAATAGGGTGTGTTTGTGATGCAAAAAAAAATGGCCACGTGATGCTAGATTGTCTGAACAAACCATTGATGGTAAAAAATCATGAAGTACATCATTAATGATGCCCAATCCCAATCCAAGCCACAACTACATTTGGGTGATAAGGGTAGTGAAGCTCTTGGAGTGAATGAGGATATGTACCTAGCCGAGGTGATAATGTGGGAGTTGAAGGAAATACAAGTCTAATGTTGCCAATTTTTAATCTTTATGCTGATGCTTTGAATTATAGATCATCACTCCGAATCAAGATAACATGATGTCATTTTTACTTCATAATAAATGTCACTAGAAAGTAGCAATCTGATAGTAGAGAACTGTTTAGTTCAATAACTATTCTTTTCTTAAATAGACAATCTAATTTTATGTTTGGGCTACGAAAAGTATAAAATAAAACAAAAGGTAATGAAGTATGTTACGATTAATTAATTTTTTACAAACCTTGGAGATTGGTCTCTTCTCAAAGGAGTTGAAGCTTTGCGCGAGTGCTTTGGGAACTTCTCGTCACTCAAAAACATAAAAATATATAATTGCAAGAAATTGAAGTTTGTTCCCATCATGGAAGGATTTTCGAAGTTAATGCAATGTGGATTTCCAAGTGCCCCTTACTTAAAGGAAAGATGACCTGAATGACGGCCATCTACATAGATCTGCGATGTGTATGATGGCCAACTTTATTTATCTTAAATTTCTACAAGAGTTTCTCTTCTCTGTTTTTTCCTAGTTTCGTATGTACTTTTTGAAATTAATGTATGATATATTTCGACATATACTATCTTGTTTACACAGGCAAGATATTTGGAGAGTTATTTCACAAAGATAGTCTGTTGTTCTTCACATAGGTGTATCAACACCTTTCTCTCTTTTAAACTTCAATATAATTTTTTTCCGTCCCTACCCAGTGATAAAAAAATTCTTTTTTGTTTTCACGCGTTCCATTGTTCTAAGTTCTGATTGAATCATGATTTCCCATTTGCACCTTATAATATGTTAGTAGTTCTCTACTGTTGCATTTATTTGAACTTGTGGAACTTTGTAATAAAAATGAAGGGAGTTGTGGGGGTGTTTTGGACCAATTTAAAAACCAAAATTTTCCAATAGGACTTGAAATGTTTACTAGTTTTACAAATGTTGAATCTATAATTTTATTGGACATAGGAATAACGTGGTTTATAAACTGGTTTTGTCACGTGTACAATGGAAATAATAACTGCTCTCCCACTTTGACCAAATCCTATATATATAGTGCACGCAAATAACCATCTCCTTAAGCCAGGGTAAACTCCACTGATCTGGTAATTTATGATCATCAGTTGTTATCCATTGTATAAAAATAAAGAAAGGAAGAAGAAGATCACACACACACACACACAATATTATCTCTTGCTTCTGGACTTCGACTTTTTATTGTTTTTTGTAGGGGTTGTAAAATTGGAAGACCATATGCTAAACAATTGATCATCAAAACAGAACAAGGATGTTTCTTCACCTAAATGTCGCAGATCAGGTTATTTTACGGGAATTTCCACTACTGAAATAAATAATTAAATATATTAATAAAATAAAGAAATTAAATCCATCTACAATTGAAGTATTTTCTTCAAAACATGCATATTTTTGTAAACATCTTCAAGGCAAAAAACTACTATGATAATAATGTAAGAATCGATATTTAGGTATCTATGGTTACGAGGAAATAACATATCTTCCAAGTAGGATATGATAATTCTGCACTTCATTCCAAACCTTAAAAATATTCTGCAGTAATAGTATCTCATTACCAGAGTTAAAAATAAGCAAGTTAAACCAATTGAGTTTCTTGCCAGAAGGCTTAATCTGCCTTACTCTCCTATAAACAATGGAAATTAGTCCCTTCTCAAAGGAGCTCATATCATTAACGAGTATCCTTGAGTGGCCTCGTTGGAAATTGAAATTGAAGCTTTTCCCAAGTGGTTTGGGAATTTCTCATCACCAAAATAACCTAAAAATATATGATTGTGAGAAACTAAAGCATCTGCCCACCATTGAAGGCTTTTCCAAGTTAGATGCATAGTGAATTTCCGAGTGTCCCTTGTTAAATGAAGGATGGCTTGAATGGTGCGAAGTTGCCCCTTATATAACCATCTACGCAGATCATCAATGTGTAAGACGATCAACTTTATCCATCTAAATTTCTACGTGAGTTCCTCTTCTTTGTTTTTTCCTATTTTCTATACTTCTTAAATTTTATTTAAGACATTTTTCGACATATACTCTCTTATGACACTGAGAAGGAATGTCAAGAATTCTCCTGCAAAGAGGGTCCGTTATTCGTAACATAGGTATATTGACAACTCTTCTTTCTTGTTCAATAAAAAATTTCTCCTTCCAAATATAAACTTCTATTTTAGTATCGTATTCCCAACCCAGTGATAAACAAAGTTTATTTTTTCCTCCCTTCTTCAAACCTTGTGATACGTTCAGAAATGATAGCGAATTGTAATTAGAGGTGATTCCCCTGTTGTGGTTCGCTGGTAGTTTTGTATGATTTCCCTATCTAATAATTTTTGTTCTTAGAATATTCTATCTGTCCTTTTGATGATGCTTCTTTCAAACTTGTGGTATTCTTCTATAACAAAATAAGGGCGTTTCAATAGGTTTTGAAATATTTGATAGTTTTACAATGTTTTAATATATAATTTTACTGGACATAGGAATAATATAAGGTCTTATTTTTGTAATGACAAAAATGCTGAACTTGACCTAAAGAGGTTGAGGTAGAGAAGTTTTGGTCATTAGCTATCAAATGGTGTTCTTGTTCTCTAGAAGAGGCCAACAAAGGAAAACAGTTTGTTTAGAAAAGTAACAAGGACAGACGTACTTGATATATTTCATCTTCAAAACAAAACTTAATATCTTCAAGAGCAAAATTTTGGTGATCATTTTACTAGTTAAGATTTTCCTTTGTTTTTTTTTTATTTATTATGGGTAAATTTGAAAAGGTTCTCTTCCCCCCCCTAAGAATCTGGGAGCAATAGTTTCTATGCTCTACATGATTATGCACAGATTGGGGCAAAAGCATACTTATGTCCATTTGATGCCTTTAGCGGAAGTGTGCCAGGGGTAAAAATGTAATTTTGAGTATTTGTACGATAGGTCACTTTTGGTCAAAGCACTGTTCTAAAAAACCCACCTACGCCTAGGCTTGAGGCTTGGGAGAAACGCCTCGCCTTAAATTTTTGACGCCTTACGCTTGGTAAAACCCTTAAGGCGTAAAAAACAACAATGCTTTAGTGAAACGATATTGCCTTTTAAAGATTTTTTTACAAACTGGACCATTATCTCATCCAAAATAATCAAATAGTATTTTAATTTGCAAATATTCAGACATATTTTTATGATATGTATAATTTTTGTATTTTAATAGCCTTGTTATGGTTAAAAAATATTAAAATATATTAAAAAGGCCTAAACGCCTTTTCACGCCTTTTTACGCCTAAGACCCTCCTAGGCTTCTAAGGCTTAAGACTTGGCCTCCACGCCTCGATCACGCCCCGCGTTTTTTAGAACCTTGGGTCAAAGTAAGATAGTACTAGTTAATTTTCTTGTAAAAACATTTAAACAAGGGTAAACGTGTACTTTGGCCATTTTGACGCATTTAGGGCGTGTTTGGTAAAAATCAAAGAGGGTTGATTAATTACATTGTGTTAGAAATTAAACAGGGGTAAATGTATATTTTAATCATTTGGGGTATTACTACACGTTTAGTCAAAATCGGAGAGGACAAGTCACAATAAAAGGTCACGTTAGTGTTTGATTTCGTTTATGCAGAAAAAATGTAAGAATATCTAGCCTTCCATTCTGTATTTTACTGACTGTAGTTGTTTCATTTGGAACAGATGTTCATAAAATGATAGATCATTTTAACACAAATATGATTCGGCCATAGTGGATCACTGATAATCTTATTTCCCTTTGTCAATGTCTTGAAATTAACTATTGAGATATAAATCCACAACAGAGACATATCCGTGGGAAAGAAAGAGATACAAGAGTTACTAATGCCAAATATTATCCTTGCTGGATTTTAGGTGTTGCACATATTTATCTGTAACAGATTCTCATTTCTTTATCAATAGAATGTAATTCATTTTGTATTTCTTGGTAATTCTAGCTGAAACACACAATTTATTAACAAATGATTACTCTTTTTTTCTTTCTTAGGTGAAGTGTAGCATTAAGTAGTTTTTTATTTACCTGAACAGCTGAAGTGTAGCATTAGGCTCAATAATAACAAACAAAGAGACATTATTAATTTTTATAATATTTTTAAACCTTTCCAGTCCTCGGTTCTTCCTCCCTCTAATGTTCAAAATTATGGACTTAATCATTGGAAATAAGGGTTTGGAAAGGATTAGTGTTCTATACAAATCCAGTATTATCCACTTCACTGTATGCTCCACATGCAAAGGAACCGCCTGATGCTTTAGTGTTAGAACCACCCACTCTCTTATTCCTTTTCTTGCTTTCATATGGAAATTGAATGGTTGTGTTCATTTTTTTCTCAGTGGTTATTCATTGTCTCTAATGGAATTATTTGTATATAATGGAAAATCACTAAAAATATCTAAAATACACATGGCATTGTAAACAGTCTGAACAATTCTCTAGCGTGGCGTGTTTGAGCACAACCTCAAACCAAATAGCACATCCATTTAAACTATGTTCAAATGTTGTAGTGATGGTCACAATTAGAACACAACTGAAAACAGAGTAATATTTGTATTTCTCTATTGTTATAAATGAGTGTCAAATGGATGCTATTTTATAGCATCGTGATATGAATTTTGACTATCTTAACTTAGTATTATCACATCTTTCTTCCAGATCTTAAAGCATAACCCATATGGAAGGGTTGTCGTAGCTCAATTAGTCAGTCATAGATTGATGAAATGATATTATCCACTGCTCATTTTCTTTGTCCATTCAAATCACGGTTGTGTTTGTTTCATCTTTGCACATATCTCTGTCTTAGACTCTGTGACAATTGCTGAACTACTTATGATGTTTTACATGTGCATGCCCAATTGTTCAGTTGGAAATTTGAAAAAAATTGAGTATCCAACTTGGAAGTTATCCTTGTTTTTGTTTTCAGAATCCACCACCACCACAGTAACTGAGCGAGACAATTCACTTGAGTAGCAAGATTAGTGCCACAAGACCAACGTAGGAACTAGCGCGCAGCTGCCCCGTCCAGTGGTTGAGTTTCGCGCCTGGTCTGTGGGTATGGTTTGGTACGGGGTATGGGAAGGATAAGCGGGGGTTCCTGATAGTGACAAAATGATGTTTTTGATGGGAGTTAACGCAGAGATCCTAGTTTTCACATTTGGCTAGCCAGTGTGAAATTTCAACTGTAGTTCGGGCCTTTGATGCAAAAATTACGGATCATGATTGGAATAGGGCGTATACAAATCTTTTCACAAAAATCCGATGAATCCAAATTCAGATGTTTTCTTCATACAAATGATGCAGCTCAATTTATGTTGGTTTCCATGGAGTCCCAATTCGAGAATTTCCAAGTCAAGGTAAAATGAGCGAAAGGGTGAAGCGACTAGAGAGTGGCTGGCCGAAGGTCAATGCCACCATCACCACATTGTCAGTGCCACA
This sequence comes from Sambucus nigra, assembly GCA_949130495.1. Taxonomy (NCBI): domain Eukaryota; kingdom Viridiplantae; phylum Streptophyta; class Magnoliopsida; order Dipsacales; family Adoxaceae; genus Sambucus; species Sambucus nigra. The sequence goes on from OX422224.1 coordinate 6,566,644, forward strand.
AGACCAGCGCAAGTACTATCACGCAGCATCCCCGTCCTGCGTATGGGAAGGATAGGCGGGGGGGTTCTTGATAGTGACAAAATGATGTTTTTTATGGTAGTTAACGCAGAGGTCATCGTTTGCACATTTTGCCAGCTACTGTGAAATTTCGACAGTAGTTCGGGCCTTTGACGCAAAAATCATGAATCTTGATTGAGATAGGGTTGAAAAATCTTTGCATAAGAAGCCGATGAATCCAAATTCGTACATTTTTCTCACTGAGGGTATTCCTCCATAGAAAATTGACAAGCCTCCTTTAGACACATGGTCATATAAATAAGCCCATTGGGTGAATGTCACGTCAATGGGGACCAAAGCCAACGTGTGACTAAGTGGGTGTAACAACTTAGGGTATGGAGACCTCTGTATCACGAATACTTAAAAAATGGCACAAATTGACTGTCGGATACGGATACGGATAAAGATACACCCTGTACAAATCTGTAACCATTGATCATTTTGACTGTTGGATATGGCAGGGATACTTTTCGGATATGGTGGGTCGTTTTGTATAAAGGGTGTCAGTTTGTAATTATAAAACGTTGAACTATTAAATAACATAAATAACTACACGAAAGTGTAATTCCGCTGTATATACACTCAAACATCATACAGTAAATCTGTTGACAGCCTATGGGAGTTCTTTTTTGAGTTTTTTGCTGGACTTTTGTTATAATATAGGTGGGTCAATATAAAAAACTACAAAAAAGATGTAATATAGTCTGCTTGTAAAGGTATAAGTTGCTACTAAATATATTCTACCATTATGGCAAAAGAAGGAATAGACTACTAGGACTAAACTAATTTTCTTGTTTCCATTATGTTTAAATCATTTTTAGAGAATGAAGGTAATGCATTGCTAGTGCTCTTCCATGAACTATAAATGTAATTAAGAATCTAACAAGAATGAAATGTAAATGATAGCTTATAATTACTATTTACTGAACTAATTGTGTTAGTCAACTATCAATGTCAATAAATTTTATGTGTATCATAGATGTAAAATTGTAAATATTTCTTAAAAGCATAAATATCATCGATATTATTTATTGTTATATCCTTTTCGTGTCCAAACTCTATTTTGTTTTGATTTTCCATATCATCGTATCATATCATCTCATACTGCGTATTTAAATCTTTACTTTTACGCCTTGAATTTTGAATCTTCACTCTGAATCGAGATAACATGATGTCATTTTTACTACTTAATAAATGTCACCAAGAAGTAACTCTTAAGTAGCCATATGATAGTAAAGAATTATTTAGTTATGATGTAGTTTTTACTACTTAGTAAATGTCACCATGAAGTAACTCTAAGTAGCCATCTAATAGTAGAGAATTATTTAGTTTCACATCTACTGTTTTCTTAAATAGACAATCAAATTCTATGTTTGGGTTGCTGAAAATATAATGGAAACCAAAAGGAAGTGAAGTATGATACAATTAATTTCATTTTTGTACAATTTTGCTCAATTTTCTCTCAAATCTAAACCAAGCTAAAATATTTAGGGATCACATAATTATGTATTTGTTTTGTAGTTCAAGTGAGAGGGATATCATCTGAATTACCCATTTTCTTGAGTCCAAAAGGAACCCATCTGAGTTTCCTTCTCCATACTACCATTGATACGTTTTTAACTTTGCATATGGGTTATTTTTTATTCTTCTGGATAAACAGTTAACATTTCCTTATATTTTGATATATGACCGCACGTATGCTTTTCAATTTGAATCCGAAGTCTTTTAAATCTAAATAAGAAACAATGCAATTTTTCCTTCTTCTTTATGCTTTGTTGATGACCAACTACAACATATAATTTGAGCCATGTTGATGTGAAGGGGGTGGATAATTGTTCTCAGCAAAGCCCTAACCTTTATTTTTGATAACCCTGAACCTCCACACAGACGAGCCATTTGGACTCCCCCATGTGAGCTAAACAGGGGGGACGTTGCGCCAGATCCACCCTAACACACGCTTCGCTTAAATTCTGGTATCCTTTGGCGGGTTTCAAACTCGAGACCTATGGCCTTTTTCTGTTTACCCCTTATTGCTGGACTAACTAGGGTGGATCTATATGGATTGATTATAAAGAGTTTTGTTTAGTTTTTTTATAAATAAATAGATAAAATACTTCCTTCATATAAAAAGAAAAAAAAGCATTAGAGGTTCTGACCAGGGGATTTGTTTTGCTGATCCAAAACGAACTTTTTAATGGATGTGTCATAAGTTATATCCTTAGTAAAGGGAAAAATGAACCGAGGAGTTTTGCCGTCACAATCTTCTCTATGACAAGAGAAGAATCAGTGGATCTTTCAAATATATATTTTTTTCCTCTTTTGACTTAAGTTCTAGATTTCATAAAAAATAGTATTAGAATCACGAAGTAAGTCTAAAAAAATCATATCAATAATCATTAGAAAAGAAGATAGATTGAATTCGGAGTTTCCGATTGTGGGATAATTTCATTACAGTTTAGCTAATGTTGTGCAACTGTTGTAGATACGATATACTTTCATTTTTATGTTATTGGTCCGTCCTTATTATGTATTCCTCAGTCAATACCGCTTTTGCTTTTTTTTAAAAGTACAGTGTGCATACTAGTGTATAATTGTTTCGTTGCTAGTGCGTCCATGTTTTGTAGTTCTTCACTTTGACCTTTAATAATATTTTTATTGATGATAATTAGTAGTAGATACTATATTTTGGTAAATTGAGATGTTGTTATATTCTTTTAATAAGTCAGTTGTTTTAATAATATTTCACCTTCCACACGCATAACATGATCTGTTGCTACTGGAATTTGACCTTTTTTAGAGTTCGTGGAGGGTTTGCATAGGGAATTGCAGTTTTGTTAGTTTTTCGTGGTGTCCCTCTTGGGTTGGCATTTTGTTTTTGTTATGTATACTCCCTGTATACGGGTTCCGCTCCCTTAGCGGTTGGTTTTTAATACAACATTTGTTTATCAAAAAAAAAAGAATTTGACCTTTTTTACTGGTTCTTGTTGGAATTGTGGAAATGGAAACCAAATGCTCAAAATTTGGTTATCAAACAAAACAGGATTTTCTTTACCCAATTGTCACAACTCAACTGGTTTTGTACAAGATTTTCAACAGTTGAAATAAATAATCAAGTACATTAATAAAATAAAAGAATTAAATCAATCTCCAATCGAAGTACTTTATTCAAAACATTCGTAATTTTGTAAACATCTTCAAGAAAAAAAGGCACTACCATAATAAATATAAGAATGGATATTTAGGTATCTATGGTTGGGAGGAATTAACATATCTTCGAAGTGGGATACGATAATCCTGTACCTCTCTCCGAACCTTAAAAATAATCTCCTGCAGTAAACCAATTGAGTTGTTTGTCAAAGGGCTTAATCTGCCTCACTCTCCTATAAAACAATGGATATTGGTCCCTTCTCAAAGGAGCTCATTTCATTCCCGAGGTTCAATGGGTGGCCTCATTGGGATTCTCTCAACCATATCAACATCAACATGTCACTGCCCTAATAGATATTGAAGATTTTCCCAAGTGGTTTGGGAACTTCTCGTCGCTAAAAAACTTACAAATATATGATTGTGAGAAACTGAAGTATCTGCCTATCATGGAAGGCTTTTCCAGGTTAGACGCATAGTGGATTTTTGAGGGCCCCTTGCTATATAAAAGATGGCTTGAATGGTGCAAAGTTTATCCTTATACAACCATCTACCTAGATTATCAATGTGTACTACGGTCAACTTTATCCATCTAAATTTCTACGTGTGTCTTCTCTGTTTTTCATAGTTTTCTGTACTTAAATTTTATTAAAGACATTTTTCTTCATATGTTCTCTTATTACACAGATAAGGGATGTGAAGAATTGCCCGGCAAAGGGGGTCCGTTGTTCCTCACATATGTATATTGGTTACTCCTCTTTCCTGTTCAACATAACTTTTTCCTTCCAAATATAACCTTTGATTTTAGTATCGTATTCCCTACCCAGTGACAAACTATTTTTTTTCTCCCTTCTTCAAACCATGTGATACGTTTGGAAATAATAGCTAACTGTAATTAGATGCAATTGGCTCGCTGGTAATTTTTTATTCCATTTTGTTTAAGTTTTAATGGAATCTTGATTTCTCTACCCAATTATATTTTTCCATAGACTATTTTATCCATCCAATTGATGTTGCATTTTTCAAACTTGTGGTGTTCTGCTATAACAAAAAAGGGAGTTTCAATAGGTTTTGGAATATTTGATACTTTTACAATGTTTGATCATGTAAGTTTACTGGACATAGGAATAATCTAAGGTTCTAATGACAAAAAATATGGAGCTTGATCTAAAGTGGTTGAGGTAGCAAAGTTTTGGTCATTAGCTATCAAATGGTGTCCTTGTGTCTCTAGCAGTGGTAAAAAAATGAAAATGATTTGATTAGAAAAGAAACATGGACAAACATACTTGATATATTTTATCTTCAAAACGAAATTTAATATCTTCATATGAAAAAAAAATTGTGATCATATTAATAGGTAAGATTTTTCTCGGTCTTTTTAATTTATTCTGAAGTTCACTCTAAATGCTGCCTCTCAACTATAGCGACCAATAAGTGGGTCAATTTAGGTTTGCACTTTTACCCAATCTGGGAAGCGGCATCCCTTGATGAATGGTTATACAATGGTGATCCTAATGAACTAATTGCTCTACACTTCTTACTTGGTACCCCCCCTATGAATGATTGTTATGGTGCATCATCTGGGGGGGAACCGTTTCTTTACTCAACATGATTGTGCACAGAAGTTAATCAGGGGTAAAATCGTATTTTTTTTTCATTTGATGCCTTTAGTTGAAGTGTGCCAGGGGTAAAAGCGTAATTTTGACTACTTGTGTGATAGGACACTTTGGTCAAAGTATGTTAGGACTAGTTAATTTTGTTGTAAACAAAAGTTAAACAAGGGTAAAAGTGTACTTTTGTTCATTTGGCGCATTTTGGGCGCGCTTGGTAAAAATCAAAGAGAGATGATTAATTACATTGTATTAGAAGTTAACCGGGGGTAAATGTGTGATTTTAATCATTTGGGGTATTACTATGCGTTTAGTCCAAATCAGAGAGGACATGTCACAGAAAAGGTCACATTAGGCTTTGCTTTAGTTTATGCAGATGATATGTAAGAATGCCCAGCCTTGTTTTACTGGCTGTACTTGTTTTGTTTGGAGCAGATATTCATACAATGATAGATCATTTGAACAACAAATATGATCCAGGCATTGCGACTCACTGATAATCTTATTTCCCTTTGTCAATGTCCTAAAATTAACTATTGAATCCACAACAGACATATCCTTGGTAAAGAAAATAATACAAGGGTTCCTAATGCCAAGTATTATCCTTGCTAGATTTTATTTGTTTCACATATTTATCTGTATTATATTCTCATTGAGGCCTACATGCTCATTTCTTTATCAATTGAACGTAATTCATTTTGTATTTCTTGGTAATCCTAACTAAAAGACACAATTTCTTGGTAATCCTAACTATTTTTTCCCCTTTCAGGTGAAGTGTAGCATTAGGTAGTTTTTTATTTACCTCAGCAGATGAAGTGTTGCATTAGGCTCGATAATAACAAACAAAACGACATTTTGAATTTTTATAAGCTTTTTAAGCCTTTCTTCACCCTCTAATGTTCAAAATGATGGACTTAACTATTGGAACTAAGGCTTTGGAAAGCATCAGTCTCCTTAGAGGATCTCAAGACTCTTTCACTAAAAGAATTAGTGTTAGAACCATTCTAATTTCTACCCTTTTTAGGAGATTCAAATCCAGCATTATTCACTTTACTTCCTGCTCCACTTGCGAAGGAACCACTCATTCTCTTATTCCTTTTCTTGCTTTCAGATGGAAATTTAACAGTTGTATTCATTTTTCCCTAGGTGGTTATTCATTGTCTCTAATGGAAATTGTTGTCTCTAATAAAAAACAATAACAATGTCTAAAATACCCATGGCACTGTAAACAATCTGAACAATTCTCTAACATGGCATGATTGAGCACAACATCAAACCAAATAGCACCAACCATTTAAACTGTGTGCAAATGTTGTATTGATGGTCACCATTAAAACAAAACTGAAAACATAGTAATATTTGTACTTCTTCATAGTTATGGAGGAGTGCCAAATGAATTCTATTCCATAGCATCATGATATGATTTTAGACGATCTTAACTCAGATTATCACTTTTTTCAGACCTTAAAGAATAGATCACATGGGAGGTTTGTTGTAGCTCAGTTAGTCACTCATTGTTCTAAATGGTAGAAAACTATAGAGGTAGATACCGTCGATGGAGCAAATGATATTATCCACCGAGTTTAATGCATTTTTCTGGTAGACTCATGTAATAACCCGAGGTCTTGGAGACAACGAATTATTTAATTTGGGAGAAATAAATAATATTTTATTGGACAAATAATTAAATTGACAATTGAGGTCAAAATTTGAAGTTGTTGGAAAGAGTGTCGAATGTCGATTCTGAGGGTACCATAGTGTCCGGACGGGTCGAGAAAGTCGAAATGATTGTACTTGGGGTCTATTTAGGTTCCGAAATAAATTAGGACCGTTTGACTCGAATTAAAGTCACCGGGTCATTTAAAGTGTGTATTATCATTTAAAGATGTGTATCTTGGGATTTAGGGCTTATTAAGCCTATGGGAGATATTTCTCCAAAGAGAGAAAGAGAAAAAGAAAAGAAAGAAAGAGAGAAGAAGAAAAGGAAGGAGAGAGAGAAAGTGGAGATTTCCGACCAATACGCGATCTCAAGGCGGATTCAGACCCTACGAACCTGAGGCAAGTGATTAAACTTGTTAAACAATTGTTGTGTATCATTTATTGCATAATTTGTGGATTGATGTTTTGGGTTTTAGGTTTAGTTTAACAAAACCTAACTTTTGGGTATAATCTTAGATTTGATATGTAGATCTTTGATTTGAGGGTAGAAATTAGTTTATATGTATTCTAGGATCAATATTGATGATATATTTGTGATTGGGTTGAAGAGAAATGGAGATAAAATGATGAATATGAATTTTGGGATTTTTGGCTTACTAAAAAGTAGCCATTTTCGAGCCTCCAGGTAGGCCGAATCGATTCGGAAATATGCAGGTGCCCAGGTCTGAGTGACCGAATCGATTCGGACTCCAGCCGAATCGATTCGGCCCGAAACAGAATCCCAGGTCTGAAGACCCAAATCGATTTGCCTTCCTGGCCAAATCGATTCGCTGAGCCGAATCGATTCGGAATTGGCCCGAATCGATTCGGAAACAGGGCTTTTGAGGGATTGTTTTTCTAAAAAGAATTTTATCCCATTTTGTTCGAGGTTATCGATTGGGGATCTCTATAGGAGATATTTGGAGTATGTTTTGGAGACTTATAGAGAGTTTCCCTTATAAAAAATTATTGGAGTCACATTGACTAAATTTGAGGAATACCGATTAAAGATTTTGGTATGTTCTAAGTGGGGAAGCCCACCTTGATTGGAGACTCTTTTGAGATAATTATAAATTCATATAGAAGAATGATACTTAGGGATGATGGATATTAGAGTCCAATCCCAAATGGGATAACTTTAAAGGTTCATAAAATGAATTTAACCCTATTATAAATGGAGAATTTCAAATGCTAATTGATGTGCAAACGGATATAGGAATATCCTTATTGATGATTGATTTGGGAGATATCTCACACAATGAGAAATGCTAATTGAGGTGCATTAGGATAAAAGAATATCCTTCACTTAAATAGAATTGAGAGACAATTCACAATTAGAAGCGACATGTGAGCTTCAAGTGAGAAATAGTATAGTGTATACTAAGTGGGGAAGATGTGTGAGAAATTACGATTAGCATATCTAGAGAGAGATACAAATCAATGACATTAAATCCATTGCGCCTAAAAGCGTATAATGAATATGAAAATGATGTTGCAGGTATACCTTATATAATGGTATATCTTTATTATGTGGGATGAATGTATACCTTATATGATGGTGTATATACATGTTAAGCATACCCCCTCCTTGCTATCATTGGGAAGTTTCGTGCATAGAGAGTGAGCATCCTGGCTCAAAGAGCAGGGTGTAGATATTTCCCAGGTCATAGTCATCCATGGTGGTCAGCAAATGACATATTTATATACATTTATTTATTTTGGGGGTGAGAGGTCGTGGGCATGTGTCGCTCTCACTTGCCGGTTAGGATCTATGACCTCTTCCCGGGACGTCGTGTGCGTGAGTTGATCACGAGGTGGGTGTCGTGGAACCCCACCAGGTGACCCCAGTTTGCTACATATATGGGCTGCTGGAAGATGATAGCATGTGAGCCTGCGTCCTTCGAGTTATAGCTCGGTTGGATGGTTATTATTGCTTGTGTTTGTATTTGGGTATCAAGAGCATAATGGACCTCAACGACTTACATTGCCAGGATTAGTGTATCAGGGGGATTCCTTGTTTGGATTTCGCTTCGGCGAGACGTCCCATGCACGAACCACGGTGTAATGTTGGAATTTGGGGATAAGTTTAGTCCTTAATGCTCATAATTATCTATATCACCTATCCTGACGATCGACAGTGCCAGGAGTAGTGTAACGGGGGGGTTCTTTGTTTGGATTTCGCTTCGGCGAGACGTCCCACACATGAAACGCCGTGTACTATTGAGAATTGGGAATATTAATTAATTAAAACTGGATAATAATAATTTGGGTTACATGCATCATGCATTGAGGGCATAATGAGCCTCGAGGATTAACACTGTCAGGAGTAGTGTAACGGGGGGTTCCTTTTTTGGATTTCGCCGCGACGAGACATCCCACGCACGAAACGCAGTGCCGTGTTGAGAATCGAGAGGAGTTTAGTCTTTAATTCATGATGCTAATAACGCATATATAAATACTATAATAATTATATATATGGTTTCATGCCTTATAAGGGCATCACTAGAATATAAAATTTTAGTAAATGAGAATGTTGATGTATTGTGATGAAGTGGTTATGAGATGGATCATGTAACTTTATATGTTCAACAAATGAACATTATAAAGATAACTATAACTATTACATTAAAGTTAATTTATATAACTTATAGATTATAGAAGTGAGTGTAGATTGAGTGATAGGTTAGACGGTTTCACTTAAATACTTTATTTGGGTTTAAGTTAGAATCCACTTACCTAAATAGAATCGGGCATCCATTTGGAGATCACGTGCATACGTTTAGTGCGCCCTTTAGATGAGAGGTGAGTTGAATTATTATGGAGAGTTCGATTCCACCTTAATCATGTAATAATGCATTTATAATTATTATGCGTTTTAATACACTTGCTATAAAATGTTTTTCTAACTCGGGCTCTGACCCGTTTATATTTTATCCTCCATGTATATATTGTACTACTTCAGGTGTTCCTCCGCAAGGACGCCTTAGATGTTCATCCATTCAGGATTCATGGAGCTGTGGCAGTAGCGGACTGTTGCGGCACTTTGTTTTAGTCGATTCCTATCTTTGTATATCTAGATTAGGATTCAGTTGTATTGAGTTAGTATTCAAGTGTTGTAGATTAACAGTTTTATATTTCATTTCACAGATTATTGTATTGTCTGTTACCCGATAGAATATTCGGGTATTTCATTGTTGAGATTTTATTTGTACATTGTATTGTACACCTTTATTTTATTGGAGTTTGCACATTTCACTCATCGTAGTTAGATGTATATTGTTGGTTATGTGCATTATTGGTTTTGTTGTTATTGTTAAATAAAAAGTTTTAAATTTTTGACAATCCACTTTTAATGATTTCGGGTAGTTAGCCTTATATTTTTTTAGTATTGTCAATTGATGTTGAAACTGTGCCATCTGAGATACCTGATTTAATGTAGTATAGGGCTGGCCACCCGTTATTATTTTGAGCGGGTTATCACAACTGAGTCATTATATTATCCTCTCAGTGTTCAATCAATTATGAAGAGTGCCATTAAAAGTGGAATCCACCCTCCACTTTAAATGTTATAATAAATTTGAGATATAGCTCTCTCTCTCTCTCTCTCTCTCTCACACACACACACACCCACATTCATAATCTAACTTCAGAATATTGATCTTCTTTTTTTCTTTGAGTTAAGTCTACATAATCTTCTTTTTTATCCCCCTCCTATCCCCACCTCCAAACCTAGATTTCGGGTATTGTGCAGAAAATGCAACTGAAAGTGTAGCCATTTTGAAAATAATTGGTTTTTAAAAGTGTTTTTGAGTTGCAAAAAATGTGCTAGAGTAGTGCATAGCATGGCATCATTATGTAGGAATTCATAACGTACATGTTTCTAGGGAATCAATTATGATGTTCTTTCTTAAGATTTTTGTAAACGGTCTTCCTTAGAATTCATCAACTGATTATGTTGATCGCATTGGGATTTTTACCTTGTTTATTTTGTTTTATTAGACTTTGAGTTACAATTTCTATTAGTGAGCTTATCTTAATAGCATTCCCAACTCTATAACCTGCTACATACCTGTTACATTCAAATGCTAGATGTTTGAGTCCAGGGAAATGATGTCCATTGTTAATCTCCACATAAATATTTAGACCTTTTTAGCGAATAAGTTTACCCCAAATGATTTTCATGTACAAAGATAATGAAAATTTCTCTCGACTAAACCCCAAGTTGAATTGGAAGAAAATTCTCTAGTTTTAACATCTTGTCATGAATATGACAAATATGCTCCTTCACCAGAATCTCATATTGCACTATTTTTTTTCAATCCATTGGCGAATCTCAATCACTATGAATTATTTTATACTCCCTCCATCCCAAATTACTAGTCATGTTTTCCTTCTTAGTCCGTAACAAATAATCTATTTTCTAAAAATGGTGTAAAAATTAAGTGAGATTACAAATTCACTCTAAAAATGGTGTATAAAATTAGGTGAGATTACAAAGTCACTTATCCAAACAATTGGTAAGAATACAAAGTCAAATCATTCGAACAATACGTGCGCATGTCTTGCATTCAAAGTTACTCATCATTTTTAAGAAAATAAATTAGGAAAATATATACTTCTCTTAAAATGTTGACTAGAAAAGCAACTATTAATTTGGACAACACAAAGTTTTGTATTTGATATTTCAACAACATTTTCACCCCAGCAACTTTAATGATATCTAGTATATTGTGTAACCTCTAATGATACCTCCTCATCACAAGGCATTAGAATTATCCAGGAAAATAGCTACACTGCTGGGAAACCGTTGACAAGTATTTTCTAACGATTTAAACCATTATAAATTATTTAAGATATAGCAAAACTGCATATCAATCATAGAACAAATAATATAACAATTTTAACATTAAAAATGGTTTTGCACTTAACCTATAATTTATATTCACTTAAAATAGTCTATAAATTTATTCTGAGGAATCCATTAAGCACACGTCCAATCACAGAATAAGAGACCAACTAAAGGTGTCACAATGTGGGATTTTGGGATTTCAAGGATTAAATGCTCAAAGTTTAATCATTGTCAATGTCGTCCGATGTTCCCCAAAGTTTAGATGGAAGAAAGTTGAAATGAGAAAAGCTTTTCCTTTTGTAAGGCAATTTCTTCAATGGAGAACCTGCAAAGCCATAAAAGGGCATATTAACAATGATAAGGTGTTTCATAGAATGTATACAGAACATTATGATAAAATTAAACGGGAAAAACTAAAGATGCAAAGTTTCTAATTTGCATAATGGCTTGTGGTTATGAGACCATCATTCAAGTCACTGTACATGCAAAATGGAACATTTTTCGTATTCATTTACAATGGTTCTATGCACCGTCTACAGTCTGATTTGCTCTTTTTGTGTGTGTGAGTGTGAGAGAGGTTGTTTAGTTGTAGGAAGACAAGGTTATTTTCTAGAGGAGATGTAAATTAGACATCGTGTTCAAGCGTAAGTAATAATACTAATAAATTAGAATACTTATCAAAATTTCTGGAAACATGGTTAAAATGTTTTTTGATACTTTTTTATGAGATCAAATCAATTTTTGAACTTTACCACCATCTCAATACAACCTCCACCTCTACTACCCGTGACGCACCACCACCACCACCACCACTTCATGCAAGTGGTTGTGGTGGTAATGATACGGTGGTGGGGGTGGAGGACACATAGTAAGGGTGGCCATAGGCCCGAGGCACGCCAAGCCAGCCAAAAAAAAAGAGGGCTTGGGTAAGATAAATGGGCCTGCAAACCAGGATTGGCAAAATTTCATACACCCGATTTTTTTACTGGGTGGACTTAGACATGTATTCTTAGGCCCACTTGAGCCCGATTTGACCCGAGGCTCGAGAATTATATATATTATTTATCATATATATATGTATATTAATAGTTTAGTTTTTATTCCTTTAAGGTTAAAAGTTGTAAAAATAATATAAATGGGGAACAATTAGAAATATCAATTTTAGAGTTTAATTACTCGTAGTCTTAAAGGTACATTCTAAAATAAATTTGTTAAACAATAAAATAGGTCATAAATTTGCTAAACAATAAAATTTAGGTAAAATAATTTTTTTTTCTGAGGCTAGGCAACGGGCCTGTGCAAGAAGCTTCTGAATTTGGGCAGGTTTTGGATTACACAGTGAGGCCCGACTCGGGCCTGGTCAAGCTTAGGTAGCTTAAATTTTTATAGGCCCGTCCCATGGCCACCCTTAATAAATAGAGACATAAAACAGTCTTTGTTTTCAATAATTGAACACATTTTCTCGTGATGGTTCTTGTGGTGGAAGGAAAAAAGAGAGAACGGTCTTTATTTCCAATAATTGAACCCGTTTACTAATTCTTTACAGATAATCATAGAAAATGAAAAATAAAAACATAGGTAAATATGGGATAAGGAAAACAGAATAATTTCAACCTCCTAGATGGGCTTTTTCAACTCCTCTTGAAGCAAAGTATCTAGCTGCATACAGCTATAACACCCAAAATCATGATCTAAAAAAATACATAAAGTATAATATCACCGACCCCTATCGTAGAGGTTTGTTTTCTCTATTGCATTGTGATGCAAAAGCAACAAAAGGAAAAGAAAATCCTGGAAACAAATACCTATTAACTAATAACCCTCTTTAAAAACAAGATCATTAGCTCCATAATACCTTTTATGGTGCGTTTGAATACAAAGTTGGTAAAAGGTTGAAAAAATAATTTTCATTTCTGTGAGAAGTTGGGAAAAAATAAATAAAAAATTGAGTGGCTTGGGGAGGCTCTCTCTTACTTTTCCACTTTGATTTTCTTTTCATTAAAAATGTTGGTGGGTGGGTGGGTTTTTTCTTCTTTTCTTTTTTTTGGGGGGTGGGCGGATGGAGCACGTGTCACAATTAAAAGTTCAGATATATTTGTAGTCAAGCACCAAAATTAAAAATGCATGAAAATGAGTATTTTTCATGGGAAAAAATGCAACGTCAATCAAACACATCATGTAAAAATGAGAAGATAAGAATTCTTACCAATATAGGGATTACCACACAAATGAAGGCAGTGTGTATGATGGATAAGCGCCATATTTCAATGCAAGAGCATTTAGAGAAGATTGTACAAAACTTCTCCAAATTTAGCGAATCCAAGTTTAGTTGCATGGATCCCATCTACATTTTCACCCTTTATGTAATGGTGTAGAGTCTCCCACAGTAATACAATCCAAGCATCAACACCAACAGTAGCGCCATGGATGAACAATAAATAATCTGGTTGAATAATTGATTGTATAAGCACAACTAGGAAAGAGTGGAAATAATTTAATATAATAGATAATTTGATGTTGTGAACACTTTACTCAACCCATATCATCCTCATTTGTAATGTCTCATTTTGCATCCATGGCCTTGGCCAATTTATAGATAACTTGACAGAACCATTAAACAATTAACAGGGATAAAGAGCAGAAAAGTGTACATGACAGATAAATACACAACTGGTTGTTCTTATCATTTTTTCTTTTTTCATTTTTGATAAATATATAAAACAAACTATGGACACTTTATTTAATACCCATTGGTAGAAATTGAAGGGGTAAAACCCTGTTCAGGTTTCAAAAGTAGTTCACTTGATCAACTGTTTTATGTTAAGATTTAAAACTCGTGAAGTTTCGAAACTGCCTTACCTGTGTAGGTTGTTGAGCACACAAACTCACACCAATACGCAAATAAATATTAGAATGCAAATTTTTTACCATCACATAAAAAGGGTTAGCATGAACCTTGCATAATATCAGCTCAAGCAACAAAAAACTATGGGACTAAAGGACAAGAACACAATCTAACATATATTAACTAGTAAACAGATATTATGTGACGTAGACCGCCCGTCAAAAGGTTCCTAAAATTATCTAAACACACACTTTAGAGAGAGAAATACTCTTCTTCTATATTCAAAATCAAGGTCTACCTCAAATGAGGTTACAAGGGGTCTATTTATAAGTGGAGAAGGAGAGCAATAAATGAGTCTCTAACCAATGTGGGAGCCCCACTTTACAAATAAGCCTAATACCCATTTATGCTCACCTATGCCCAAACTTACAAACAAACAACAAAACAAAATTAATAAACATAAAGACAAATAACAAAAAGAAACTAAACTACTAGTATGCCAAAAAATGACCAAAATACCCTCGATTCACATCAATCTCCCTCTCTTAAGACCAAGCTCGCCCTCGAGCGTTAAAAATTGAGGATTCATAAAGAAATTCCAAAAAAAAGGTACCAAAAATTTGTGGAGGCAAAAGTGCAATTTCTAAAACTTGAGGGTGCACATCCCGCAATTTCTTCTTTATTTCTTCTTTATTTCTTCATCTTCTCTTTTATTTTCTTCCTTACCCAAATAATCCCTAGATTTCTCCTCCCGGGTCAAAAACCATATGGGTGGAAGAGGGAAAGTGGTCAACGGGTGTGCTGAAGGGTTTAGGGGGCTGTTTGGGGTTAAGGATTAGGTTGGAAGCAGTAGTGGAGTTGCTCGGGCTGAGGGTGGGAAGGGTTTGGGGAAAGGGTCTGCTAGGGTGTAGGGGCAGCAGGGGTAGTCGACGGGGGTAGGGGGCTGCTGGGGTGGGTGGGGGCAACATGTAGGGTTTGGGGGTAGAGTGGAGGGTTTTGGGGCTCCGATGTTGGCGGGGTAAGGCTGAGGCAACGGGGAAGAAGCTAGGGTTAGGGTTAGGACGGGGGAAAACTAGGGTTTATGGTTCATTTGGGGTTGGGGAAGCCATGGGGTGGGAGGGTTAGGTTTTAGCCCTAGGTTGGCAAAAAGTTAGGCTATTTGTTGTTGCAACTCCGCAATTTGTTGCTTCAACTCTCGATTCTCCTCTTCTTGTTGTTGTTTGGATTTCTTGGTAGCCATTGAGGGTCGCGTACGATTTGAAAAAAAAATCACCAATACACTAGCACCAATGTAGAGCTTCTCCCGATACTAATTTGACGTAGACCACCCGTCAAAAGGCTCCTAAAATTATCTAAACACACATTTTAGAGAGAGAAATATTCTTCTTCTATATTCAAAATCAAGGTCTACCTCAAATGAGGTTACAAGGGGTCTATGTATAAGTGGGGAAGGGGAGCACTAAATGGGTCTCTAACCAATGTGGTACCCCCACTTTACAAATAAGCCTAATACCCATTTATGCTCACCTATGCCCAAACTTACAAATAAACAACAAAACAAAATTAATAAAAATAAAGACAAATAAAAAAAAGAAACTAAACTACTAATATGCCAAAAAATGACCAAAATACCCTCGATTCACATCAATCTCCCCCTTTTAAGACCAAGCTCGTCCTCGAGCGTTAAAAATTGGGGATTCATAAAGAAATTCCAAAAAAAAGGTACCAAAAATTTGTGGAGGCAAAAGTGCAATTTTTGAAACTTGAGGGTGCACATCCCGCAATTTCTTCTTTATTTCTTCATCTTCTCTTTTATTTTCTTCCTTAACCAAATAATTCCTAGATTTCTCCTCCCGGGTCAAAAACCATATGGTTGGAAGAGGGAAAGTGGCCAACGGGTGTGCTGAAGGGTTTAGGAGGTTGTTTGGGGTTAAGGATTAGGTTGGAAGCAGAAGTGGAGTTGCTCGGGCTGAGGGTGGGAAGGGTTAGGGGGTCGAGGGGTTTGGGGAAAGGGTCTGCTAGGGTGTGGGGGCAGCAGGGGTAGTCGGCCGGGGGGGGGGGGCTGCTGCTGGGGTGGGTGGGGGCAACAGGTAGGGTTTTGGGGTAGAGTGGAGGATTTTGGGGCTCCGATGATGGCGGGGTAAGGCTGAGGCAACGGGGCGGAAGCAAGATTTAGGGTTAGGACGGGTGAAAACTAGGGTTTGTGGTTCATTTGGGGTTGGGGAAGCCATGGGGGTGGGAGGGTTAGGTTTTAGCCCTAGGTTGGCAAAAAGTTAGGCTATTTGTTGTTGCAACTCCGCAATTTGTTGCTTCAACTCTCGATTCTCCTCTTCTTGTTGTTGTTTGGATTTCTTGGTAGCAATTGAGGGTCGCGTACGATTTGAAAAAAAAAATCACCAATACACTAGCACCAATGTAGAGCTTCTCCCGATACTAATTTGACGTGGACCACCCGTCAAAAGGCTCCTAAAATTATCTAAGCACACACTTTAGAGAGAGAAATACTCTTCTTCTATATTCAAAATCAAGGTCTACCTTAAATGAGGTTACAAGGGGTCTATTTATAAGTGGGGAAGGGGAGCACTAAATGGGTCTCTAACCAATGTGGGACTCCCACTTTACAAATAAGCCTAATACTCATTTGTGCTCACCTATGCCCAAACTTACAAATAAACAACAAAACAAAATTAATAAAAATAAAGACAAATAACAAAAAGAAACTAAACTACTAATATGCCAAAAAATGACCAAAATACCCTCGATTCACATCATTATGTGTCAATAGGTTCTAGAACAAAATCTGACTCACAACAACTAGTAAACATATATTGTCTGCATATGTACTAAAATCTGCATATCCCGAATGCACATGTGCATAAATTTAAATATGTTGAAGTGAGTAGAAAAACGTGTCTGAAGACTGAAACCATTAGGTGGAAAAAATTTACTAATCTGATTGCATTACTTCATCGGACTTTCCCATCCATTTTACTTTACTAGCAAGTTTTTCATATGTTGCTGCCAATGTACCTAGAAATTGAAAAAACGTCACAGAAACTATAATTAAAATAACATGGCAAAGCTATAATAATAAAAAAAAGATATCGAAAACTTGACATCATTCATAAATATAGTACCCCGGAAATTATATCTACAGCGAATAAAAATATGCTTAATTCACTAGATTAATCTTGGTGGCTGATAAAGGAAACCCTAAAACAACTCCCCAACACAAATACCCTGTCATGATCGATCCAGCTCCTCTAGAATTATACAAATGAATAGTCAAGATTAAATCATAGAATAGAAATATAAAAGTGTTGATTTTTTTAAACAGTTAGTTGGCCTAATATAATCACAACCATTGATATTTTAATAAAGTGATGTGATTCATAGAACTCCACGCTCAAGAGTTATTCCACAACTCTATAGGAGGCCAATCCATGATTTAAACAAAATGTACAATCAGTTTTAAAAGGTACAAAAAATTCCCCCCCCCCCCCCCTCCCCAACCCCTCCCACCCCTTTTAACTCAGAATTTGTCAATACGACGTGATAGATTGTTCTTATTATTTCTACTACGTGTATACATCACCTCACCTGAAACCACATCGTCATTAACAACATCAATAAATGGGACACTTAGATCGGTATTGAAGGATACTGCGTTCATGACTCCACACTCACTTAAACTAAACTACCTCTTTCGAAACCTTTTCAAAAGATTCACTAAGCCGATTTCCCATTATATAATTAACTGTGGTGAACATAACTGATTGTCAACCATACAAAAAGATTCTCTCTCTTGATTATCAAAATTTCCGAGAATGACCAAACCAATTGATGGAATTAGACAAAACAGTATATCAATCATCGTCATCATCATCCACAGATCCACCACTGGTGGACTCAGCTTCTGCTATTCTAGCAATACTCTTTAATTTTTTATACTAATAATCATCTATATTCAGATTCATCAACAACAGAAAAAGAGAAAGTGAAAGAGAAGGTTATAGAGAATGAAGAGGGTACTTCTGGAAGTGTACAAAGACCTACATCTACTGGGACGTTCAGATGTGATGAGGTCAAATAAAAAAAAACAATGAGATGATGTGAACAAAAAAATAATCCAAAAATTCCAAATATTTATTTCCCCCCTTCCAATGGAACCAACACTAGATCTTGGGTTCGATATCGATAATGCTAGTTCTTACAGTTTAGCAGTGTGAGAGAATTAGATGGTGTTGTATGCATTCTTATTATACCTTGCAAGAAGGCACTCTCTCTCTCCCTTCCGCAATATATACGCACACACATATATGTGACTTCATTCTACACAACCCTGTTAACCTCCCAAACTTGTTCCTACCTCTACGTCTACAAGTCTTATACACCCCAGAGAACCACCAATCATCCCTGGTTGAGAGGTGAATCCTACATAATAGCGAGAATTCACTTAAAAGGACTGAGTTATCTCAAGAACTCTCACACCCACACGATATTTATTCCTCCTGATCTACCCACAGACAACAAAAAACCCAATCCTTAAATTTTATAGGCGCAACTATATGCTCTCTGCCTTTTTGGGTCCCCATCGCAGATCCTCTAAACATTTTCGTTCAAGAGGAAGGGTAGTGCAAAAGGTCATTGGAGTCCGGGGCCTTTTGATGAAAATTCCACTAGTCTAAGACAGAAATTAGCTACTTAAAATGAATATAACCAATACATGAATACATAAAAGTCAGTTTGTTGAATTTTTATGTCAATCTGCTGAAATTTTACAATCAATTTTTTCTAAGAAAATGTAAATTTCTCAACTTTTCCTGAGAAATTATTCAATAAGACACGTAGAAATTTGCATTTAGAGCCAAACAAAGAAAAGTTCCACTTTTTTATACACGAGTAAAACAAAACAAATCACACAAATATGTGATATATGTATACACATGTGTATGTACATTACAAGAGTAAAATCAAAGATCATCACAAAAAATTAAATGTGGAAAATGTTATAACTCATGAAGGAACATAGCCAATATATTGCAAATTTAGAAACAAATCAGAATGAACAGTATGTTGATGGCATCGCTAGTGAAGAAATATGGTGACAAAAATTTGAAGAACTCGGTTTGTTCTCTTCAGATCAAGCCCTAACGAACAGTCTATTCACGGTGTGTCAGTCGGAGGTGGTAGACGTTGAACGAAATCCGATGTCAGTGGGCATTTTGGTCATAAAATTCTAATTAAAATGAGCAAAGGACCTCTTTGAAAAATTCCTCAGTAAACTGCTTCCAAATTAGAAATTTTTGAAATCAGACCTCAAAGCCATAAGTTTTGAAGGGTAACAACCACAATTTCCCTACCTTGTTTCTTAGTAAACTACCAGGTCTGAATTTTCGTTATTCAAGATGTTTTTCATCGTTTTTTCTTTTGTTTTGTCCCCTTAATACCTCCCATTCCAAGAGAAATCATCATATATGACTAGAAGTCCCCTCTCATATGGTCTTGCAATTGTTCCTTAAAAATTACTATCAAAATTCAGGTTTTTTAGTTACCTTTTTTTCTTTGTTTATATTTTTAATCTTCCCCATGTTTACCACAATTTTAAAGTTTACGTTCTGAATATTTATTAAAATTATCCCGATCTTGCCTACTTATTTATTCCATGTTTGTCCACATATTCCTCCCTTCGGATTCATCAGAAATATTCAGCCCCATCATGAACTCCTATAGTCCTCTCTCACAGGAACCTCCACAAGTTGGTTTAAGAATAACGTTTCAGCCCCCAAAGTAACCTCCTTTTGGTCACCCTTGGAATTCTCTAGATCTCAATTGAAAGGCCGAATTTTATTTCCAAAAGAAAGTTAAAGGGAAAGTCCTATGGGGCGCATTTTCAATAAAATTTTAGAAATACAAAATCCCCCGAGTCACCAAATAAAATAAAAATAATACTTTAAAAATCAAAAAACTTCATTGCATCTTTTTTACTTCTTATAACAAACTTGTAAGTGGTTATTAACCCAATTTTATCGCCAGAATATTTCAAACCCATATAGGTTTTCCACATATAGTTAACGTGAACACCTGGATTATAGTAGTGATATTGTGCCTTAAATGTTGTCAACTTCCATGATGCTATCTGGTGGCTGATATTATAGCCAAATTCTTTAAAAAAAACTATTATAGAGTAGATATCACAAACCTGTAGACGCTCATTAGACGTTGAAGATGATCTACATAAAATGAAAAAGAAAAGAGTCATTATTGTTGATCAAACTTCGCACATGCATAACTTCGACTTACATAAGTTTTTGACATATTAATATGACTTGACTACATAATATTATATCTTATACAAGACTCGTGTGAAACATTATTATTTTTTGTTGATACATCACAGTTAGGTGTGATACAGTGGTCTTTAACTTTGAATTTGATGTCATGAGTTTGAATATTCACGACATATCTACAGTTTTGTGTTTCTTGCTATGTTTCGTATCACAATTTTGGAATTGCTAAATAGTGTGAATATATCATAATCTTCCTAATCATGTGATTAACCAAGAGACGACCCATAACCTTATCTAACTCCTAGTCGCATGATTAAACAAGTCCAGAGGGGTGAATAATAAATCAATCATACCAGAAGAATGCCCCAGAGCTTCAGTTCCATGGACCAAAACAAACTCAACTTCTTCAATATTTTCCACAACATGTAATCCTAAGCCCTACAGCAATAATTGTATACAAAACTCTAACATTAGTCTCCAAATACACGATCAAGACTGCTAAATATACTATTTGGTAATTAAAAGTAGTTTTAATGTTCAGGAGATTTTCCACTCATGTCTATCAGAGAATTAAAAGTATTTTTTTTTTTAACTTTTTAGTTTTCCTTCATGAGACAATAATAGTGTGGCAATTCAAGTTAGTCGCGTCATTATCGGGTTGCGTTGCTTTGTGTTTAATTACTAATTCTCAGTACTAATAAATCTAAAACAAGCATTTTTAATTAGTTGTGATATGTGTCGTGTCATAATCGGTTTGTCTTAGTAAAACGGGTTATGTGTCAAAAAATTGCCACCTGTCCATATGGACCACCTTAACAATTTTTGTAGTGTCAGGGCATCAAACAAGAAAATAGTTACTAGATGGACAGTCTAAAAGGATGTAGGAAAAGCATCTCAAATTTGACTAACCAAAATGAACACCAATATTTGAGCAGAGACCTTATTCAGTTCGCAAGGAAGAAAGTGTTCTTGATCATGAGGTTGTTAACTTTTACACTCTCCCGATATTGAATCGTAATACTTTAGTTACCCGGTTGCCCATTATTTTCAGACCTTAATTAGACATTGATTAAATAAAGTTGAAAAGGTATTTTATTTGAAAAAGTTTTATTTCAAAAGGTATGTAGATCAATTATCCAAGGTGAAAAACTCTCTCAAGAATAAGTGTCTAGTTGGACTTTAAGAAGAGAGGTCACATACATGTTTGAAGAAAGACTTAGAGAGGCAGCATAATTCCACATTAAAATGCTGTATGTAAAGGAAAAGCAATTGAATAGCTCTTTCGATTGCGATCCTGATCTTTTTAGTTAGGGTTTGTATAAGAGTAACATGGACTTTGATGGTTTTTCTGGGGAATATCTTTTATTGCTCTAAGGATCAGGGCCAAGTCTCTTCCTTCTGCACCTGGATAAAATGTCAGGCCTAAAAGAAGGACTAGAGGCTTATGATGAAATAAGAGAGAGGAGATCAGATTTTGAGGTTTCAGAAGATGAGAGGTGGCGGTCTAAAATTGGTGCTCTGAAAAAAGAAGGCCTTGAGTGCGTCAAACAAGTTTACACATTCTCTTAAGAAGAGAGGAAAAAGGAAAATTGATTATAGGGTACCTTCAGTTTCCATAGAGGATGTACATGATGCAAAAGAGGAGAGTGTGGTTCAGGAATTACGTCATTGACAGGGATTTGTTGTCAGCTAGACATGATGAGTATCATACTTTGTTGAGATTCTAGAAAGGTAGAGATTTTAACATTGAAAAAACAATCCAGATGTGAGAAGACATGCTTAATTGGAGAAGAGAGTATGGAAAGGATACCATATTGGAGGACTTTGATTTTGAAGAGCTGGATGAAGTCTTACAGTATTACCCACAAGGGTACCATGGAGTTTGATAGAGAAAGAAGGCCTGTTTATATTTAGAGACATGGCTAGCACACCCAAGTAAGCTTATGCGCATCACCACAATGGATCGCTATTTAAAATACCATGTCCCAGAGTTTGAGAGAGCTCTACATGAGAAGTTCCCTGCATGTTCGATTGCAGCAAAGAGGCAAATCTGTTCGCCAACCCCAATTTTGGACGCCAAGAACTTCACACAAACACTTACAAGTCTCTTGGTGGCCATGACTAAAATCGACAATAGCTACTACCCAAAGAATCTACACCGAATGTTCATTGTTAATGTTGGTCTGAGCTTCAAGAAGATGCTACAGCCAGCAGCGCAGATGTTCCTTGATGCAAAGACTATGTAAAAAAATACAGGTTCTCGAACCTAAATCCTTAGGCAAACTACTAAAAGTCGTTGACGCAAGTCAATTACCTAACTTCTTTGGTGGATCATGCACATGTCATGCTGAAGAGGGGGGGTGCCTTCGGTCTAATATACGTCCATGGAGTGATCCTGAAATAATGAAGCTTGTATGTAATGCAGAAGCAACATTTGTGAGGCAAGAGTGACAAGAAAAAATTGACTCTTATATTCAGATACGACCGCTGAAGGGGAGAATTAGTGATACATCAACAATAGAATCGGCATCAAATGTTGATGATCCCTGTTCTTTAATGAGAGAAAGTAGTTTTAGGATTCTGACATTGGCACCGCTTGATGAAGAAGCCAAGGCATCAAATCAGCCTGCCTACTACAGTTGTGATGATCATTTTAGTCTAGTTGATAAAGCTAGTGCCACTGAACAAGTACTTGGAAACTCTCGGGATCAATCTCCTAAAATCGATGATTTGGGGAATTCTTGTACTGTGACAACATCAAATAAAGAAGGTACTCTGGTTATCAATTGGTTTGACACTATCCAGGAAAGGGTTGTAAAGAGAAGTTCTTATTGTGTAGCAAGAACACTAATATCCTTCGTGGTCAAATTGCTTGCGTTTTTTCGTAATCTACCGATTTCATCGTGGAAAAGACAAAACAACATTTATCCATCTAACACGACAGACGACGAACCAGATAGTCTTTCACCTGTTTATGCTGAAACTGTCAAACAAGAAGATCGCATTCTTCTATGCATACAGCGTCTTCATAGAGTTGAAAAATAACTGAAAGAAATTAGCAAGAAGCCTACAGAAATCTCTTGGGAGAAACAGCAAATGCTTCTGCAATCCATGGACATGATCAAGTCTGTTGAGTTTGACCTTGACAGAACAAAGAGAGCATTACATGCCACCGTGGTGAAGCAACTTGAGATTGCGAATTTGATGGAGAATCTCCAGGAGTCCAAGATTTTGTTGAATTCTGGTTGATCAAAATTGTTACTGGCTACAAATGCAGACTGGTATGGCAAGAAGGGGACGTTGAAAGATTCCTCTGTGGGATTATTATTAGCGGTAGAGCATACATAGAAAACAGCTCTGTGGGTTTTTCCCAACTCATATTTGAGACAATGTAGAGAAAGAAAAGCTTAATGCATAGTTTATATAGTGAGACATCTCTTGTTT
Organism: Sambucus nigra; assembly: GCA_949130495.1. Taxonomy (NCBI): domain Eukaryota; kingdom Viridiplantae; phylum Streptophyta; class Magnoliopsida; order Dipsacales; family Adoxaceae; genus Sambucus; species Sambucus nigra. The sequence continues at coordinate 6,590,581 of OX422224.1, forward strand.
CCCTCCTTGTTAATGGAAACACGGCATTCTTTTAAAAAAAAGGAAAAGCCCGTGAAAATGAACTACCAAATATTTAAACAATATAAGGCTCTAATTAAACTTAGAAGTACTTGTCCGCTTGTTTCCAAAAAAATTCTACATTTTAAAATACCTCCAAAGATATTGTACATCGGTCATTCCAACATAAAGTCTACATGTGAATGCACAACCTTCCTAATCACACAACCAGGCATCATCCTCCTGTTCAGGGTAAGTGCCAAGTGTTTGCATGCACTTATAAGTCGAACTAATGAAATGTAACACTCGATTGTAACATAAATTTACAAGTCATATAACAAATTAGAGTAGTGCTATGGATACAAAAAACTCCCCAAAGTCTCCACAAAAAGCAATAAATTGTTGTGCCCTGACGGGATCCCATACCACAAGACAATGTTTAATAGGTAGGTGAGAGAATATGTGGAATCCACATCAGATTTTGTTGAGAACTTTGTGGAGTTTTTTGTACTCATATCATTATTCAACAAATTATTAAAATTATGACATATATGAGCACGTCACGTCATCACAGCCATATTGTGACATGAGCCTGGGGGACTCCTATTGAATACTAGACTAACGTAAGATAATTAAGACTCTTAACTTGAGAATGTGAAAGAAGAGTGTATTCAATGGGTCATTTAAAATATCGATACACGAGATATTGCCCGTTAATCCAAATTTGCCAATCTCAACTAATAGTTGAACACATCTTCAATTGGTCAATGGGTAGAAAAGCCAAAAGAGAAGAGAAGCCAATATACAACATATACATCTTAGCCTTCATCTATCCATTTTCAGTAGTAACTTCAGGGGAAAAGAGTTAAATATTGGAGGAAAGATGGCAAGATGAAACCGAGTAGACAAATAAGACCCTCAAAATGAAGAGAAACTTTTAAGAAGAATAATGGGTTTTGATATGCTAGCTATGTAGCTTGATTTTACCATAAAAATAATTAAATGGCCACAATATTATTAATCAAATAATATCAACATTTTAAATCGTGATGTTATATAAAGTGGGTGAGATGTCAAATATTCGGTGAACTCTAATTTATCAGCGGGAATGGAGGATAAATGCTCGGTTTAAATCTGATAATGATGTGTGCACAACAAATATGATATCAAATGTAGTTTTTCATGTTTTTTTATATCGAATGTAGTTACTGACATCTGTATTTTTAGTCCATATTTTTCAAATGTTTTTTTTACTTTCTTCTAATTAGTATTTACACATATCCCCTGGACGTGCATTAATTAGACTTATGCCCCACCTTGGGCATGTGCATTATCCCACCAGTACCTTATGTGCTATCTTTTGTATGACTGGGGATTAAGTATAATTTATACAAGTGTGGGGGATGAGTGTAAATAACAAATTTTTCCACTGTTGTTGATGCTCGTCTTGATAAGTTACTAATAATTACCCTCTTGGCACCGTAGGTCGCTAACTTTTCAACTATTATCCAAACAAAGAACTTTAACAATATCAAGAACTCTTGATGCAATCAATTGCAAAGGCAATGAATAATTGGACCAATTGGCAAAGCTTGCCAGCATGTCAAAGCTAACAGATGAATACATACATGTCAAAGCTAACACATGACCATTAAATATGACAAAACCTTAACTAAAAAAGTTACCAAACTCGACGTCTATTATAAAAAAGTGCCAAACTCAAAACAGGGTAAACAAAAAAATCCACATTTTAGCATACCTACACAGATATAGCACCTCCATTATTGTAGGTCGTGTGAATGCAGGGCCTCCCTACTCTCGCAAACCAATCATCATCTCTCCTATTCAGAGTAAGTGTCAGGTGATTTCTTGCAATTATAAGTCAAAATAATGAAAATGTAACACTCGATAGCACCATGAATCTCACTAAACAACCAATTAATCATACAATTCATATAACAGCTTACTAATATTATGACATTAATGAGCATGTCACTGTTATCACAACTATATTGTAGGGGACTCATGAAATACTAGAGTGGGGCCTCAGATAACTAAGACTCCTAACTAGAGAATGTGAAAAAAACATTTATTCTGTGAGTCATTTAAAATATGGATAGACGAGATATTTCCCCTTGGTTCAAACTATCAAACCTCAACTAATAGTTGAACAAATCTTCAATTGGTCAATGGGCAGAAAGGAGAAAAAAGAAGAGGAACCAATATACGGCATATACATCTTTCCCTTTTTTATTATAACTTTATGGGAAAAGAATAAAATGTTGGAGAAAAAATGGCAAGATTAAACCATGTACCGAAATTAGACTCTTGAAATGAACCATAGAAAAAACGTGTATGGACAAAGAAAAAATCGAGAGAAATGAGAAAATATTGGAAAACAGTTTGAGCAAACCAAGTTATGAGCATGAACATCATATAAAGAATAACAACATGATTGTTGAGGACTTTGTACCTCCCAGTTATGAGTATCATTTTGATGATATGAAATTTTTCCTAAAATTATATCATATCTATTTCTTTTATATTTAATCATTGTGTTCAAATAATTATGTAATTTTATATCAAAATAATTAAAAACAAACACAGCACAATACTGGCCACTTATGGCTTCGTATTAAAGGGCAAACCCAGTGCACGAGGCTCCCGCCACTGCGGGGTACTGGGGGGGCTGGATGTACGCAGCCTTACCCCTGCTTGCGCAGAGAGGCTGTTTCCGTGAATCGAACCCGTGACCTCAGGTCACAGCGGGGGAAACCTTACCGTTGCGCCCAGGGGCAACCACTCATGGCTTCGTATTAAGAGTGGAAATTCTTTACGTACCCCATTAACAAGACACAAAGTTATCAGGTTTAGTCTTAACAGGTTTAAGTCATGAACGGACTGACTTGTTAGAGACTATTATACAAATGGATGACACAGGCCCATTGGTTACAGACAACACAGGCCCGCTAAAGGTAACAAACACACGACACTGACTTGATATGACATAAAAACCGATTATACACGACTATAATGGGCCAAGTTTGGGTGATGTCAATCTAAACACGAAACCAATAACACACGACACAATTTGTTGCCCTTTGGTGTTAGATTTACATATTGCGGAAAATTCCCCACTACTGCCTCCCATAGGAGTCCGGGTCGTGTCTCAGTCCCAGTGTGGCTGATCATCCTCTCGGACCAGCTACTGATCATCGCCTTGGTACGATATTACCTCACCAACTAGCTAATCAGACGCGAGCCCCTCTTCGGGCAGATTCCTCCTTTTGCTCCTCAACCTTAGCAGTCGTTTCGTTTCCAGAAATGCTCAAAATGCATTTTACATGTACACCTGCTTTGTCTTTTCCCTGTCACATCGTGTTTTCCAATAAGGCTGGAGATGCTCTTAAGGATATATATATCCGTAACATCATATGGAGCTTCTGTTGCAGTAAGAAAATTGACAGAGATTTCCACTTATTCAATTAATATATTTCTGAAGTAAAGTAAAGAAAATAGTATATGCATATCACTATATTAGCTATAGCTTGGGTTTCGACAGGGTAGTGCTACTTTGTAGAATGAATTTAGCATAAAAACAATTGAACGGCAAAAACAATATAACCGGTGCACATATTATTAACATTTTAAATTCTGATCTAAATAAACTGACCGGGATGTTAAATATTCGATAAATTCTGATTTATTGGCGGGAATGGCAGCGGGATAATTTAAATTTGATAATATTTTTCACACAAATAAAACGGGTTTGAATGTTATTACAAGTTGACACAAGTGATTTTAGTCTACAATTTTCAAATGGGTTTTTTACTTCACCCCTGAGATAAGTCGGTATTTTCACACGCCCCTACACGTTCATTTATCAGACTTACACCCCTGCAAGTGCATCAACCCACTAGTACCTCGTGCATTATCGTGTATGAGAGGGGTAAGTCTATTTTGTAAATGAAGAGGCTAAGTGATGTGTATGGGACATATAACGACACGAGGCACATAGTTGTGCTCCCGCAAGAAGACTATCTTTTATATTCTATTTTTAGTTTAGGGTATTATTGTCATTTTCTTTTATTTTTAGTCTTTAATTAGTCTCCAAGCATGTTTGGGGCTCATGAGTCAATTTTAGTTATTGGTTGCCCTTTTTAATCTTTTTGGGTCTTAGCTTGGTTAGCCAGCTAACCTCTCCTATAAATAGGCCATTAGCCCTCATTTGTAATTACACTTGAATATTGAGAATTGAGAATGGAGAGAGAAGAAACCCATTTCACTAGTTTAGATTTATTTGTTGTTGTTGTTGTTGTTGTTGTTGTGTAGTTAATAATTGTGTAGTGTAATAATAGGACTTTCGCATTCTTAGATTCACATCAAATTAGTATCAGAGCTGCGTTTGTTCTTGGTGTTCATCGTGGTGCGTGAAGCTAGTAACGAGTTGTGATTCCAACTCCGGCAACCCTTCAATCGATAGATTGATAAATGTCCAAATGGGAATCGGGTGGATGGAAACCCTAAATTCCATCATCGCTAAAAGGGGGGATATCAACCCTTTTAGCCTCCTCCACCCTCCATCTCCACCACCACCCTCCTCCACCTCCGTCTCCTACCGCCACACAACCACCACCCTGTTCACATGGATCTCCTTCTTCTATCTTACCCAAACCCCAACCCTAATCCTTAAGAACCTACAAACCCTACCCTAAAGAAACCCTAGCCCCACCCAGCCGACCACCCCTGGAGCCCCAGAAAATTCCACCCCTTCTCTTCCACCAAGACAGGCCCCGATAGTGCCAAATACCCCCCCCCCCCTGAGTCGGACCACCCCCAAGTGGTCGGCAGTCCCTCCTCCCCACTAGGGTCGGATCGGAGGGATGGTGTGTGTCTTGGACTCGACCCACTAGGTTTGTACCCTCGTGGTGGTCGGCGGCCACCAGAGACGCCCCCCTTAGCACTTGCAACCCCCTCCCTAGACGGTCGAGTCCAAAACACACATCCTCCCTCCAATCCGACCCCAAATAACCTTCAAGAACCATCCAAAACCCCTCCAACCAAACCCTACCCTTCCCCCTTTTTAGTAGAAGCATTCTTTTTGAGACACATTTTAATCAACCAGTTGTTGTCACTTTCTATGATGGCATGTTAAATATTAAAATTCGGCATCATGGCTCAAGCTTCACAGATTGTTATTTTTTTCCTACAACCCAGGAAAGTTTTACTTCTGCAATCACACATAACCCCCCCCCCCCCCAAAATAGTAGTAGCCTCTACTTTTCGCGTTAAATGCCCCCATCAATGTTAGCCAACTTTTGGGGGAATCCAACGGTTTGAAGGGTTGAGTTCATCAATAATTTCTTGATATTGTTAAAGTTACTTGTTTGTATATCAGTAAAAAATTTGGTGAACCAATGGTGCAAAGATGGTGATTATTTGTATATCATCAAGACCTGGATCAAAAAGCATGGAAAAATTGAAGTGTTTTGGATTTGGCCCCTCTCTTTGTATGGACCAACGTCAGTGGAGAATCGATACATCAGCTCCATGAATGTTTATATATATGAAAAAAAAAATTCTTTCATTTACCCCCTCAAATAATTCGTTATTTGGACTTACTGATGTGAATCTAAGAATGCAGAAGCGTTATTATTACACTACACAACAACTATTAACTACATAACAACAACAACAAATAAATCTAAATTAATGAAATGGGTTTCTTCTCTCTCTATTCTCAATTCTCAATATTCAAGTGTGATTACAAATGGGGGCCAAGGGCCTATTTATAGGGGAGGTTAGCTTGCTAATACCCAAAAAGACTAAAAATGGCAACTAATAACTAAAAATGACTCCTTAGCCCCAAACATGGTTAGAGACTAATTAAAGACTAAAAATAAAATAAAATGACAATAATACCCTAAACTAAAAATAGAAAATAAAAGAAAATCTTCTCCTGACGGCACAACCACGCGCCACGTGTCGCTATATATCCCATATACATCATTCCCCCCGTCTTCGAAAAATCTCGTGCTCGTGCTTGGAGGGTGACTCATCAATCATTATCATCCTTCCCTTCATTCCGTCATATGGGCCGGCCACATGGACTCTCCTTTTCCATTCTAATCTATTATATGCAATAAAATCATTCAAGTTTAATTTCTTAAGGTCTCTCCTAATCATTTCCTCCCACGATAGCTTAGGGTGACCTCTTTCATTTTTATCCTCTATTTCCAACAATCTTCTTCTTGTTATTGGGGAATCTACTGATCTACGCAGAACATGTCCGTGCCACATGATATGGATCAAGAAAAAAGCTTCGAACCACAATCAAACTCAATCAAAAGTGGGCATCCCAACTGGAATTAGTCCCATGCGAATGAACCTCACCAAAAATGGGTCTATTAAACTCGCATCCCGGCGATATTCCTTTACAAAATCCGAGCAACCAAAAACTGACGACCATACACACCTTCTCGACACCACGAGTACATGGTTGCAACTTGGAGCGGTGGACCCTTGAATTTGACCGGATGAAAACTCCAGTTACCAGGGAAGCACATTTTTTGTCGGTTTTGATTGTGGTTGGGCATAAATGAGTGGAGAAAAGGGAAAATTAGGGTAAAATGGGAGATCCCTTACATACAATCTATCGATCTCAATATCTCTCAAAGTAATTTAATAATCAAAAGGGAATTCCCCGCTCCTTTATATACTAGGGCACAAAAAATTACAAAAATACCCTCAATGAAATAAAATAATATAACAAAACATCACATACCCTGCTGCGTCATCTCCCCCCACCCCCACCCCCCCACCCCACCGACCCACCCACACAAATAAGGCATCTTAATCTAATTTTGCCCATTAGCAAGGCACCTAACCTAAGTCCACAAAAAATCAAAAAAAATACAGCAGATATACATTTCTCTTAACTTCAAGGGAAGCAACACAATGGAGAAAGTTCCTTGCTGCTGTAGAATGATAAACTCATCAACTTATCACTCCACCTAAGAATTAGAGTATGATTTTGCATAACCACCTGCTTCTTACTTTCCTAGGCGAGTCAAACTCTCAGAAATCGTGTCAGAAGTGAACCCAAGAATCATTGCACATATAAGCATCCCACCAAAACTAATCACAACTGAAGCTATCCTCCGCCCGAGTCTTTCAAAGTTAACACAGTTGCCCGAGTCAGCAACATATGTCCAAGATAACCAAAAGGCGATCAACTAAACTATTATCTATCCCACCAAAGAGTGTCGATCCAACAAGAAAGATAAATAATAAAGTTGAACTAACAATGCCAATGGCCTAGCATACAAGTGAACTGACAAAACATGTCCTCCTGCTAAGCTAGCTGTTAAAAATACTTTTTCATTAGATGTAGTCTACATATTTGGAAAAATAAAAGGGAGGATAGCAACTTAAGTGAGACAATCTTCAGAAGTTCAAAAAATTACACTTGAGCAACTGACACTATCCTTGGCCCAATTCCCTCGAATTTAAAAGATAACGATCGAAAGGAAGATTACCACTTTAACAAGTTTTCCACCAATTTTTAGAGGTTTCAAAATTACACTTTGATCCTGACCTTTTTACAACTTTTATCTAGACCCTTAACCTTTTGGTAAATTACATTTCAATCTCTTAATTTTCTATAAATTACATTTTGGCCTTGAAATTTTCCAAAATCCTATTCTAGCCCCTGAACTTTCTATAAGTTCTAATTTGGCCTCTTAACTTTATGTGAATTACATTTGGACCCTGAACTTTCCGTAATTAAAATATAATCCTGAACTTTGTGTAAATTACATTTGACACCCAAATTTTCTATTAACAACATTTAAAAAAATAATAATTTATTTCTACCAAATTAAGGCAGTTTCTAGTTTTCTAAAATTTTCTATGGAAAATGAAAATTAGAAATGGAGATAAAAATTGGAATTAGAAAACACAATATAATTTTCCACAACTAAACGGGGCCTTATTTTCTATATTTTTTGAATTGTGATTTTTTTCTTTTTTAACAAACTGGTTCATTATAGAGAACTAGTTGGGTCGAGCCAAACTGGATGACAGGACACCAATATAAGTTTCGAGATGATAAAGACGACATTGGGAGTCTTTTTTTAGCCATCTTATCCCAATCACCTTCTAACTACATAATCTCATATTGGATAGTTAAATTGGGTTTATTCATGCAAAAATTTTGTTGGAGCTGTTGTTTAATCACTTAGACCACCTGATGACCTTGTGTAGGCCTTAAATATTCTATTATGTTTAACTAATTATGTCAGTGTAGAGTGATAACCCATCCACTTTCCAATCACAATCCTCTTTCTTTGTCAACCAAAATTTCCCCTTTCCCCCTAGATCTATGAGAGGTTTTCTCCTTGCCTTTGGTGCAAATGTGGTTCTCCTCTCTTTGGGATTGTGTAAATAAAATACTCTTCAGCCTCTCTCTCTCTCTCTCTCTCTCTCTCTCTCTCTCTCTCTATCTATCTATCTATCTATCTATCTATCTATCTATCTATCTATCTCTCTCTCTCTCTCTTCTCTTTATGTTGCCCAACGTTTCTCTTCGTGATCTACCCTAAGATATTTGGTGTTGGATAAAGACCTACATACACTATGGAAGAAATTATCCCTGACAAAGATAAAAGATTTCAAAATATAAATACAATTACACTTATTAATGTAAATAGAGTTACAATGATGAATCAAATTACAATTTTAACTGTACATATATTAATAAGTGTAATTGTATTGTTTGGACTTAATCGTAAATTATTTAAAAAGTTTATGGGTTCAAAATATCAACAAGATTACCTCTTGAACTGATCATATATAAATAGACTTTGAAGGGATTTATTAGTTGATGCCCCTAATATTAATTAAGAAAAATACAAGTGAATATGCATATTTACATACGAGTAATATTAGGGAGACCCTTTTTCATGATCATTTTTTATTAACCGACTGATTTGTCAAACACACATTGGGTGGTGATTGTAATTCACATGGATCTATTTGAAACACCACCTAATGTATGATTGACACATCAGTAGGATCATAAAAAAAATTCAGAAATTACTCATACAATATACATAATCAATTTATACTTTTTAGCAATTAATGGTAACCTTATACGAATATAACCACAAAAATCATGAACATTTGGTTTATGTTTCTGAAAATTATTTTTTGTGCTTAAAGTAAAAAACTGTTAGAATGTGCGTTTGATAACCTGTTTTCTTAAATTTGTTTTTAAATTCAATTATCAAAAATCCATATTTAAAACACCATTTTTTGAAAACAGGTTTGAGTTGTTCTTCAACCCGTTTTTAGATTTTCACTCTCATTTTTCATCATCATGTGCCCCAACCCACCACCACAACGTGCCCTAACCCATCGCTATGTGCCCCAACCCATCACACCCACTCCAATCACCACACGCCTCACTGTAATACCCCGTATTTTTATACTATATTAATTTGGAGATTTATTAAATTTAATGTGAATTAATTATTTAATATAAATCCGAAAATTAATTATGTTATAATTATTAACGTGATGAGAGTTAGTAATTATGGGAAATTTGTTGAATATTACTAATGAGCAAAGTAATATATAATATTGGTTATATTAAATGTCACGAGTGAATAAAATGACAATTTTGGAAATTTGAGTCGGGACGCACCTGTGTCGCGTCAGGACTAAATATTGATGAATAAAAGTAATTATATTATAAGTCACTCATATGGTCATTTTGAGTGTGCCAAAGTGTCCGGAAGGGTCGAGATAGTCAGAAAAGTGTACCCGGGGGTTTAGTTTGGGTCTCGGGGCATTTTTAGGCTTAATTAGTACTCCGGGAGGGCATTTTGGACATTTTACATTTTTGGGTAATTAAACCCACGAAAATTCAAGGGATATATCAGATGTCTAAGGTTGGCCTCTAGGGTTAGAACAACCAAAGACAAGTGACGGCAATAGGAGAAGGAAGGAGAGGCTTTGCCAAGCAATCCAAGGCCAACGATTCACCCGGTTGCACCGCCACCACCACCAACGCGTAGATCGCGTGACGGGGAACGTAACCACACCAAATTCGTCATCAAACCAGAACGTCGAAAATCCCAGGCAAGTGTTTATCTTGCTTATTTCGTTAATGCATCACTCATGTTAGTCTAGGGATGATTAGGATGAGTTTTATGGAAGAAAACCCAAATTTGTGATAGGAAATCGCATGTAGTAATGGTTTAAATGTTATTCTGGAAACCCCTTCACATGTAGAGGATTAAACCACAAAATTTAGAAGAAGAAAATTCTGGAAAAAGACTGATTAGAACCATGTTAGAAAGAATTCTAGGGTTCTTGAGATTTACATGAATTTTGGCCTGTTAATCCATGATTATTAATGGAAATTTGCATGCTTTACGTAAAAGATGTATGGAATGGATTTATACTATTAGTAGTACCAATTTCTGGACGATAGGGAATGAAAAGTTTGGATTTGGATGGAGTTATGTGAGAAAACCCGTAACTGGTAACTGCAGAATTCGCCATACCTGCTTGATCGATCGATCAAACCAAGAGCTTCGATCGATCGAGCTAAGAGCTTCGATCGATCGAAGGTTCGATCGATCGAGCCCCAGACCTCGATCGATCGACCCCTTCTGGCAGACTCATATTTCCCTCTTTTAAATTAGTTGAATTCAATTTAATGAGAAATAATTCTTGGACACCCTTATTAAAATGTCTTGGGAGATAAAGAAGACCAGTAGGACATATGAATTATTTTGGGACCTTTAATGCAAGACGAATTTTGGGATACTTACATATAAGGGACGATGAAACTATGTATTAAAGGGAGAGACGCATAAGAGTCACGTTGGAACATAAATGAATACCTACTGAATTTCACACTTGAGAGGATAGAGTCCATGGGTATTACGTAGTAAGTGGGAAAAATCCCTCGGATTAAAGTTAGAGACGAACCGTTATGCGTAATAACTAATAATGGGAAAATTAGGATAAATGTCGAAATTTTGGGTTATGGGATGGACCTAAATTAATATGATAAAAGTAGTATATTTATATGACTGTTGGTATGCATATATTATATACATGTGAAAATCATGCCCGCGCTACTTGCTATCCCTGAGGTTACCGCACTGGGACAGTCTTATCTCGAATGGGCCTTTATGGGGGATATTGACTCGTACCCTAGAAGATAGGAATCCTAGGTACGGACTATCGGATCGATAGTCGGACGGTCCTAAGAGACGTGAGGGTATGTACTGACCTCTTGGACTTGGAAACTATGCTTCGCCTCAATATTGTTTGTGTATGTGTTAATACAGTTCGAGAGTGATTCCGAACTTGTATTTCCCTTAGTACGAGTGATACGGGGATTGGATAGCAGAGTATGCCCGCACCATAATTTTTATGTGGGGTGCCGTTAGAATATATATATTATACGAGTATTTAATATATATATGAAATTCTGAAATTTGGAACTGCCTACTGTGTTATGGTAAGTAAGACATGTATAATGACTCAAATTGGAAATACTTGTTTTGAAAAGTATAATATGATACTGGGAAACTTTATTAATAAATAAAGTTAAAATGAGAGCTTGGTTACTAAATGAAATTTTCCTTTTAAACAATTATATTGTTCGGTTTTAAATCTTATGAGAAACCTAAGATAAGTTAAACCATTGGGAAGTTTATTGCGATAAAAGATAAGAAAATTCGTTGGGAAGATTAGTACGATAGGCGTGCACATTAGAAGAGAGGTGAGAATTTCTCAAGAGAGAGCCGCACTAATATGTTGTTGCATTGGCCTGTAAATAATTTAAATACTTGCTAAACGAATTTTAAATCATATACATTATCAGGCTCTGACCCGTTTCTATTTTTTTTTCTCTTGTATATATATGTATATATTACAGGTGCCCAGCCACAGGGGCGTCTTGCATAGGATCCCTTGGAAGGAACGCGCTGCAGCTTAGGTGGGAGTTGCAGGCCTCTTGTTTAGACGACTTCATTTATTTGATTCCACTCCTAGCATATTCATTTAGTGGGGCATGTGTCGCCCTTTCCATTATTCAATTGTTTATTTGGACATTATAATTCAGTTATTTCTAGTATTGTCACTTTGGGGATTTATTACTGACTGGATGTTTTACTTTAAGTTTTAAAGTTGGGATTTAGTTGTTGAATGTTTAAATTATTTGGATTATATGTTCCAGGATTATTGTGGTGTGATTCTTTAAATTTTGAATTGTTGTAAATAATTAAATTCTTTGTTTTTAAAATAAAATTTGGAAAGTAATGTTTAAAAATGGTTTTGACACTTAGCTTAATTAATTAGGGTGTTTAAATTGGAAAAGTTATTTTTACGACAGTGATGCTAAGAATGAACCAACTGTTCACCTTGATTTTAATTTAATAAATGAGTGATCGCCCGGTATTTAATTAGGCGGGGTGTCACACTCACCTCAACATAACACCACGAATCATCACCACATACTACCACTACCAAGCACCCCAACCCAGCACCACCCACCAAACACCCCAATCCACCACCACATGCTCCCCCCAAACACCAACCGCCCAACCCACAACCACTACCCACCACCACCTAGCCATCACCACCAGCCCTAACTCACCACCACCTGCCCCAAACCATATATATATATATATGTGTGTGTGTGTTTGTGTAATTTTAATTTTAATTTTTTAAAATTAATTTTAAATCAAGTTTATCAAATGATCCCTAATATTTAAAATTTTCACAAAAGTAATTTATAAAACTATTATCAAAAATATTTTTTAAAATCAATTTTTAGAAACATAAACCAAATGACGAAGGGTACTTTTTAAGTCTAGAGTCAAACGCGGTAATAAAATGGTAAAAGAGAAACAAAAGATTTCTCCGATATTTACGCACTACTCTCTCTCTCTCTCTCCACATAGTTTCCTTCCTCTTCCGTTTTAGTGTCAAAATCCCATATAAACCTTACTCACGAGGAAACCTTCTCCTCAAAATATTTTTCTCTTTCTCATAATCGACTCTCATGTTCATAATATACTAGAAAATGCCCTAGGCTTAGCTGCCTTATTCGTGGTATCAAATTGTTTGAGTATTTATTGTCTGGCCACTTCTTGACCATGAGGTTCTAACAGGTACTAATATACTAGAATTGTTTATCCCGGTTTCCCATTGTGTGCTCGTGATGCATATCCCTTAAAATTAATTTTGTTAGTATGATATGATTGCATTAGCGCTTTTTACATTGTTTAATATTCTATCTACCCTATATCTTCTGATATATCCAAAGACATTCGTGAAAATTGTGAAAATATAATGTAGAAATAATAATGGAATAATTTGAGGGAAAAAATATTGGCTTCCAAATAGGATTTCTTACATCAATTTTGAAATGAATTTGAATTTGTAAATATTACCAGTGTTAAATTTGTGAATTCCTGAAAGAACGGGATAGAATAATGATCCCTATTTTGATTTCTTCTTAAATAACAGTAAACTCAAATATAAAATGAAAATCGATTTCTTTCATTTTCTCTAAAATTCTTTTTTCATCTTTTTACTGAATGTTTTTTTACTAATAGCTACAAATTTCCTTGTCAATTTATTGTGCCGACTTAATTTCTTTTTAAAGTTATTGATTATACATTTATGTATTGTTTAATCAATAAATATAAAGTTGTAAAGACATAATGGATGCAAATTTGAAAGGAGGCCCTAATTTGTTTTCTAGGGAAGTATTATGACCAATATTTTTCTTTTTATCTCACATAGAGGAGGTTAAATTTGTTGAGCATTAGCTAATGAAGAATAATATAAACCTCACAAGCTTAAAGTAATAAAAAATATCTCACTATGTAATCATCAATAACTTAATGGATAACATAGGCAAATTATATTAACCGTAATTTTTTTTTGGATTTATCGAGAGAAATCTTGGCCCAAGATGACAGGTGGTAATTTTTCTTTGGAGAGAGATGAAACAAGCATTCTCATGATGAGCTTGTCTTGTTGTTTCCATATTTCTGCAGAGGTTTCATCAGATGGACGAGTGTTTACCATCAATAAAAGGAATGAGTTTTTGGCCGGCTAAGAAAGGTTTCATTTGTGTCTTCCAAAACAGGTAATTGGTGTGAGCGAGTTTGATGGATAAGGAATGATGTGCATGACTGAGACTTGTTTAGTGGAGGAGTTAGATGTGGCTTTTGCTATCTCCTGCTCTGATACCATAAGAGACAAAAATCCAAAGAGGAAAGAATTATTTATATGAAACTATTTTTTCATCATTGATTTCTAGCGGAGACCTCTGTACAAATATATACAAAAGTTGTGCTACAAAGTAGGATATTTGAATTTCTACACTAGCAAACCATGCAGTTAGTAAAGGATAATTGTAATTTCAGAGCTGTCCATCAAATAGCACAACAAAGAGTATATAAAATGGTAATCAAGTATTATTTGAATGCTCAGAAATCTCAGGCCTACACATTAGTTAATTTATCAAATTGCTGATAATTCACATTAGTAACACAAAAATGAACATACAACCAACTATTGAAAAACAGAATTAATATAAAATAACAACCAACCTACCAAATAAAATTAGTAAAATTGTCCCCACACAACTGAATTGTATCCATAAACCTAGCTAATTGAAATTTCCAAAGTGGAATTTTATGCTCCCAGCGCTTATATACGTGGCCTTTCTCCCACCATATAAAATTTATTTACAATGTAGTCTCCTCATCACAAATCACATTACATCACAAAACACGCGTTAGGATTTTCATCACTGAAAATTTGATGTCCATAAGGATCCTGAAGGTAAGCGGAAGGAGGTGGTGGTGGAGGTGGGTGTGGGTGTGAGTACATCGGCTGGTGTGGGTACTCCACCATGTAACCATGATTAGGGTAACCTTCATTGTGGTAAGACGTGGATACACCGTAGTCTTGATTGAGAAACTTTGACTCCTCACTTTTGCTCTCGTCTCCACCAGCACTAGCGTCCTTAGTCTCTCCTTTCTTTTTCTCGCCACCCGCATCTCCTTTTTTATTTTCAGCTCCATCTCCACCGTCGCCATCTTCCTTCTCTTTTTTGTCTCCTCCACCAGCTTCTTTTTCTTTTTTGTCACCTCCGCCATCTTTTTCTTTCTTCTCACCGCCTTCCTCTTCTTTCTTTGTGGGAACAACCTCCACACTCCGCTTCAGTTTTTTATTCAAATAGGATATTAGTGCCTTCGCGTCCATTGTCCCCGTTACCATGACCAAATCATTTTCTGAATCGACTGTAACCTTTTGTACCCCTATTTAAAACAAAAGCACAATTAATCACTAACTCATCTTCTATTCCTTGTCTATTATTACAACAATATTTTATTCGGATAAAAAAAGAAATAGTGTTTACTCTAGGGATTTTTAAAAGAAAAAAGAAAAAAACTAAACTAAAAATTAAATAAAAAGAATATTGAAGAACTTTTCATTGTTTGACCCATTATATATTTAAAAAAATAACTTTAATTAATTTAACAGTACGCCCCAATTCAAAGGTTGAACTTCTAAATTAGAAGCGATGAAATTGAGTAACTAAGAATTTTATACTATTTAGATGTTGGAGTCACATGATATGTTAAGACTTATTAATGTTAATAAAACTACACATGTCCAAATATACAAGATTTTAAATTAAGTTTGGTAAACTAACCATCTATCTTTGATATGGTTCGTTTTATTTTATGCGCGCATCCGTCACAATGCAGCTTAATCTTGAGAACGACTGTACTCACGGGAAGCTAAACAACCACAACAAAAACAAAACAAAAAAAGTCAAATCAACTAAAATATTAATCGAAACATACAGCGATTAGCCATTAAAAAATAACTAAAAAAAGCCCACCTCTTTGGTTGGTGTTTTCTCTTCGGGCTTCTTTTCATCCGGTTTTTTCTCCTCGGCTTTTTTTTCATCAGTTTTTTTCTCTTCAACCTTTTTCGGTTGAGGAGAGATGAGCTCAACTTTCTTATTTGTCTTTTGGGCATTTTTGTCTCGAATGGTGGCGGGGTCGGCCTTGCCTATTACCGTCAATTTGTTGGTGGCACATTCAGCCTTCACATCATCCACACCTTCACATACACAATGTTAGGTACAGCTAGAGTCTTAACATACGCGATGCATACGTCGCATATGTAAAAATTGCGTTTTGAATTTACTGAAGCGGTTTGTAAATTGTATAATATCTAAACGGTCACCGTATTATGCGGATTTAAAATTTCGGTTTCCTTGAGACCTCCGCAAAGTTCCGAGTCCAACATAACAACAGAATAAAGAATGAAATTTTTTTATACCTTCGAAATGACGAACGGAATGTTTCACTTTTTTGGCACACCCTTCGCAATGCAAGTCGAGCTTTAAGACGATGTGGGCTGGTCCATCGTTCTTCTTATCCCCAGCCTCGACCTTCGTTTCTCCTTCTTTCTTATCTTCATCTTTCTGCAGAAAATATAGTTGTAAGTTTAAGAGTCATTGTGGGAATGTAAATGAAATTGAGGTAATAGAAATAGTGATGGGGAAATTTTGGATACTAACCTCACCCATTGTTTTTAATATGTATAGGAGTTTTTCAATGTAAAGATTTTAGTTGAGATGGAATTGGCTTGAAGAGAAGAATTGGTGGCTGGGGAAGGTATATATTAATGGGGGATACAGAGAGAGTGGGGATCGTTTCGAATTTGATTAATATAAATATTTTTATATGTGACACCTGATATGCATAATGCATTGTATGGTATGGTATTGCTATCAGGATGACCCATGTGACTTATGAATTAGCATGCCGCCGGGTTGAACTAACCGTTGTCTATATACGACAGTTTTTCTTTTCTTATCTTGAAAAATCAGCCAAATCCTTAAACCTTTGGAATGCCGATGTTGCACCCACTAATTCAACTATTTCTGGTATGGGAAAAGTCAAAATCTGAACCGTTTGTGTAATTAAAATAGAAGTACAAAAAACGCCAGCACTACACCAGTTAATACAATTCTACTTCGAGGTGTTTTCATACACGTTTGAATGTGTACTATTATTAATAATAAAATGAAAAGGTGTCAATACCTTAAATATAATATGCTAGAATTAATTCAATATGAAGCATGAAATACTCTAACCTACTATGAGCGGTCGAGTTTTTAAGTTAAAAAAAGTGAGACAACTAAGTTCTATTTATATTAGATATAAATAAAACTAAATATTTAGAAGAAAAAAATATTTATGTGTTATACCATAGTTATCAATTGACTCATTAGACACAATTTTCGCACAAAATATTTGGAAAAAAAAAACTCAAAATAGAGGGAAAAAACATAAAAATAAGTACATATTCTTAATTTGAAAAATTACTATATCTACTTTGTCAAAATCTAAATATGTTTAACACTAAATAATAGAGAATCAACTGGGAGCTTATATATGCAAAAGAAAATTGACGTTAGATATCACTTTTAATATTAAAAGTTATGATAAGTTAGTAATGTTATAAATGTATGCATATATATATAATATAAATTTTGAATTTTAGGCTAATTAAATCGATGTTTTGGGATGGTAGTTTAGGTATTTTTTTTGTTACTGTAAATTAGGTATATCGGTTTTAGAAATGCCTATACCAAACCAATAAAAATGTTTTCAGTAATTTCGGTTTCGGTAAATTTGGTTTGCGATAATGAAAAATAATGAACCAAAACAATATCTTTTTCGATTAAACGGCATGGTAAGATAAACAATCATACCATGATCACCTCTAGGGAAAACAATAATGGTTTCTAACAATATGAATTCATCATTAAGTGTTGAATCAAATTAAACATTTAAATTTGGAGTTTAAATCAAAATAACCCTTAAATTTAACGGTTGTCTGTTTTTACCTCTTAATGCTGAATTTAGTTTTATTCAACATTAAGAGGTAAAATTTAGTGTTTGTTTTTATCTCTAAATAATAATAAATATTTATAATTTGAATACTTAATTCTATTTTCTTTTAATGAAATTGTATTTAATTTTACCCATATTTTATATTTTAAGGAACTCTATAATATACAAAACAAATTAGTAGTTAGTTATTAATGACGAAATGGTCAAATTACCTATGCACAATATTCAGAACCAAATACTCTAAACAAACAACAGATATTCAAAGGTTCATTCAGATAAAAAAACACAGTTTTCAGTATTCACAATTAATCATTCAACGTTCAGTATTAAACACTCAGTATTCAAAGCTAAAAAAACAAATGACCCCTTAGTTCCTAAATTTAAAATTTAGTCAGTTCTACCCCTAAACTATTCAGTAGCAATCAGTTAAGCCCTTATGCTTAAAAGACCGTTAACTTTAGCGGCATAAATTGTTTCAGTGTCATAGGGGTCAAAATAAATAAATAAATTATATGTGTGTGTGTGTGTGTGTGTGTGTATATTAATTTACTTTTACATGTAAATATTTGTACGTAATATGGTTATACGTTATATATAGACACATTATATACACAATAAAAATATATAAACTAAAATTATATGTGTTAGAACAAGATACAACACAAAATCTTATTTTTTTCATTTACCCAACCCAAGTAAAATACGACACGACGCGACAAAAAATCTCATTTTAATTAACACGACTATGACCCAAATAAAATGCGACATGACGTGAATTCATTTTTTTTATCTAACACAAATATGATCAATTAAAGCAGGACACCACATAAAATCATGTTTTTTTACCTAACAAAAAAAATTACCTCAATAAACGACGACGTGACACGAAATACTTTTCTACTGAACACTAACACAAAAAAACACAAACATTAACCCAAATAAATCGGTACCTGATATATCTTTTATTTACCTAACACGAACATGACATGAGAACTTTTTTTACCAAACACGAACACGGTCGGATTAAAACATGACATGGCATGACACGACACGAAACATTCTTTTTTACCTAATACGAATATGACCAACATAACACGATTTCGTGTCGTGTTAGATAAATAAGAGATTTCATGTTATGTCGTGTTTTTATTGGTCCATGATAATGTTCGGAAAAAAAATTCGTAGCATGACGTGTTTGAGTTAAGTCATGTTCGGGTTAGGTAAAAAATTTGATGTCACGTTATTTTTATTTTTAACTGTGTTATGTTCCGGATAAGTAAAAAAAGATTTCATGTGTGTCATTTTTAATAGGATTGTGTTCATGTTCGGTTAAAAAAATAAAATTTCATGGGTTTTGCATTTTAATTGGGTCATACTTGTGTTAGGTTAAAATAATATCTCGTGTTGTGTTTTATTTGGGTCGTGTTCGTGTTCAATGAGAAAAAAGGATTTCGTGTCTTGTTGTGTTGTGTAATAATTGGGTCTTGGTGTTATGTAAAACAATAAAATTACAGAGACTGATTAGCCGAAACATACAACGATTAGCCGAGTATTAACTAAAAAATGCCCACCTCTTTTTTCTCTTCGGCTATCTTTTCATCAGTTTTTTTCTCCTCGGCTTTCTTTTCATCAGTTTTTTTCTCCTCAGCCTTTTTCGGTTGAGGAGAGATAAGCTCAACTTTCTTATTTGTCTTCTGGGCAATTTTATCTCGAATGGTGGCGGGGTCCGTCTTGCCTATTACCGTCAATTTGTTGGTGGCACAGTCAGCCTTCACATCATCCACACCTTCACATACACAATGTTAGGTACAGCTAAAGTCTTAACATATGTGCGTCGCATATGTAAAAATTGCGTTTTGAATTTACTGAAGCGGTTTGTAAATTGTATAATATCTAAACGGTCACCGTATTATGCGGACTAAAATTTCGGTTTCCTTGAGACCTCCGCAAAGTTCGAGTAAAGAATGAAATTTTTTTATACCTTCGAAATGACGAACGGAACGTTTCACTTTTTTGGCACACCCTTCGCAATGCAAGTCAAGCTTTAAGACGATGGGGGTTGGTCCATCGTTCTTCTTATCGCCGGCCTCGACCTTCTTTTCTCCTTCATTCTTATCTTCAACTTTCTGCAAAAAATATAGTTGTAAGTTTAAGTCATTGTGGGAATGTAAATGAAATTTGGGTAATAGAAATAGTGATGGGGAAATTTTGGATACTAACCTCACCCATTATTTTTATACTGTGTATATGAGTTTTTCAATGTAAAGATTTGAGTTGAGATGGAATTGGCTTGAAGAGAAGAATTGGTGCTGGGGAAGGTATATATAGATGGGGGAATACAGAGAGAGTTAATTCAACTATTTCTGGTATGGGAAAAGATACGTTTGAATGTGTACTATTATTAACAATAAAATGAAAAGGTGCCAATACCTTAAATATAATATGCTATTCAATATCTATTTATTATAAAATGAAAAGGTTTAATAGCATTTAATGCATGCTCTTTAATAGAGTTTTAATGATCCTTAAACTTTTTGTATTCTCCACCAGCCAATATACGTAATTGTTGTTCACACCCTTAAACCCATTGTATCCCCCACTTGGCTCCTCTCTCTCCCTCTATTTGAAAACTCCGTCTCTCTCCATTCTCAATCTGAGAAATACAACCCTGCTCCAGCGGCTCCTATCACATAGTCATTAGATTATTTCTCTTCATTTTCCCCTCTCTATAACCTTTATCTTTTTTATCCCAAAAGCAAAACAAAAACAAAAACCATTTTGATTTCTTCATCCTTATTAAAAAACTCATCTACAAACTCCTTTATTCTCCATTCTCCCCAAAGGTATGATCTTTCTTTATTGTTTTATCATCTCTTGCATGAATATTCATGTATTGTTATGGTTTTTGTGTGGTTTTGAATATTCAGTGATTTTGTTAGTGATTAGAATCTTGAATCTATTATATATAACTTGGGTTTTTGTGTTGTTTTTAACTCTTTTTTGGCAGGTTATAAGTTTTTAGATCTGAAACTGTCTTCTCATCTCGGGTCTTTCTTTATACCCATGCGTTTAAGTAAGTGAGTTTTGTCTTTCATAAAAGAGAGTTTTGTATCCAATCTGTAAGAGTCATGGAAACTTTTGAGATTTGGAGGGTTATTTCATGATTTTTATTGGGTTTTTCCGGACAAGATCTCATCCAGACCTTCATCGGAACTCAGGAGCTCATCCCACCCTGGACAGGCCTCCATCGCCGAATACTTTTTTTTGTACTAGATCCACTACTTTTTTTATATTTTCTATTTTTTTTGCATGAGATTTGATTTCATTCAATTTTTATTTTGGGTTTGATACGAAATCAAAGCATCTTTATGAGATTTATTTTCTTTTTGTGCCCAGTAGACTATACCCGTCAAAGTATCTTTTTCTTCTTTAGTTGATTCATGTATCACATACTAATCTATGTTGTTAGCATTTTTCATCTCTTTAATAAAAATTGACATACTTTTATTCTGACATTTTTATATGCTTTAACAAGAATTGAAAATGCGGAAATTATGTGGGTTCTAACCTGGACGGAGCAGATTTGACCCGTGGACCGAGCGGGTTTGACCGGTGGATGAAGCGGGTTAAGGGTTTTATATTTAAATGGGTTCAGGGCTGAAAAAAATTGGCGAGTCGCGGATCAGATTCAGGTAAATTATTTTTTTGCAGGGCGGGGTAGGATTATGGAAAACCGTCACATACCCGATGCATTGTCATCCATAGCAGCAGCCAACTCATCCTACTTGACCAGCCCATATCAAACAAAGGTCCTCTTGAAGAGTTTTAAAAATTAAGCAAATGCAATGATCAATCTATATTATATATATTATATCTATAATACTATAGTATTGGAAGTGTAAATATAAATTAATATTGAATTCGCTCTCCTCAATCGTAAATATATAATAACGTTTTTATAAAAATTAAAAAAAATATAAAACGCCCGCACATCAAGCGGGGTACCTACTAGTGAAGTATGAAATACTCTAACCTACTATGAGCGGTCGAGTT
The DNA here is from genome assembly GCA_949130495.1 of Sambucus nigra. NCBI lineage: Eukaryota > Viridiplantae > Streptophyta > Magnoliopsida > Dipsacales > Adoxaceae > Sambucus > Sambucus nigra. The sequence continues at coordinate 6,612,612 of OX422224.1, forward strand.
TTTAAGTTAAAAAAAGTGAGACAACTAAGTTTTATTTATATTAGATATATTATAATATATGATATCAAAATATTTTTTTAATAAGTCTTATTTATATATGCACTGAATATTCACCATGAGCAATTTTTTTTGTGAAACTTGTTGGAGCAAAACAAAGATTATATAACATATTTGACTACCTACTTAGTAAATGAAATTAACCAGTAAAGATTCCTTAAAATACAAATTTTAAAATATATTTATAAAAATATTGCATTTTGAAATTTAGTTACAAAAATATTACACTCCTTAATATTTTCCTTCAGAGGTGTGAAAATTAAGTTGAGTTCGTACATTCGAGGTGCGAATTCAAGTTGGATTGAGGTTTATATAATAAGTCAACTCTAATTGAGTTTGTATATCATAGATATGTTACTATTCGAGAAGTAATATTTTTCATTTTTCCAATCGTATTACAAACTTCATGAATTTTGGCTGCAGTACAATTGTAATTGTTCTATTTGAGTTACATAGTTCTAGTTTTGAAATGGAGCAATAATTACATCCATGGATATTGCTAATTAATAATCATTCAAATAATGTGGTACATTGAGTATTGACTTGCACCTTTAAGTTTCACCTCGTAAAACCATTCGATGACCAAAATAAATGTCTGGCCAACCCACCCAAATATGTCGACGTTAATTGTGTGGTTATACAAATCGAATACACGTTTTAGTACGCCCATCTTTAATGGAACTTGTAGTTCAGTCTTCGACGAGATACATTTTCTGTGATTGAACTCGTAGTTTCAGTACTTTTGATAAATATGGTTCATTAAAACTATACTGATCTTTTACTTTTGATTTATTTTGAATGATCATTCTATGTTTTTGCTCTGAATACTCTCTTCCATGTTGTATTGTTAGAAAGTCTTAGAATTATAATTAAACAAACCGCATAAAAATGTAAACCATGTTTGATTTTTTGTATATAGATTTGTACATAGATGTATATAACCCATTTTTATATGATTTATGGGTTGTTAAATATATGTTTTTGTCTATTTTAACTTATGTTATGCCCATCTGTGTTTTATATGATTTCTGGGTCGTTAAAAGGATGACGATGAGCTAAAATAAGTGCAAGAAAACTTAATCTTAATCGAAGCCTAATTTTTAACAAGTATACACGCATATTTTAGAAACTTAATGTGTCCTTATCAGGCACTTGGTTTAAGAAATTGGGCACAAGGTATAAGAGAGTTGCTCTCTTAGTGTTATGGTGCTTAAATACGAATTGAGGTGTAAACTCTATTAATAGCGATAATTAAACAGACAATGTGCTATTGATAATAAAGGAATAAACTCAGTTGAAATAGAACAAAACTCTTGGGTTTAAAATCACTAAACTCTCATGTATAACTCAATGATAATAAATAAATATGATCTATTTAGATAAATAAATGAACCCTTGAAACAACTAACTAGATAGAGAGAAAAGCAAGCAATTTAAATACACCTCAGGTAGGCAGCTCAAACACCAAGGTATGAAAGAATAAGGGTTAAATCTTAATAAATACTTATGTGCGTGGTGGAAAGATTGGAAAAATGTATTAATGATTGTGAGTGCAAAACCACAACTGGAATAAATAAGCTAGAACAAAGAAGACTTAGAAAGTGAATTGAGAAAACAAGAGCTCCGATAAGTCTTTTTGAGAAAGGGAAGAAGGAAGCAAAGTGATAGTACAAAGTTCGAATCAAGTGAAGATTACATTCCAAGATAATATGGAACAGGACTCGATATTGAAATTGACGTTTCATTTCTTACATAGGACCAGCGTACCCTTGCTATTTTATAGCAATTACGAACATGCCCATGCGCAAAACTCAGACTTTGAACTCATAATTTAGGCAAACAAAAGATGTAAAATTCTTCGACCCATCTTCGATAAAGAAGTTTAGGGGCAACTATGGGTGCAAAAGCATAACTGCCCAAAATGCGGCAGCCCAAGTAGGCCCAGTATACTGCCCAAGTCAGATTTAATTATAAAGATTCATTCTAGTTACATACATTCTCAGAGGAGATAAACATAAATCAACCAATGACCCAATGAGAGATGTAAGAGTTCATATGCAGCTCAACCACCCTTATCACTACAAATAAAATCCCCTACCTAGGACAGCGGTGCATGTAATTCTAAACCTCTAAAAGAATTAATAAAAAATAAGAAATTCTTCATGGGCATAGACAATTTTCGAACCACGTAAATCTCATGTGTTGTGATCTTTAATTATTCTTTAAATTCCTTTGATTTTAGAATTATTAATTGTGATTTCATGCACTCATAATGGTGAAGGTTTAAAATTCTGGTTCTTAAAATAACTCTCAGAAATCTCTCTTATCCGTGATCCCGTATCTCAAAGGATAACTAAGGGTATATATGGTCTATCTAATACACTCAAGTAGTCTCAAGGACATTAAATGCTAAGACAAACCACTGTGCCTCCACGTTACTCACATTGAATGCAAAGTTGTGCCACCATGCTTCCACATCACTGACATTAGATACTGGGAAGTGGCTTAAGTGACTAGTTATATGTCAAACGGATGCCCATAGGTGGTAGCACACTAAGTCGTATGCCAATCCCCAAACCACCACAGTTTACTCAAGTTTGTATTTAACATATGGTATGACGTCACTGGGATATTTATGGAAAGATATTTGTTACTCTGGATAAAGATTTCTTGTACCAAACCTAATGGACAAAGAAATTAACAGATGCTCAGATGATTCTGCATTGGATGATGCTCTCTCGAATTGTCCTCACTAGGATGGTATGGTCCTTTAACCAGTGTATTTAAAGAGGTTAAGTCAAGTGTTAATGTTTTTTACTTATCAATCCTCCAAACTAGTTCCGTCATAAATTCTCTAAGTGAGGTTTTTCGATAGAGCATTGCATCTTTCCCAAGTCCCTCCAGACCTGGTCCCTCGCGGATACTGAGTAACCTCATAAAATATTACAATATTTCAGATAAATACACATAACATAAGTTAAAACAAAATACAAAGGTTATCTTCAAACGTATCCCTTGGAAATGCTTCTTGTGTTCTTCCTTTTAACGTTTAATGTCACTAATCATTGTTTGAATCTTTCTTTAGTTTATCACCTATTTTCTTAATGAGGGGGAATTATCTCTAATCATGTGTTTATCTTTAAGCCCCATACAGAAAGAAACATGAACACTTCGAGAAGGACCAATCAAATTTGTAATAACTCTTTGTGTCCTTATTAGATGCAAGTTTCAGTTTAATTATGGTGGGGTTCAAGGGAAAAACTCAAAATAACAAAATTCCCCCAAAATAGGTACAAACACCTCGAGAAAGACTAATGTGACCTGTAAGAACTGAATGCATGATTATCTAACTCCTAGTTTAAAAAAACTACAAGTATATACATGTTTTAGGCTAAAATGAGTCATTTGGTATGAAATTTCAAAATATTAATCGAATAAGGACCGGATGAACTTCGATTAGACCCATGTGGACCTTCAACAAATGGGCTGATATACCCAAATCTCAATGAGACCTCCCTATAGAATCCGAGCAACCAAAAACTGACGACCACTCCGCTTTATCAACACCAGAGGCACATGGTTGCTAATTAGCTTGGTGGACCCTTGAATCTGACTAACAGTAACTCAGGTGACCGAACCTTTGCGAGTACGATGGTGAAACAAGAGATATGAAGACGATGACATCCTGAAAAGCCGGGCCCAAAATGGCAAATAGTCGAAAAATATATCCCAAGTGGGTACATTTCTTATGGAAGTTATATGTTGTGTCAAAAATTAACCGGAGTAGAGGTCTATATGGTGCATGAGATCGGGTTCAAGTAGGGCAGGTCCATTTTGGGTTGAATTGACTTATGGTTGGGCATTAACGAGTGGGAAAAGGGAAATTAGGGTAAAATAGGGGTGGGGCTAGTTTCTTGGGTTTTCTTGAAGGTGGTGGGGGTTGTGTTGTTCTTTGAGGGCAAGAAAAGGGTGGGCGGACAAACCCTAGAAGTGGGCTGCCCTAGGGGTAAGAGGAAGGTGGTCCAGGTGTAAAAAATTGGGTTTGGGAGGTGTTGGGGCTGATCAGGTAGGGGGTTGTTGTGGAATAAGAAAATATGGTCTAGGGTTTTGTTTTGGTGGGCAAATATGGGTTTCTTGTGGAGCAGGGAAGCAGATTAGGGAAGGGGAAGGTTTGGTCTGCTGTGGCTGTTTTGGGGTTTTGGGTTTTGTCGGTTGATGGTGGTGAGGGCTGTTTTGGTATTAAAAAAAGGAGGTGAGGATTTTGTATTTGTGTTTGAGGCCATATATGGGTTGTTGGTGGCCTCGAAAATGTTTTGTCGGGTTGGTAATACAGTTTTCAGGGCAGGTATGTTTCAGAGGCTATAAGGGGCTGAGCGGGGTAGGGATAGGGCTGGTCGAAGGCTGGGGAGGGTGATCGAGGGTTGTCGAAAGAGGGAAGGGGATGTCGAGGAGCTAGGGGAGGTCGACTGCCACTGGGCAGGCCTAGGGTTTGTTCGGAAGGGCCTGGAAGGAAGCTGGGTGGTTTCGAGTTTTTTTTTTGGGTATTATTGGCATCGAAAATGGGTCCAAGGCGCTCGCCAGTGGTCGGTGGTAGGTTAGGGGTTGTTTGGTGGGGTGGGGATAGAGGTGGAAGAGCTAAAAGAGGTGGTATCCCCTCTTTTAGTGGTGATGGAATTTAGGGGTTCCATTCACCCAATTCTCTTTTCGACATTTATCAATTTTTCGATTAAAGGGTTGTCGGAGTTGGAATCTCCAGTCGTGACCCGCTTCATGCACTCCGATGAACACCAAGAACAAACATCGCTCTAATACCAATTTGATGTAAATCTTCAAATGCAAAAGCGTTATTGTTACACTACACAACTATTAACTACACAACAACAACAACTATAAGAAATGAAATGGGTTTCATTCTCTCTCAATTCTCAATTCTCAATATTAAAGGTTAAGTACAAATGAGGGTCAAGGGGCCTATTTATAGGAGAAGTTAGCTTGCTAATCAAGCTATTACCCAAAATGACTAAAGAAGGCAACTACTAACTAAAAAATGACATATTAGTCCCAAACATACTTGAAAACTAATTAGACACTAAAAATAAAGGAAAATTACAATTAAACTCTGAACTAAAAATGCAAAATAAAAGATAGTCTTCTCCCGTAGGCACAATCACGTGCCACGTGTCGCTAAAGATCCCATACACATCAAAACCAGGGTCAAACGCCTGAAGGGACCCCAAGGTACCTCTTCACTAGTAGGCATTTTCTCTAACCATCATATGTTGTAAAACTTACAACCAATAGCTAATGGAGATCAAATTCTTCCCCACTTTGGGACACCACTCAAAGTTTTGAACTTCACCGTTCCCACACTCTCAACAACACATTTATTCGCGTTAGACAAAGACAAGGAACCTTGCATGTTAGAGTTGAAAATTATGAGTCATCTACATATATCACGATTGACTATCAAATGCATGTCTATCCTTAAAGGAAAATCTCTCTATATGTAAAGGAAAATTACAATTAAACCCTAAACTAAAAATGCAAAATAAAAGATAGTCTTCTCTCGTAGGCACAATCATGTGCCACGTGTCGCTAGAGATCCCATACACATCAAAACTAGGGTCAAACTCATTAACTGGCTCTGAAGGGACCCCAAGGTACCTCTTCACTACTAGGCCTTTTCTCTAACCATCATATGTTGTAAAACTTACAACCAATAGTTAATGGAGATCAAATTCTTCCCAACTTTGGGACAGCACTCAAAGTTTTGAACTTCACCGTTCCCACACTCTCAACGACACATTTATTCACGTTAGACAAAGACAAGGAACCTTGCGTGTTAGAGTTGAAAATTATGAATCATCTACATATATCACGATTGACTATCAAAGGCATGTCTATCCTTAAAGGAAAATCTCTCTATATGTTGCCCTACTTCCTGCACTTTGTGGTTGTGACATTATCAGCCTTATCATTCCTTGAATACCATAGTTATTTAAGGCATATCTAGGTGCAAATGTCTCTAGAGCCTAGGCGCAATGCGAGCCACGTGCCTGATTAAAGTGAGGCGCACACTATACAAAATATGCAAAAATTGTAAATCTTTAATAATAAGATTATTTATGATCTAAAATTTGAAATATATAGTATTAATTACTATTATATAAGGTTATGAAGAGATATATAAGAATATATATCTAATATATGAACTCAATTTGGAGCTTAAAGACATAGGAACATTGAAACATGCCATTGCATATGATGGAAAGACTTGCACCATAACAGATAATAAGGAATCATGATACTTTCTAATTTATAACTGGTTCTTGTGTGAGTTATTGGCACATAGTCTCGTGCCCAAGTAGAGGTCTCATATATTTATTTTATATTATAAACTAAGAAAAATTTATTGTGCCAACAAATTTAAGACGATTCAAGAAACATACCATAATAAGGACACATTATTATGATAAATGTTTTTCAAAATATAATATTTTTTCTATTATAAAGGCCAAAAGGCCATTAAAATACAATACTATTTTTGGTGCATGCCTTTTTTAGTTACAAACACTACTTTGTAAATATGACTCTAGGTTATGTCACCTTCCCAAATTACTCTGTTGGGTTTTGGGGACATGGACATTCCACTCCAAAGGAAAGATAGATGTTTTAAGGTACATTGGATTTTGGAAAATGAAAAAGGAAAGATGGGCTTACTACTTTGACTTAGATTCCATCATGTGTTTCATTCATATTTGGAAAAAACTATTGAATGATTGGCCTGCAGTAGTTTAAGGGGTGGGGTGGGAAAAAACTATTGAATGTTTGGTTGCTGCAGAAATAATAGAAACTAATAAAAACTTATATTTCAAATTATATTATAATATCTGATTTCAAGTATGCTGATGTACTTGGCACAATTATGTGCATCTTATATTAAGAATGATTTTAAAGTCTGAGCAACAATTATATCAGAAGAATTAAATTTGGATGTATAGTTATGGTAATCAACACAATATTTTTTATTTTTGTTTATTTCATTTGTTTTCCTTTCACTGCAATAATGTTTCTATCTCATGTATTGTAGGAATGAGCTTGATATGAAAGAATTCAGGATTCAAGTCAGATGCACAAGGCTCATCCTTCCTGTTAAGGTCTTATCTTTGTAAGTTTAATTTTCATACAAATTTGATAATGTCACTCATGTTTTCATCCATTCTTAGTTCCTGTTTGATAAAATCAAGTGAAACTTTAAAATGGACCACTTTGAAAAGTTGGGTTGTGTAATACCCCGTATTTTTTACTATCTTTATTTTGGGATTAATTAATTAAATTGCGTATTAATTGGAAATTAATCCGGGTTAATAATACTAATGTGATGCGAATTGGTATTTGATTATGTGCATATATGATTATATATGTATCTGGTACTATAAAATTTGTCGTGGGATTTATATACGGCATTTTAGAAATTTTGTTGAGACACGTGGGACCGCCGCGTCACGGTATATTATTTTGTTAATAAAAGTGAATTTAAAATCTATAATCCGTATGGTCGTTTTGAGTGCGCCAACGCGTCCGGAAGGGTCGAGATAGTCAGAAAACACTAGCCGGGGGTATAATTTGGGTCCCGGGGTATTTTTAGGCCATACCGGCAACTTAAAGGGTATTTTAGTAATTTGGTATTTTTGGGTAATTAAAAGTGACGAAAATTGAGAGTTGTAATCTGATAAGGAATTGACCCAACCAACCCTTTATTAACCCCATAAGCTACGTAGGTTATCATTTAGTCTTCCAACTCTCCCAAAGCAAACCCTAGCCACCATAGCCTTTTGGAGAAGAAAGCTTGGAGAAGGAGAGAGAGAGAGAGAGGAAACTCTGCAGAAACTTCATCAAACCAACACCAAATCCGGAATCAAACCAAGGCAAGTGATTTATTCCATTTAAATTCGGAGAATGCTTCTTCCATGTTAGATTTTTTTTCAAAAACTTTGTATGTTCTTGGAAGATAATGAAAAACCCATAAGATTGAAGTTATTAGTTTGAATTTTGGGATATAGGTTGCATGTAGAATGTTACTGGACGATCATATTATGTGAATTACTGCCTTTTGTAATACTAAAAACGGATTTAAGATGAGGTTCATGACTGTTCTTGAGAAAAATCAGAAAAACTAGGTTTTTGATGAAGATTGATCCATATGTAGCCTATAGTTGTTGAAATATTGATTTATGGACGTTAGTAATATTGTAGGATTGTTATATGACATTACTATAACGTTATATTTGAGAATCACACGTTAGAAATAAGTTTTGGGACGTTTTTACAATCTGCAGAACGAAGCAGTCCGTAGCCATACCTGTTCGATCGATCGATCGACATTCATCAGTCGATCGATCGACTAGATCGATCGATCGATATTCATAGGTCGATCGATCGACCTTCCCAGAATGAGTGAAATTTTCCTTAATATGATTTTAATGATGGAAACCCTCAGAGAATATGTTTGGAGACTTTGTGAATACCCTTAGCTTTAAGGAAGACCAGTAGGCATGATTATGAAGTGGGACTTTAATCAGAATGTAATTTGAGGAATTATTCTAAATAAATGAAATTCGTTATGTGAGATAATATTTGGGTTAATAGTACAAATTTGAATAAGTTGATGAAATAAGGTTTGGGGCAGAAGTAAAGACCTTAGGTATAAAGATATTATGGAAACTTAGTAGTCTATTCGAGATAGGTTTTAAGTTTAAGGAATTACGACGTGAGACGTGTCGACTATTTAAATTATATATTATCGGATTACTTGAAATATATAAGTTTGGGATAATGGTATAATGATGTAGAAAATACCTTATTAAAATGGTGATATCTAAGATGTGTGAATGCTTAGTATATAGTTTATGTGTATGACATACCTACCATACTTGCTATCACGGGAGGTTACGTTCGCTTAGGACCCTCTAATCCTTGTGTGCCTACGGGGGGGATATAGACTGGTACCTTGATGAACATAGGTCATAGAAAGACTTATTGTGATATTAATAAGTCCGCTGACCATGGGAGCGTAGGTATGTGCGTGACCCATGTGATGGTGACTGTGTTCGCCTCCACTATTTGTGATTTGTGTTATCTGAACTATTCCTGAGAGATTCGGAATATGTGATCCTTATGTACGTGATGTACCGGGATGGATAGCAGAGTATGTGTGCACCATAGCTTAGATCGCGGGGTGCTTGTATCGTATATTTATGATGTGAATAATATACATTAAAATATGAAAATCCTCATGTTAATGTTGTAAAAATATTACGGTATTGTTTCGAGATATATAATGAGTTAGCTGATAGTTATATCAATAGGCATAGTTAGTAACTGAGTTTACGTTAAACCTCTATTAAATTACGAGCGTTGTTATGTTAAATTAACCGAGTAAAATGGGTAGAACCTTTGGTAGTCTAGCTAGTTACGTTGTCACTTAGCTAGTGGTTTGTGTCGTTATAGATGGGTACTTACGTTAGGAGTGCACAGTTAGTCGAGAGGTGAGAATTTAATGTGAGTGCACGTCCTAACATGTACTTTGCATTTAATGTTTTAAATGTTTTTAAAGCACTTGCAGGTTTTTAAAATGATTTCCACTTTCGGGCTCTGACCCATTTGCTTTCAAATATATTTTTCTTGTAAAACCATTTTAGGTGCCCAGCCACAAGGACACCAAGCATAGGATTCTCATTCAGGTGACGAGCTGTAGCTGTTTGTGGAAGCTACAGGGATTTGCATGTAGACGCTTCTATCATTTGGATTCCAGTCTCAGCATCTATCAGTTGTAGGGCATGTTGCCCAATTCTATTAGACATTTTTACATTTCAGTTTTCAGACTCTAGCATGTATTGCTCAGTGTTCAGTTTTAGTTATTTATTTCAGTTTACTTATCAGTTGTGGGATTTGTATTGAGGAGTTTTTCCTCCAGATTTTATTTACTCTATTGTGATGGTTATTCGTTTTACTTCAGTATGGTGAATGGTGTTATTTAGTTATTCATTACTCTTGTTGCATGTTAATTAGATTTAATAAAATTTGGCACTTACTTTTTAAATACTAGGTGGTTAGTACTAATAAAACGTTTTCGACAGTGATGCTATTAACTGAGCCAACTTGGCATTTTGAATTAATTTTATAAAGGAGTAGCTACCCGGTGTTTAATTAGTCGGGGTGTCACAGGTGGTATCAGAGCATCAGGTTCTAGTGTCCTTTAGGATCTGTACGGCTATTATGTTTCCGCTACGTTTTCTTTGATATAGAGCCCTATATTTTAGGACTGTTGTACTCTTTTTGTGTGTACGTTTCGTTCTTCAGCTATTTTAAAGTATATCTGTAGACTTATAAACTTTGTTCTCATTTCAGATGCCTCCACGACGTGCACGACGAGTTCCCAGGAATGCAGTGCCCGAACCCCAGCCCGCTCCAGTTCAGGGCATGTTGAGCGCCGCTGAGGTTGCAGCTATAGTAGCTCAAGCGGTGAATGCCGCGATTGCCGTGATTCAGCAGGCACCACCTCAGGCGCCGGTTGCCCGCCCGTCCAGGTTAATGCATTCCCGTCTGCTTGGGAACGTGTACGCGACGCTTTTCAGAAAGCACATCCGCCAGAGTTTGCAGGTAGCTCAGACGTGGTAGTCTCGAGCCAATGGAGGAAGGACATACAGAGGCATTTGAGGATGCATGAGTGCACAGATGTTCAGAAACAGGTGCTAGCTAATTTCAAGCTAGTGGGATCTGCGCTACAGTGGTGGGAGTCCATTACCACCGCGGAGGAGAGGGATACCCTCACGATACAGGAGTTCTGGGTGCGGTTTGACCGCAAGTACTTTCCGTCCGCAGTTCATACAGAGATGAGGAGGAAGCTGATGAGTTTGAAGCAGGAGAGCAAGACAGTGGCCGAGTATGAGGCCGAGTTCACTAACCTGTTGAATATCGTTCCAGACGAGATTCCAACAGAGAAGAAGAAGATAGAGAAGTTCACTGATGGGTTGAATTGGAGGATCCGTCAGCATCTGCTAGGGAACCTATCGTTGGCCACGTATTCTGATGTGGTTAACGCTGCACTATTGCACTGCCAGGACCACCGTTTTCATATGGCCGAGGGCAAGCGGTCAGGGGAGTCTAGCCATCAGGGCAGGACTGGAGGACATGGTGCCAGCGGGACACAGACCGGTCAGGGGCAGAGACAGACTGAGCAGGGTACCCAGCAGGGGGACAATAAGAGGTTCCGGTCAGGGAACTACAGGCAGGGACAGGGAGGTTTCCGCCAGGGCCATCAGGGTCCAAACGGCCATCAGGGCCAGCAGGGGCAGAATGGGCAGCAGTTCCATCAGGGCCAGCAGGGCCAAGGGAGGAATGGTAACAGCCACCAGGGCCGGGGACAGCAGGGGCAGAGGGGAGGGAATTTCCCAGGGAAGTGCTTTACTTGTGGCAAGACTGGCCATAAGAAGCAGGATTGTCCTGATAGGGGCAGGGCCCCACAGCAGCAGCAGGGTGCTCGCCAGGAGCCACAGAGACCCATGTTTCCCGCCGCTCTTCCTGCACCGCCACAGATGGCAGCATTGCCACCCATCCCAGCAGTCCCAGCTCAGCAGGGGCAGCTACAGTATGGACGTGTCTACAACGTTCACCAGGCTGCAGTTCCACAGGCACCGCCCGCGATTGAGGGTACGTTTCCTATCCATGGCACTATGGGTCGGGTGTTATTTGATACGGGTGCTACACACTGTTTTATTGCTACACACTTCGCGAAAGCTTTAGGATTGTTAGCTACGGCAGAGAGCACAGTGACGTGTGTCGACTCACCATTAGGGAGTGGGTCACTTATTTTCTTTATATGCCGGGGAGTGGGAGTAGAGGTTGGTGGTTTGGTATTACCTGCGGACATGTTAGTGTTAGACATGCATGTTCACGATGTGATCATCGGTATGGATTGGCTCGTAGCATATAGGGCCATGATTGATTGCTTCAGCGGGAGCATTGTTTTTGCCATTCCGGGGCAAGAGATGTTTGTAGTGGCGATGCCTCGCCCAGAGGGAGGACCGACCGCTCATCTGTATTACATTGAGGAGGATACCTCTAAGGAGGTTGTGATTCCTTTAGATTCTATCCCAGTTGTCAGGGAGTATTCAGATGTGTTTCAGGAGATACCAGGCTTACCACCCAGTCGAGAGATAGACTTCGTTATAGATTTGCTACCGGGTACGAGACCTATAGCACGTGCACCGTACCGTATGGCTCCAGCTGAGATGCGAGAGCTACGGGATCAGATAGAGCAGCTGTTAGGGCAGGGCTTTATTCGTAGGAGTACCTCACCTTGGGGCGCTCCAGTCTTGTTTGTTAAGAAGAGGGACGGTTCACTGAGGTTGTGTGTGGACTACCGAGAGTTGAATAAGGTCACGATACGGAATAAGTATCCGTTGCCTCGAATCGATGACTTATTCGACCAGTTGAGAGGAGCTTCTTTCTTCTCGAAGATTGACTTGAGGTCAGGATACCATCAGTTGCGTATCAGGGAGGAGGATGTCTCGAAGACTGCGTTCTTGTCGAGATATGGTTCTTATGAGTTTCGGGTTATGCCTTTCGGCTTGACCAACGCTCCAGCAGTGTTTATGGACTTGATGAACAGGGTGTTCAGAGATTTCCTCGATCAGTTTGTCATTGTCTTCATTGATGACATTCTGGTCTACTCTCAGACAGAGAAGGAGCACGCCGAGCATTTGAGGCAGGTTTTGCAGACACTTCGTCAGAACGAGCTGTATGCAAAATATGAGAAGTGCGGGTTTTGGCTGAAGGAGGTCCAGTTCTTGGGTCACATTATTTCCGACCAAGGAATATCTGTCGATCCGGGGAAGGTGTCAGCGGTGAGGGAGTGGGGACAGCCCACGACACCAACAGAGATTCGTAGTTTCTTGGGCTTAGCAGGATACTACAGGAGGTTTATTCGGGGTTTCTCGGAGATAGCAGGTCCTTTGACACATCTTACTCGTAAGAGTGTGCCATATATCTAGAGTGATGCCTGTCAGTTGGCATTCGATGAGTTGAAGGACAAATTGACCTCAGCACCTGTGTTAGCATTGCCGAGACCGGGAGTTGAGTATTTGGTTTACACCGATGCGTCTTTGCAAGGGCTTGGAGGTGTTTTGCAGCAGGAGAGACAGGCCATAGCTTATGCTTCCCGTAAGCTTAAGCCTCATGAGAAGAATTACCCCACACATGATTTGGAGTTGGCGGCAGTGGTATTTGCCTTACGGATTTGGAGGCACTATCTTTTGGGGGAGAAGTTTCAGCTGTTCACGGACCACAAGTCCCTACAGTATCTGTTCACGCAGAAAGAGTTGAACATGCGGCAGCGTAGGTGGCTTGAGTTTGTGAAGGACTACCAGTTCGACATCCAGTACCACCCGGGTAAGGCTAACGTGGTAGCAGACGCGTTGAGCCGCAGGCCAGCAGATGAAGTGGCAGAGGTATGGAAGGCTAAGTGGAAAGAATTGGGACACCAGGATGCAGTGGCCCGATCTTTCATGTCTGCGATGACCGTTACACCGCAGATTGTCACGAAGGTAGTACGGGCACAGGCCGATGACCCGTTCTGTCAGGAGCAGATAGTTCGATTACTTACAGAGGGAGCCGAGTCCTATACCGTTAGCTCAGACGGGGGATTGCGCTTCAATGGGAGATTAGTAGTTCCGGAAGGGGAAGAATTGCGGCACGATGTGATGGCAGAGTCGCACGGTTCGCGGTACATCCCGGAGGGGACAAAATGTACCAGGACATGAGACGCCAGTATTGGTGGAGCGGTATGAAGAGAGACATCGCTGAGTTCGTCTCGAAATGCGCCACTTGTCAGCTTGTAAAAGTGGATCATCAGAGACCAGCCGGATTGCTACAGCCGTTGGAGGTTCCGGTGTGGATGTGGGAGAGCATATCCATGGACTTTGTCACGGGGTTGCCTACGTCGCAGAGGGGTCACGACTCCGTTTGGGTAATTGTGGACAGGTTGTCCAAGGTCGCTCACTTCTTACCCGTAAGGACTGACTACACTACGGGACAGTATGCCCAGCTCTTCATTTCAGAGATTGTGAGACTTCACGGTGTGCCCCTGAATATCGTGTCTGACAGAGACAAGATATTTGTTTCGAGGTTTTGGGAGAGTTTCCAGGAGGCCATGGGCACAGAATTGCGGTTGAGTACGGCTTATCATCCGCAGACCGATGGGCAGACAGAGCGCACCAACCAGATGTTGGAGGACATGCTACGCATGTGCATTATTGACTTCGGGGGTGGATGGGAGCAGTACCTTCCACTGGTGGAGTTTGCTTACAACAACTCCTATCAGTTCACGATTGGCATGGCTCCGTTTGAGGCATTGTACGGTAGACCTTGTCATTCCCCAGCATGTTGGTTGGAGGTGGGGGACAACAAACTACTTGGGCCGGAAGTGATTCAGGATACTTCGGCAAGGATAGAATTGATTCGGAGTCGCATATGGGTAGCTCAAGACAGGCAGAAGAGTTATGCTGATGCGAAGAGATTTTTCAGGGAGTTCCAAGTGGGGGACCAGGTTTTGCTCAGGGTTTCTCCGATGAAGGGGATTATGCGATTCGGGAAGAAGGGAAAGTTGGCACCGAGGTATGTGGGGCTGTTTCCTATTATTGAGCGGATCGGACCCGTTGCGTATAGACTTGGACTACCGGAGCACTTGCATCGGATTCACGATGTGTTCCATATTTCCTCGCTGAGGAAATACCTTAGAGATAATTTGGCTCATTCGCACATTGCTGTGGAGGACATCGATCTCCAACCGGATAGCTCCTACGAGGAGGGGCCAATTGCTATTTTGGACCGAAGCGAGAGGAAACTGCGGTCAAAGATAGTCCCGTTAGTGCGTGTTCAGTGGCGACATCACAATGTCGAGGAGTCCACATGGGAGCGCGAGGATGAGATGCGCGAGCGTTATCCAGAGCTGTTTTTAGCAGGTACTTTCTAGTTTCGAATTTCGGGACGAAATTCAGTTATTAGGGGGGAAGTATGTAATACCCCGTATTTTTGACTATATTTATTTTGGGATTAATTAATTAAATTGCGTATTAATTGGAAATTAATCCGGGTTAATAATACTAATGTGATGCGAATTGGTATTTGATTATGTGCATATATGATTATATATGTATCTGGTACTATAAAATTTGTCGTGGGATTTATATACGGCATTTTAGAAATTTTGTTGAGACGCGTGGGACCGCCGCGTCACGGTATATTATTTTGTTAATAAAAGTGAATTTAAAATCTATAATCCGTATGGTCGTTTTGAGTGCGCCAACGCGTCCGGAAGGGTCGAGATAGTCAGAAAACACTAGCCGGGGGTATAATTTGGGTCCCGGGGTATTTTTAGGCCATACCGGCAACTTAAAGGGTATTTTAGTAATTTGGTATTTTTGGGTAATTAAAAGTGACGAAAATTGAGAGTTGTAATCTGATAAGGAATTGACCCAACCAACCCTTTATTAACCCCATAAGCTATGTAGGTTATCATTTAGTCTTCCAACTCTCCCAAAGCAAACCCTAGCCACCATAGCCTTTTGGAGAAGAAAGCTTGGAGAAGGAGAGAGAGAGAGAGGAAACTCTGCAGAAACTTCATCAAACCAACACCAAATCCGGAATCAAACCAAGGCAAGTGATTTATTCCATTTAAATTCGGAGAATGCTTCTTCCATGTTAGATTTTTTTTCAAAAACTTTGTATGTTCTTGGAAGATAATGAAAAACCCATAAGATTGGAGTTATTAGTTTGAATTTTGGGATATAGGTTGCATGTAGAATGTTACTGGACGATCATATTATGTGAATTACTGCCTTTTGTAATACTAAAAACGGATTTAAGATGAGGTTCATGACTGTTCTTGAGAAAAATCAGAAAAACTAGGTTTTTGATGAAGATTGATCCATATGTAGCCTATAGTTGTTGAAATATTGATTTATGGACGTTAGTAATATTGTAGGATTGTTATATGACATTACTATAACGTTATATTTGAGAATCACACGTTAGAAATAAGTTTTGGGACGTTTTTACAATCTGCAGAACGAAGCAGTCCGTAGCCATACCTGTTCGATCGATCGATCGACATTCATCAGTCGATCGATCGACTAGATCGATCGATCGATATTCATAGGTCGATCGATCGACCTTCCCAGAATGAGTGAAATTTTCCTTAATATGATTTTAATGATGGAAACCCTCAGAGAATATGTTTGGAGACTTTGTGAATACCCTTAGCTTTAAGGAAGACCAGTAGGCATGATTATGAAGTGGGACTTTAATCAGAATGTAATTTGAGGAATTATTCTAAATAAATGAAATTCGTTATGTGAGATAATATTTGGGTTAATAGTACAAATTTGAATAAGTTGATGAAATAAGGTTTGGGGCAGAAGTAAAGACCTTAGGTATAAAGATATTATGGAAACTTAGTAGTCTATTCGAGATAGGTTTTAAGTTTAAGGAATTACGACGTGAGACGTGTCGACTATTTAAATTATATATTATCGGATTACTTGAAATATATAAGTTTGGGATAATGGTATAATGATGTAGAAAATACCTTATTAAAATGGTGATATCTAAGATGTGTGAATGCTTAGTATATAGTTTATGTGTATGACATACCTACCATACTTGCTATCACGGGAGGTTACGTTCGCTTAGGACCCTCTAATCCTTGTGTGCCTACGGGGGGGATATAGACTGGTACCTTGATGAACATAGGTCATAGAAAGACTTATTGTGATATTAATAAGTCCGCTGACCATGGGAGCGTAGGTATGTGCGTGACCCATGTGATGGTGACTGTGTTCGCCTCCACTATTTGTGATTTGTGTTATCTGAACTATTCCTGAGAGATTCGGAATATGTGATCCTTATGTACGTGATGTACCGGGATGGATAGCAGAGTATGTGTGCACCATAGCTTAGATCGCGGGGTGCTTGTATCGTATATTTATGATGTGAATAATATACATTAAAATATGGAAATCCTCATGTTAATGTTGTAAAAATATTACGGTATTGTTTCGAGATATATAATGAGTTAGCTGATAGTTATATCAATAGGCATAGTTAGTAACTGAGTTTACGTTAAACCTCTATTAAATTACGAGCGTTGTTATGTTAAATTAACCGAGTAAAATGGGTAGAACCTTTGGTAGTCTAGCTAGTTACGTTGTCACTTAGCTAGTGGTTTGTGTCGTTATAGATGGGTACTTACGTTAGGAGTGCACAGTTAGTCGAGAGGTGAGAATTTAATGTGAGTGCACGTCCTAACATGTACTTTGCATTTAATGTTTTAAATGTTTTTAAAGCACTTGCAGGTTTTTAAAATGATTTCCACTTTCGGGCTCTGACCCATTTGCTTTCAAATATATTTTTCTTGTAAAACCATTTTAGGTGCCCAGCCACAAGGACACCAAGCATAGGATTCTCATTCAGGTGACGAGCTGTAGCTGTTTGTGGAAGCTACAGGGATTTGCATGTAGACGCTTCTATCATTTGGATTCCAGTCTCAGCATCTATCAGTTGTAGGGCATGTTGCCCAATTCTATTAGACATTTTTACATTTCAGTTTTCAGACTCTAGCATGTATTGCTCAGTGTTCAGTTTTAGTTATTTATTTCAGTTTACTTATCAGTTGTGGGATTTGTATTGAGGAGTTTTTCCTCCAGATTTTATTTACTCTATTGTGATGGTTATTCGTTTTACTTCAGTATGGTGAATGGTGTTATTTAGTTATCCATTACTCTTGTTGCATGTTAATCAGATTTAATAAAATTTGGCACTTACTTTTTAAATACTAGGTGGTTAGTAATAATAAAACGTTTTCGACAGTGATGCTATTAACTGAGCCAACTTGGCATTTTGAATTAATTTTATAAAGGAGTAGCTACCCGGTGTTTAATTAGTCGGGGTGTCACAGGTTGTCGTACATGTGCATTCTTACCTTCTATATATATGCTTTCAGTATGGTTAAATTGTACTCAGTATGGTTAAATTGTTTCTTGCAATACTACCTTCTTTGTTTTTTCATACGAGAACCAAATATTGTTAAATTACTAAGTACAGAGAAATGCATATTCGGCGTAACTCATAATTTTGAATGCTAACGAGATAAATCAACGGGTCCAGTGACTCTCGCCATCTAACAACAGAGGGATGGAAGAAACAATGTAAAGTCTTATTATGGTTGTCTAAAAGCAAGGATGGAAGCAATTATTTTTAGAGTTGAGCATCAATTACCCGAAGATGAGGATAATCTTATTTGACTATTTTTAATGTGAAACGCAACGAAAATATCAATGATTCAATGGTTTATTTTCCCTATTAGTGAATGAAAAAATGCCTGAATTTGTTTGATAAATTAGGTCTCATTGAATATTTTTTTTATTTCTTAAACAGGGCGGAGAATCCTATAAACAAAGGAAATTCTGCCGAATTTTTTAAAATTGTTTACAATTATTTGTGTTATATAAAAAATCTTTTCGACCTACATTATACACAACATAATACTTTAAAAAAACTAGAATTTATATGTTTTGTTTTACGTTGCATTAGAGATTTATATACATTGTTTCGAACCTATGCATGAGCATTTAATTAGGGGTATGTGAAAGACGCATCATTGATAGATTAGAGGAATGTGGCTGAATTATTGTATTATTTTTAGAGTATACAGTCATAATCAATTCATTGTGGGAATTTTTTTATTGTGTGCTTAATTTCTTATATTTTATTTTATAATTGGGACAAAAAACGATACATGGAGATGAATTTGATGAGGATGACAGGTTTCTAATGTGGATAACTGCCCGACAATCGAGAAATAGAGAATATCATGAAAATGCGACAAAGGAATTTGGTGAAAGAATTGTGAGTTACTTTGAGAAGTTAGAATTTTTTTATATAATCTACAATGTACTCTAAAATGATATACAAGCATTTAATATCACTTATCAATAAGACTATCCACGTCAGCAATTGTAACCAACCTATTTACCCCCTCTCCCTCTACCCCGGTTCATTGTTTTCAGCTTCCTCTCTCCGCCCCTTTAGATCCCAATTCATTTATTATGTTACATGCCTTTGCTATTTCTGATAAGCATTCGATCTTCCACCATACACCTACACTCGCCCCCTTTATCTCCCTCATTCCATGGAACCCTCTATGTTCCCATAACTGTTCATTTCATTCAAGTACGATATGCCCTCATGTAGAAATTAAGTCAAAATTCAATTTTTTTTAGATCGAAAAAATCAAGTCAGCCCTCACATCACTCATAATCATTCAGGGAAGGGCATTGATGTCCTGGTGCGGCTTACCATGATTGAACAATTTGTTCAAGACTGACAAAGAGACGAGGGTCGAAAATATAGGAGATAATCGGCCTCTTGGTTGAGATGATCTATTTTGTTGACTTATAATTTCTCTGCGTATCTATATTTGAGTCAATTTTATGAGAGAAAAAATTTGATTTCATTTTGACCCTTGGGGTTTAAAGGTAAGCTGTTAATCTCTCTATATTATCTCTTGCTTTTTATTTACAGAAGTTTATTTTTAATTAGGGAGTAACCATATACGTTTTGAAGGTAATTGACTATTTAGGGAACTCAATTTTTTTTTATTTCACTTGAAGCTGCTGATTTGCACTATTGGAAATGGATTGTATGAGCACCATTGATCGTGAGAGCCAAGTTCTGAATTAAAATCTCTAATAAGAGACCATGGAAGAATATTCTGATCTTTAATATCTTGAAGTTCCTGCTATAGTAATCTCTTGTGGATATAAGTGGTGGAAGCATAGAAGAAAGTAAAATACTGCAAATACCACTAAAAGAGCATTAAATTATAATTTGTTGAGAAGAGTTAGATATGATAGAAGGAGGAGAAATATGCATATAGTTGAATAACTAAATATTAGGAAGAAGATGATCTCTATCATTTGCAGTAAATAAAGTCATACCAATAAAATTCCATTAATAAAAGTAAATGGAATCAAAAAGAGCTTTAGGTTGAGTAGGACATAAAAAATCAAGTCTATGAGAAGGACATATATTTTTTAGATTACTTTGAGCAGGGGAATTTTAGATACCCCCTGCATTCCAGAAGATAATCTTCATTTTGAGGATTCAAGAAAGTATCTATGCTTGTATTGAGAACCATTGGTTCTTTTCTCTAACTATTTTTTTCTTTTTTGGGGACTTGGGTAGGACAAGATGGAACTTCTGTTCTGTGGGATTAGTGGAAGAAAAATTCTCAACATACTGTAATTCTTCTTCAACGAAGGGATCTAGTAATGGAGTGGTCTCACCTCCAATATTAGTAGCATGAGGAGTAATGTTATATTCCGCCTTATCCATGAGAGCAACCCATGCAGCATCGAGAAATTTGAATGGGGTGGAGTCAACACTGTACATACCACACGCATTCAGAGTATACATGAAACAAATATAAAATTTTAATTGCTTTTTACTTCCATTAAATAGCTCACATGTATACGAGGATTGCAATGAGTATAACAACAGAGTGATGTGGATTTTGTAGTGTGATTTTGACAATATTAAAATTAACTATATGGAGAGGGGATTTCAAGTTTATAATAATTTGTTTTTTACCAAATTAATTCATTAATATTTTACCTTTTTTGTTCCAGCAATATATTTCATTATTTATTTTCTTATATGTTGTTTTATTATCTACCTTAGAGTATATAATAGATTTGTGTTATTGTGTTGATAAATTAATAGCTTTAGGATCATTTAAAATATAACGTTTCTTAATTTGTGAACCAAAGATGGTTACAACCGACCCTTGATTGCAAGAGGTCGGAAGTTCGAGTCCCTCCCCCCCACCCCCCACCCCCCACCCCCACCCCAAATAAAAGGCTTGAACTTAAAAAAAAAATCTTAATTTGTGCTCATAAACTATTTGACAAAGTGGATGTGTTGTACAACTACATATTTTTTTAGATCCACCCATGCCCTCTCTCACTGTCTTGATTATCATAACATGAAGACAAAGTTACACTTCTTCAACCTCTTTTAAGTGTTACTCTATAAGATGTCATATTTGATTTCAAAAGCGTCATGACAAACAATTTTAAAATATTAAAAAAGGTCATATAAAATATTTCATCACACGAGGGTTTAACATAAACGGTCATAAATTAAACATAATAAAAAAATTAATAACGAATATTTATATCATAGTTGAGAAATAAATCTAAACACAAATCAAAATTGATAGAATCATTTATTTCACATTCAATGTTACAACTGATACATTATAGATTATACCATTTAGCCAAAATATACAACACTCCCATAAACATATTTTTGTATCTCACATCAAACAAAACTACATTAAATCAAATTGAGTTAAGTGTAGTGTAAAACGCAACATATGAATTTCAGTTTTTCCAATGTATAAAGTCGTGTATATTTTAAGTCGAAAAGATTTTTAATATAAAACAAATAATTGTAAATAATTTTAAAAAAAGTGGGCAGAATTTCCCCTGTTTATAGGACTATCCGATCTGTTTAAGAAATAACAAAAAAACTCCAACAACAATATTCAAAAAGACCCATGCGTGTGTGTTCTCTCTATAAACTTCTCAATTTTCACTAAAAATCTCGTATTCCAAATTTGAATCCTACCCAATTCGTTAAACTATCGACTTTATAAATTACTTGAAGCCAATAATTTTGAAACATAGAATCATGTGTTCATAAAAATTTGAATAAAAAAATACCTTCTTATCGAGCTTATCAACTTCCAAATCCATTATAATCTCTCTCTAGCTGTTTATTTTTCCACCGTGCGCACCTGTTTTTAAACATATAATAGAATCGAATGAAACATCCCCAACATCAATTACCTTTAATACAACCAAAACACAAAACTTAGTAGATAACTTTTTGAACTTTTAGTAAAATATAACTTCTAGGTATGTAATGTCTAATCATACCAGAAAATAATTCATGTAATTACACCTTCACTTGATCCATCTTCTCTTGAATGCCATGTGTACGAGACTCTTGAAGAGTTTTTGGTTCCTTGGTCCATGCCTACATAGCATTCACGAAATTAAATCATAAAAACAAAAAAAACAATTACATAGTATTAAAGATGTCAGTTGCATATCATCTAGGCATTATTCAAATGATTGCAGTTGAGATTATGAATATTACAACATTAAAAGACACCCATGCCTTGCTGAAAGTTCATACATAGTATTAGAATTTAAAATTTAATCATGCCCCGTCCATACAACTCATATTGGATCAGTATTCAATAAAATTATTAATGAAGCTGTTAAAACATTGACAACTATTTGTTTTCATAAATCAACTCAGCTCAAGTAGTGAAATAGAATCGATGGTGAGTCACCTAAACTTAACACTAATAAAGAACAATAACTTCCTGTCACAATTTTTATCTGATTTTATGTACATCTATTACATAATGTATAGTAAAAAATGACTGGAATTCTAAATCCGTGTAAAATTACTATAAAGATGCCTTTGAGATTGAAATTTCCAAATGCACCCTTAGTTTTTTTAACTTAATTTCTGATTAAAATTGAGCACCGCCTTTTTGATTTTCACCCTCAATTTGGATAGATTTGTTCTTCTTAAATTTGCATAATTGTGTACCTGTTTATACAACATAACTCAAACCAAACCTCTTCGTTTTTAAAGATTCTCATTATCGATATTATCTATTATAAATAAATGTACACGCTATAATTATATGTTTGGAGGATCATAAGGTTTATTATTATGATCTTCGTAACTCAAAAATTCATTATGCATGTTGATTGTACACCACAAAATTGTGAGCTACATCAAGTTTGTGGAATTGACAACTCTTGTATCTCCGTCCCTTGATATGACTCATATGAGCAGTCACAATTCTTGTGAGCATTTTGTATGCCTGGCAATTAGCTTAATATGCTGACAAATGTGTCAGCATATTAAACTATGCGCGTAATATGAGTCATTTCTCAGCATCTAATATGCTAACAATAAAGGTGACTTAATTTACCCGAGTGACGGACTTGTTCGCCGCAACTTCATCAACATTGTATATGTTCACCTGAACAGGGTTAACGAGAAGATCACAGGCTATTTTTCTCACTTCTTTGGGCCAGGTCGCTGTATACCATTAAAAAATAATCAATTCTGTGAAGACTATGGGAATTACCTCCTTATTGACCTTTTGTATCAATTAATTGATGAGAGTACCAGGCTTGTTGTTTTGACAGGAGCATATTCAGCTTAACTGTTAAATTTTAAGCCATTGTTACAATACTGGATGATCTAAAAGAGCACATAAGAACTTTAAGCACTCATTGACGTTCAATATAATATCAAAAGAAAGATCTCAAATATGGAATATCCATTGGAGATATAAAATGTATATCATGTGGAACTGGAAAAAAGAGGCAAACTACACTATATTTATAAGAGACACAAAGTTCAGTCACTATTTTTTAATAAAAACGAAAGAGTAAAGATATTGGAAATACTCACTTGCATATTACAAAATAAAATCTAATAGCACATACCTATACTCGGGTTCACACTTGAACAATAGGAGTATATACGTCTGAACAATAACAATTAAAAGACTAAAAAATAAATAATAACAGTTAAAAGAACCCAATATAAAAGAACAACAAAAACTAAAATTGGATTATAATCACTATCTTCATCAATGTAAACAATGCAAAAGATTATTCTTAAAGCATAAGTAATACCACAACAATCTTAAATGGTAGCTAATCAACAATATTAACTGTACACTCTAAGCATTTGTAAATTGAACGATCTATGAAAATCAATTACATTGTACATATATGTATCATGAAACAGAAATTAAACAACTGTATCATGAACTAATCGTGGAAAGTTAACAGTCCTTGAAACATGCACAAAGAATCAAAGCTCTAAGTATTCCATAAGTTCTAACGGAAGAAAAAGAATATTCCATCCCAAATCCATTTAGTTGCTTTTCATAGTCAGACAACATCTATATATGATGAATATAGAATTAAGTATTACCTTTTGAACAGGGGCCTTCACTTGGGGATGCTTGATTATAAAGCAATGTAAAAATATAAACATTGAAATCTTGGGGGAGACCACGACCCCCCTCTGCCCATACATGGCTTTGCCCTGATCTTGGCCTTCGATATAGTATAAGCTTAAACCCCCTTATGTTCAAATAGTGACCACTAATTTGGGATGGAGGTAGTATATAAAACTAGGCCAGATTACAAAGTTACCCACCCAACACAATGCCCATAAGAAGAACAATGATCCAAGTTCATGCCTTGCATTCTCAACATTATCGGCAGATAAATTTTGAAAGGTATCAAGCTTCTTTGTTCAGAACTTCTTGAGCTTAAAAAAGCATCTGATGAAGATTTTCAGAAAAATATCTTTTCCAATTATTCAGCCTTTGTTAGAGTATTTGAAGAAATGGATTGCATGGAGAGTGAACTGATGCAACTGAAACATCATGTTTCCATACAAAAAATGCTCATGAAAAATCTTATAGATGACATTTATGTAAATATTTCACATGGGGAGACAGTAATCTGTCGAAGAACCTCTACGTGCTCAGTCGCCTCACCCAAGCTTATTTGAGTGCCACACCAATGATATTTCAGATAACCTAGATACCCTTATTTTGGAACGCAGGTTAGATGAAGTTGTGGAAGCTGTGGGACATGCCATATCATATTGCTCTTTGTTGGAAAATCAGAAGATAGTGTTGCAGTCGTGCCTAATAAAGTGTATTCGTCCTTGTATGGAAGACATTCTACAAATCCATTTTGATCATTTTAAAAAAGTCGTCAGTATCTTTACGTGAACTGATGCTTGGGTTCTAGGCAGATATCTTGTATCGAGAATTTTAAGTGAGGGCAGCTCTTATATGGTCATCGGGCAACAACCAGAATATTGTTTGCTCACTGACAGCGGCCAAAAGTTTCTAACGCTGTTGCAGGGCATCGCAGAACACATCACTTATTTAGTTTCACTTCAAATGGAAAGTTCAATCCTCAAAGGGCTCATGAACCTCTTAACATAATATACTCTCATCCTTGAAAGATCCATCAATGATAAAATCAATGTTGTAGAAAAAGGTAGTCCAAGAATCAATTTAGCCGAGTCACTAACACAACGGGTTTCTATTCTCATCAATACATCAACGCTTGTACATTTTTTCTCCAGTATAATAATAAACGTCTTCAAGGATATCAATCATTTCAAGTTTGAAATCGATAGTTGTATATTATTTATTGAAGAGGCTTTGCAGTCGCATCAGATCTCATTTATGCCAGAAACTTATTGATAAGATTATGTCTGTTGAAGGTGACCACAGACTCTCTGAAGAAAGTTGCATTGTGGGTCAGGGTGATTCTAAAAAAATTTCGCATGCCCTCTGTTCCTTATCAGGGATTGTTTTCAGAACTAAGGAAATTAGAAAAGCTTGCTGAGGACAATGTTATTGAAGAGGATTGGTTGATGGAACTATTGAGGGAGCTAATGGAGGCCATATTTGTTTGGATTTCAAACCACGAAGAAATCTGGACAATTACTGATGAGGATCTGACTGACCAACATTCCAACGATTTCTTGCAGTTTATTCTGAATTTATTATTTATGGTTGAAATAGCAAGATTTGGAGGATACTTAACCAACAATATGGTAAGAAGATATAGATGAACATGAACTGTAAGGCCAAGATGAAGTAAACTACAATGTGAAGCATCTTCCCGTGGTTGGTAGTCTCAAGATACAATTATCGGTAATTCTGTGAAAGAATGAGGATGGTGACAGCTGCTAAAGAAATGGTTGGTGTGATTCATTCTAAGAGAGGCATTATGGTTAAATCAGAATCGAGATTGAAAGGAGGAGGGCTTATAAAGATAAAAAACACTTATCTATACTACGATTTTTTTTTGGTTTGTGGGTGAGTGGAGGAGGTGGGGGTCTTTGCAGCAGAAGATATTGCCTTCTATTTATGAGGATGGGCTTGTGAACAATTGAATTTTACTTCTTACTCATAATTATTTTTGTCCGTTTGAAAATAATTTTATTCAAGGCACGATGTTTAAATTCAATAGTCTATATATATATGCAGACAAACTAACACGACAAAAAAAAAGAAAAAAAAAAGTATTACCTTCTGAACATGACGCGATAATTGTACTTCCATCAGCGCTGCCAGGTTGTTGCAGGTCCAACTAGAGTGAGGATTTCTCTTGACTCGTGGACTTTGAGATGTACCCATTTGATTTCCGGCTGAGGAAGTTTAGCATATGACTTAGTTTCCCCAGCTATTTTTTCTTCCCCATACATGTACAACGAAGAACCAGAAAGACCATGGGAACCTACAACAACAGAAGATGTGTCATCAACAAATTTAATTGTCATTGGATGACCTCTAGCAGGTAAGTTGATTATAAGAAATCTGCATAAAGTAATTAAAGATTATAATAAAGAAAAACTGCAGAGAAAACATGTGCATAATTAACACTGAGGTGGTAAAAGGTAAGGTGTCAAAGGTACTTGAAGTCATACTTGAAGCTTTTACTTATTGCATCATCCAACTTAAAAACCCTGACAACTCCATCATCACAAGTTGTATGCACAAACAACAAATCAAGAGTAATTAGAAATTTTACACTGATGAAAACCAACATGGCTTTTTCAATAAGTGAAACTAACGAATATATCTCCAAATAAAAGAAAATATACTTTTAAAATTCCACATTTTATGTCAGTAAGCTATGCTCTCACAAGTGAAGACTTCTGCCTAACTGTCAAGTGTCCACCACACCTCATTTTATCTAATTGCCTATATTGTTTTTGGCAGACATCCTAATAGGTATATATATGTAACTGATCATGATACCAAACAACCAAGAGCTCATACATTTTTAACCAGTAAAAAACTGTTCTAAGCAATAGAGAACAAAGAGCTCATACTTGCAAAAATAGAATTGGAACTTGTGCAAATGTCATAAAGTATAAAGGTCGTTGGTTTAATCTACCATAAACACATGTTAATTCATCTAATTCATGAAGAATACTTTCATAGACTTTGGATGAAAAAAAACTTGGTATATAAGCAAATACCCAATGCGAACATTTAAATCGTTCCTGAATTTTCATCCATCGAAGTAATCATCTGAATTTTCATAAACTTTGACACTAAGGAAGATAACAAATTTATCGATCACTCAACAGACAAACGCGGAGGCTCAAACCAAAGACAGTTCCAAAGGTGGAAGAAAGGAAGATGTTAAATCTACCAAAACTTAGATGCAAAAATCTTTTGGGAAGGTTTTGGCTATAACTACAGACCATGTCAATGGAGAGCCTCAAAATAGTAATGGAATAGGGAAGTTTTTCATGGATAACACAGATGATCCTACCCATATGTTAACTAAAGTCACTCCAAATAACAACAAAGGAAAGGCAAACAATGATTAGCAAGCAAACCAATCTCGTGTTATTGAACTAATGGGAAACACGCTTAATGTGGAATTGGTGAAACCCAAGTTGTTAAGTCCAAATACGAAAGTTTTGAGCAGTGATCAGAATTACACTCGAGCTGTTACCAATCCAAGAAATGAAAAGGTAGGCATAAGTAGTGAACATAATCATACTTAGAATTTCTTGAGTCCTAGATTTCGGATACATGGTAGCAGAAATGATCAGGACCTGCATCAGTATCAAGAGCATGGCAACATCATCGCACCCACATATGAAAAGGTAAATCCCCACAATGAGTTCAAGAAGATGAATCCTGTAATTTTTAAGCAATAAACATAAAATGTTATCGAAGATTTAACATTATTCACTGATGCATCAAGACACTACACATTGAAACGAATTAAATTTTAGAAGTAGTGTGTTCCGATCACTGTTAGATCATCTTAATATTGGTTCTGATCACAGTTAGATCATCTTAAGAAACTGACAAACCTGTTTAGATCCTTTACAAGAATGCTCACCCTCTATCAGTTCTCCTGTGCAATCTTTTATCCTGAAACATCTCTGCCTCCCCCTAGATTCTGTCTTTTTTGTCCCACTGTGCCAAACAAACGAGCGAGACCGCCATAAGATCCAGCACAAGCACGGACCGATTTATCTGTCCAATACGAGACTCAGCAAAATGCCTTGTTGCGTCAACACGGAATAAGTAATTTGCTGGCATTAAATGGGATCCTTTAGGAATAATGAACAATAGCGGAGTGACCTGCAAGATAATTCAAACAAAATAGGTCGAGCGACCTACAAGATAAATCAAACAAAATAGGTGATGCGATTGACTTTGGAGCTGCTGAAGAATTCAATGATTGCATTTCTAACATAAGGGTAAATGATTCGGGTTATAGAGGGTCTAAGTTTACTTGGTGGAACAAAAGATATATTGAAGCTAGTATTTAGGGAAGGTTGGATAAAGTGTTCTGCTCGAATGCTATTCTTGAAGATTTCTCGAGTATTCAAATTTATCACATAGAAAAATTAGCATGTAACCATGCTCCTCTTCTATTGTCTACTACCCCTAACACCATAGGGACAACAAGCATTTATGTATGGAAAGTTGTAGCACTGACTATACAGTTTATGGGCAGAGTTATATCTCTTTCTACGACGTGTATTCCTTCTTTCTCCAATACAAAAATTCTTTGGTGCGTGGTTCTACTGGGAATTATCATTTCTCTATCATTAATGTCAGCAGACTAACATAAATTTTGGAAAAAAAATTGCAAACTAATTGTGAAGAATAACTATGAATGATAGAATGAACTAAACATAAAATAAAGACATAATTATGAAAACCATCATCAACAAAGAGGCAAAACAGGAAGTTGTGAATTCACTTATTACATTGGAGATGTAGAAAACTGAGCACTATATAAAGTGGCGATTAATGCAAAACATTTTGTACACCTAAAGGATACAGGGGTTGAAGTGACCACACTACTCATCCAAAGGTGAACCTTGTTGAAATTCAAAAGAAAGGTTCATCTGGGATAATGAGAACGAAGAGTTTGGGCAACATAGAAAAAGGAGGAAAATAAAGTATTGGAATACTACACATGCTATTTATGATATCTTTATGTATTAAAACAGACTTTCTTAATGGGTGGAACTAGTCATTCTCTACTTGAGTTAAATTCCGTTATCATTTAGTGGGAAGCAGTTAAAAACTAACATATCAAACCCCAATTATTTCTCTTGAAATATAATATCCAAATATGTGTTAAAGCATATTAAAGTTCAAGTATTTAGCCTCGCAACAGTAATAATTTCTCTTACATTACGACATCCGAGCCAATATTAGATTATAGTTTTCATAGTGACAACATATCAAAGTACTGCTAACTGCCAAATATTGATTTTAGAAAAGAAAGACACTTTTGGTATACCATAAAGAAAGAGACTTTCCATTGTATTCTTGGGCATGTCGACACCTTCACAAAAACCTCCATGTTCTAATATAACACAAAATTTGTTGGATGAAAATGATGCAAAAACATGCCTTCAATGAAGGAAGGAGGTATTATTCACTTCTCTAAAGCTAACTAACAATTAATAAAACTTATAAATTGCAATACTCGTCAAAATTAAGCTTGTGTTGTTGTTCTTATAGGTTCCAAGGATATCACAAACTCAAAGGACACAATTATAATTTGATGAAATTTATTTACAACAAGTACAAATATTTCTGAGATAAGTGCACCATATTTTTAGTAGACAACATATAGGAAACCCATAAACTAAATGATATGCATAATTTCAAACCCATAAGTTGTACAAAAACAAATAATACACAGCGAGGTGAAAGAGGGGGGTTCTGCACAATGCTGAGATTGAACATTTATCTATATATGAAAGTCCTAGTAATTTGGAGGTTCTAGATACTAAGGCAGCCGAGGTGATTCATAGCCTTTCTATTCGCCTTTGATTGCTCATGAGACATGAGGCAAAGACTTTCATTCTTATCTTTTTAGTCCATGTTATTTTGCTACTTGTACCTACTAGGATAAAGATTAATAACAATAAACAACGGTCTTTACACGTTAATCTATCTCCTTTCCTAGTTGCAAATTTTCCAGCAATTACAATATATTTGAATCACTGGAGTGTTCTGTAAGGATTCTATTATCAATTTTAAATTCTTCAACGAGTCCACGAGCCTAAAATATAATAAACAACTCCATCAAGCTTCTACAGTATAAGTCTCACGTAATTGAATAAACATTCAATAGGAATTACATTAAAACTTTCAACACCATAGTACCACCAGGCGCTCTAAGCAAAGTAGATATCCCGAGATATAAAAAAATAGGGACCAATTACTCTACCTGATCCCCGTACCAATTAATAATAGATTGATCAAATGATGATGATATTTGTAGCAATACAATTTAACCCTCTTTCTTAGAAATTACGATAAAGGCTTTTTAGATAGCTTATAAGGTATATCGTGAAGAATCAAACTCCACCCACACCGAAACTTAGGGGAAAGAAAACAGGATACAAGACAGTTTAAGCAATAGAGAAATCTATTATCACTCATCCGCAAAACTACATAGCAAAATAAGAATAACAATTTCCTTACAATTTATATACCATATGTAATTATAGGTTAATATAAAGTGCAAGTGGGAAAATCATTTTTCTATAGGAGCCTTTCAATTTTATTGATACATGTTTGAATTTGAACACATGACAAAGGTAAAAGGTATGAAAAGAAATGTTTACCATCTAGACTTAAAAGAATCTATTCCACATCGTTTTGTAAAGAAAACATAATTGTGCATAAATTAGGACATACGATGAGCTTCCACATTTATATAATCGTGAATTCTAGATTAATCCCGG
Organism: Sambucus nigra; assembly: GCA_949130495.1. Lineage (NCBI taxonomy): Eukaryota > Viridiplantae > Streptophyta > Magnoliopsida > Dipsacales > Adoxaceae > Sambucus > Sambucus nigra. Next base: position 6,643,677 of record OX422224.1, read on the forward strand.
ATCAAACAAGCCATCATATTCGTTCAAAATTCAAATCAGGAACCCGGTGAGAACACGATCACTTCCAACAGGCTACTTTTGTATCCCATGGGATGCTTGTGAATGAAATTGATAAATAAAAGACATTTATTACAATAACATAATAATAGAAATTAACATTAAACACAATTCCACTCTTCGTGAGACAACAAAAATTATTGAACACTACACAAACAAACATCAACCATATTAGCATTATGGAATTGTGGTAGTAACAAACAAAGTCAACAAAGTTAATGAAAGATTGCACATGTCATAAATTGCAAAATTTCACAATAAATAGATGGTGTGACCCAAATGACTCCACCACGGGCCCAATCACCAATAACAGCAACATAAAAACTCTTATGTTCGGTTGCTTAGCAAATAATGGTTCACATTAACACAACACATCTTCATAAAGCCAAAGAAAGTATTCGTACTGCAGAACAAACTAATTTTCATTAAATGATCATCTCATGGCATAATAACCAACCAAGCAGCGACCCTACGGACAACAAACTCAACAAGAAATATATACAACAAATGAATATTCCTCAAAGTGGCAACATAAAAGTGGGCACCGATCATTATTTAAATCCGTAAGTGGGCATTATAAAAGAATTTTTACTACAGAACAAACTAAACAAAATGTTTGCAATACAAAAATATTTACATAATAAGTTTTTTTTATCCACAAAATGTTTGCAATACAAAAACAGTAAAAGATTCAAATCCATGTCTAGTAGGTTTTATAATAAATTAAAAAAAAAAGTGTACGCTATAATGATAAATATAAGTGTAATTGGTCTATAAATGTATAGTTTAAATTTGAATTAGTCCATACAACATTTTATCAAATTATATGTACAAAAAAAGTTGAAATCATCGTCTTTTTACCATTGGATTTAAATCCATATAACATTATATCAAAGAGAAAATCAACTATAAGCTATGAAGGGGCCCACCAACCTAAACAGAATTTGTAATCTTGGAATCTCTGTTCACAACCCTAAATGAATCTATGTTCACAACCCTGAATAACCATCAAACCCACAAAACGTAATCAAAATTTAACAAATCTCTATATACTCTAAAATGCTATGCAAGGGAGTTAAGGCTCCTTCTCAATTAACTTGTCCACGTGGCTCATTTCTTTACCCACCGTATTATCATCTGCATTTCTCTCTCTCTCTCTCTCTCTCTCTCTCTCTCTCTCTCTATCTATCTATCTATCTATCTATCTCTCCGTATGCATCCTCTTCACCATGTCGGTTACGCTTCTAGCCCTCTGGCCTTTCGTCCTTTCCCCTCCCTCTTCCTCTCTATACCCCTTCCTCTCCAGCTAATTATTGCCTAGCCACTATAAATTGTTCGCCCACGAAGGTCAAACAATACACTTGGTGTGTTGGTGGTATAAACCGCGCTTCGTCTAAGAGACGAACGATTTCTTCTGTTGAGGACAACCAGTTGGTTATTATTCTATGCTTTGTCAATAAAGGTTTGTGTTCACGAATCCCTCATCTTTATTATGGGTTTGTTGTTATATTTGGCAAACATGTTTCTTGAATGTTTTATGTTTGTGAAAATGTCCAACTCAATTTGGTAAACATGTTTAGAGTTTAATGGGAATATTTATTGTGAAGATCACACGTAGAGGATGATTCGAATTGTAACGATATTCCTTATCAACAAGATGATCAAATATTCTCCAACAGTTTCAAAGATTCTGAGTTTGAATTCTCTTTTAAATTTCAGAGCCACAAAGATGATGACAGTAAAATAATTGCACAAACAGGGTTATGTTCTTCTGTACATAGCAAAGACCATTTTCATACTTCGAAATTGGGATCAAGATGGGTCTGTTAAATTATCATCAATTGTTAAATTATGTGATGATGGCTATGCATATTGACATTTTTTCCTAGATCTGATTTGGGAAATGCCACAATGGTTTTTTTCCTATGATTTATGACGGTACCGAGTCGCTGAGGTTGAATGGGTACAGGACATATGCCCACCAGAAGGAACAAGGGAGATATCAGATGTAAATGTTTTGCATATTAAGTTGCATAGTTGAAAAGAAAGACACAGGACTTTCTTTGTCCTTGCTCACCTATCTCGACCAGAATTCGAGTTCATCAAGTCATCACAAAGAGTCTTCTCGTAACTGTATCAAAAGCACAGAGATAGATCGTGTCTTTGTCCATCTTTTGTTTCTCTCTACATTTATCTATAATCACTGCTTTTTAACTTTAAGGAGAACGGACATGGAAAGCGGTATTCAGAGAGTGGTTTTGAGGTAATGATAGTGGAATTAGATTTTAACCTATTTTTTCCAGCTATTCAGAATGCTAGAACTTATCTATTTTTATGGTATTTTTTGTTGGTTTTTGTAACTTTTCAGTTTAGCAAACAAATTTTGTTTCGATCTGTGCCAATTTTACTACGGTGTATTTATTTGGTGCTTTTGCATGATCTCTATGAAGTCTAAGAGTTCGTTTTTTATGTTTCGGATTTGTGCTTTTCCATATGAAATTTCTGTTTGATCATTGAGTTAGGTATAGTTTCTAAGCTTTTTTTTTTTTTTTGCTTTTGTTTCACTTGTTGATGCCTACATAGTTTCACCTACTTTTATTTATATAAAAACAGGTTCCCGACTTTTGAAAAGTGTTTTGATTTATGGTAACTGTATTTTCTGGGTGGAAGTGGTAATGACTGATTTTTTACAATTGGTGTGTTTCTTATTTGTTACTATCGTCCGGTAATCCAAATAATTTCTTTTAGGAATTTTATAATTTTGTTTTAATGTTAAATATCACACGAGGACTTTATCTATCTATTTCTGGTATCAAAATTTGGTGTAAATAAACAAATATAAACATGGTTGTCTATGGGGCATTTAGTTTGGTGTATGGAATTGGAGTTATCACCTTATTTTGGTAGATATGTACACAAGAAATTGAACTTATGCTTATCTTGATTTAGCGTGGTAATGGAAATCATTATTCTATTATAGCCACATTGGGGTGTCCGTATCATATTTGTTGCCTTCCCTTTAAAAGCATATTCCTATGATGAACTTAAGTACATGTTTCTCTATCATCAATAATTTTTACAGATACAACATTTTGTGCTCATATATTGTATTTTCTGGGAGGAATGCCCATATGTTTTTCATTTGCTTTATTTTAATAGTTATGGTTTTGTATCTGTTGTTCCATTCTGGAAATTGTCTTATATTTGGCTTGACAGAGCTGAGTATATACCATTGATAATTTCTTGCGGTGTTCTAAAAAAAATTCAGTTATTACTGCTTATTTGGTGCCGCAGACCTCCTATTGAGATTTTTTTTTATATTGCTTTTTTCTCATATTATATTTGCTACAATGGTTTGGAAAAAGAGGACGAATATTCCTGGTGGGGGTGAGAGCTCTGGGCCTCAGGAACCAGTGACGGGCGTGGTGGTGCCTAAAAGCCAATTGACACAGCAGCAGCAGCAGCAATTTGGTGGTGGATACCAAGGCGATGGATGTGGCGGTGGAGGGTCACACCGTGGTGGAATGGCTCCCCAAAAGCAGTATCACGGAGGCCCCCTGAGTATCGTATATTTGGGGAGTCAGCAGCAGCCGCGAGGACCGCAACACCAGCGTTGTGGTCGCATTGGAGGCCTCCACCTTTTACCTACACGCCATTCAATGCTAATGGCATCCCCTCTGATATTGTGAGCATGCTTATGAACATGGATTCAAATGTGTACCAAGGACATCATTCACAAAACAAGCATGAAAGAGGTAGCAGTATCGAGTCATTTACTGAGCCAGAGATAAGAATAGGCATTAACATAAATGTCAATTCACAGGACAATTTGATGTTCTGAAGTTGATACCTAGCTCACGAATGAATGTCAAATTCGACTAGATCGCGCATCGCGCGAGTTTACACTTAGTGCGATTAATAATTAACTACAGAGCAATAAACACGCATGCATCAATTACCTATAGTGACCAAATCTTCATTTTCAAATTGAATACCCCAATCTGCATTTGCATTTTCAAATCTGTAAGAAGCCGAAATCGATTACTCCAAATCATTTTTAAGTTGATTTTGTGAGATACCGATCAAGTGTGTGTATGTGCGTGTGTTAGAGAGAGAGAGTACCTGGCTACGATCGAAACTGGAGGACGCCGGAATCGAAGGACGATTTTGTGTCATGGAGTCTTTGGTGTGATTTTGGGTGAAAAGTGTGGATGTCGATTTTGGATTTTGGAGGTTAGGTCAGGAGAAAAATGTTTCGTTTAAGATGGGGGGAAATAGTGCCATTACACACGTCTAAAATTTAGGAGAAAGAAAGTGTCATGAATGCTATACTAAGTACATTTCTATTTAGATTTTTATTAAAAAGGGTCATAATACTTGTAACTAGTTGGAAACCCGCGCGATGCGCGAGTTATATGTTAGCATTTTCTAAATCAACATAGTAATGGAAAACATGAATAAATGATAAACGAAATTATTATTGATTAAAAAAATTCAGACTATATGTGACTGGTAAACGCGTAGAAGAAATCGAAACCGATAATAACATGCTCAATAGAATAAGAAATTCATAATTATCTATCGTCATCTCTTCCGATCCAACATTTCGGCAATCGACATAATGAAATTAAACATTATTAAAAAAAAAGTTAACAAATAAAAAATTTATTCAAATGATACTCGTTTTATACTCAAATGATACCTGATAGTATTAAAACCTATTTAGTGCCAACATAAGTAAGAGTTCACAAATGAAAATCTAGCATTGGCCTTTATTTCATTTTTATTCCTCTTTCAATCAATTGGGCATTCAAAGACCTGCTATAAAATAGAAATTATCTAGGACCCATATTCAAAAGTAAGTAAAAGTGTAAGGGGCAATGGTTTTTGCATTGATCTTTAATCAACAAAGGTCTACCTGTTAAGAAGAGGAATAAAAGATATCTCAAAGGTTAATAAAAAATGAATTTATTTCCTATAAACAGAAAGCAAAAACTTGTAACAACAACTTCACATATACAAATAAAATTTGTAGATGAACAAACTGATATTCACATTGTTGCAACTTGCAAGTATTACATAAAAACAGTTCACACACTATAGTATAAAAATCCTCTTGACCTTCTTTCAAAGGCTAAACCACCACCATTGTCTTACCATTTCAGCCATTAGAGCAGACTTAGGCAGCGATGTCAATTCTTTTTTATTTGTTTATTTTTTTTTGCAGAAAAACACTCCATTTTTATTTTTTTTAAAAATCCAATTCGATAATAAGGATATCAACTAAAGTGGTCATAATCATCAACAAAATATCAATTGACCACTACAGTCCCAATAACAAAATACCTCTAGTGAAGACCTTTGTTGGTTGAAAGTCAACATACCCAAATCAAGAAATGTAGAAATGGAGAAATGTGAATAAAAAATTAAAAAGGGAATGAATTTGAGAATTGGGTACCTCGGTTTTAGGCGGTGTGTATTTCCAGCGCATCTTTTTGAGATAAAAGAGCTTCGTTGGTTAAATCTTTGTAGAGTATGTCAATTGACTCTTCAATTCACAGAAACAAAACGGAAACACCACCAAACCCCAACACGAACAGATTAATCTAAGCCCTCTCTCCCCTAATCCTCCTACCCAACTGAATATCTTTGGGCATAATGGTGACACTCTAAGCATGAATGGCGCACAAATTGGTATCCTCAAAGAGACCAACCAAGTATGCCTCCGCAGCTTCCTGTAGTGCAGCCACAGCACTGCTCTGGAAACGAATATCGATCTTGAGCGATTTCTCTGATCAGCAGCTTTCGGATGAGAAGCTCAGTGCTCTTTTTGTATTTCCTGATCTTTCTAAGAGCCACAGTTCCAGGGCGGAACCTGTGTGGTTTCTTCACTCCCCCGGCGGCTGGTGCTGATTTTCGGGCAGTTTTGGTAGCCAACTGTTTTCTAGGGGCCTTCCCACCAGTGGACTTATCATATTACGAAAGATACAGATCTAGGTTCTTGAACAACATATCATTTGTACGGAGCAATTTCACCGCTTCTGGTGGAAGAAAAACATGCGGTTTTTTTTATTTTTTTTGGTAAGGTATTTTTCATACCACGATGTCTCCGAGCGAGTTTAAGCGCACTTCGATTAATTATTGTTCACGGTTCGCGGCTTCCGTTGGCCAAGCATTATTTTGACACTACCAGGGATCGAACTGGGGACCAAATTCAATCCACCCCGAAACAGTGCCCAGTGGCAACCTTATACCACTGGCCAAGAGGATTGGTTAACATGCCTGTTTTCAAAACCAGCAAACCCAAATAACATTAAAAAGTTCTTTTTATGGAATAAAAAAAATTCAAAACTAAAAATTGAGTATATGTACTCATAAGTATCATCAAAATACTTCTCCGAGTATTGGATCTGCCCCATAACTCATTTTTTATCCTATTTCAACGACTTGAAAATTACAAGGGCTCCAAAGAAAACTGGGCTTTGATATGTGAAAATGGAACAGTGGTTGAAGATAAATCTACAAGTACCTTTTGAGAGAGAGAGAGAGAGAATGTGTGTGTCGATGATAAGAAATCGACGGATTGTGATAATTTTGGGTATTGCACACACAAATCTATGTATATCTAATAAAAACTGTAAACCAAAATCATGTTAGGTTGACACGTGGCAGTCATAAATGCATCTTCATAAAACCAAAATCATGTGAGGTTGACACATGACAATCATAAATGCATCTTCATAAAAAGTTATGGAGTAAGAGATTCGGTTGAGGCCACTTCCGTGTTTTATTTTCCAAGACAATTTTAGGGTTCCAAAATATCTAAAAAAATACCAATGGACGAATTTTGGGGTTCCCGCATCAGTGGCATCGGCGTTTATGGAGTAAGAGATTCGGTTGAGGCCACTTCCGTGTTTTATTTTCCAAGGCAATTTTGGGGTTCCAAGATATCTAAAAAAATACCAATGGACGAATTTTGGGGTTCCCGCATCAGTGGCATCGGCATTTAGGCACTAACTTTTATCTTTTCCTCAGACCCTTCGTTTTCCACAACTTCGTGTAAACGAAACATTAATGGGAGAAAGGAAAAAGTCGTATATATTGAAGTAGGTCGTCTATATATTTTTTCTCCCTCCATAGCCCACACAATTCAGACTCTTACTCTCCCTCCCAGACATTTCGACTTCTCCATAAAGGTTAGTTTGGTGGTGACGTGGGTTGGAAGAGACGGAGTTGGTGTTCAAAATAGCCGGAGTTAGCGACACGGTACTGAGTTTTTTGAAACTTCGGCCTCTAAAGATTCTTCATCTTCTGGGTTGGTCTCCACGATGTCGTTTACTGCGATTGCTACCATTCCAAGCTTGAGTTCGTTGAAACCTCAACTGCCCAGTTGCATTCCATGGATTTCGGATAATGGGTTTGACAAGGAAGCTTCATTTCTACCTTCAGTTTGTGGTGATGAGACGGAGAATGGGTTTCACAAATTACTTCTCTTTTGAAGCCTCAAATCATTTTCAAGATTTGTCTTTCTTTTCATATTATAATAATTAGCTTTAACCATGGCATATCATCTTCTTTATCTGATTAGAAAAGAGATATTTTGGATGTATTTTGTGTTGCACATATAAAGACTCTATTACTTTATTTAATTGATTAGAAATGAATATCTTTTTAATTTTTATTTCCTCCGCACTATTTTAATATTTTCTAAAAATTGGATTTTATAATGCAACACAAAGTGCTTTACCAATCACTTTATATTGATTGAAATGAAATTAAAAACCATTATGGCTGATGCCACTTTTTTTTTAAAAATATACAAGATATATAAGTCATTTCTTAAAAAAAATAAACATTTTTATAATTATAATATAATGTAATAATAGTTTTCTTGGACGACAAAAGTACCATCTCTAAGAGAATTTAAATGCACACTGACGGGAGAGGCGTTAATCTCACAATTTACACAAATTTTGAGTTTAAGACATTTTGTAGATTTCAAGTTAATCAGCTAAATGCCCAAAGGTTACATGTGAACCTTATGTCTCTTTGGAGCATGGTGACAAATAAATAACAAATATAATATACGTTACATAAAAAAATTGGAGCATGGTGACAAATTCAAAGCTCATTAGAATGATCTAAAATATTTTTCTTAAACTAATTGCAGGATGTGACATATTCACATATTGTACTATGTCTGGAATTTTAGATTGTATATTCCTTTTTAAAACATATGATGTTTTTTTATTTTTTTAACCTATCAATATCATTCGCTACACATCTAAGGCTTTTTTCCTTTGTTAGTAGTTGTTTCAAGATGAAGTTGTTGTAGGTTTGGATCATTTGCTTATTAAGATTAAAGTATGTGCTCTAAAACATATTTGGCTCATTTTTCGTCAAGATTAATGTATATATTCCTTTATTGTTTCTTTTATATGTTAATTAATTCAAGTTATCAAATACTTATTTAGAAAAAACAAATTGGATGTTATTGGTCTATCCACATAAAACACCACATACAAAGTAGTAAAACCCCACTTTGGATGCAATCCGATTTTTGATTTCTATTTCGTTATTCTATTATAGAGAAGATGTATGATTTATTTTAATTTTATACTTTTAATTAGCTGTTGACATAACGTATATTACCAATTGTAAAAGTGATAAATATACTGTAATTTATTAATAACATGATTATTTATTTGTTGAAGGCACAAACCAAATATAAATGACTTCACGTGTTATTGATTCCTGGACATTAAAACCTTACTCCTTAATTTTTTTCGCGCTCTAATTCTCTCTCTAATCTAACAAGTATTACAGAGAGAATAGTTTTAACTATTTTACATAACAAATTTTTTATTATTTTTTGCAAAGATAAAAATTATACAATAACATAAAGTTTTTTTCAAATAGCTTTTTTTTATAAATACATTTTTTCACTGCATTTATTAATTTCAAGCTTTAGAAACGCTATAGCATCATTTCTTTACTACTGAAATCAGGCGTTGTTAACCACAAACTTTGGATTTCAATTTATTTAGACGACATTGTTAAACAAAAGTTTCTCTCATCGGTTCATCTCTTAGAGTCCCTCTATAAAACCTTTATTTTTTAAGTTGGGACAATCATATATTATGCTTCCAAAATCGGGTATATATACGGATCCACATATATAATAGTATACCTATATTCGGCCACGCATCGCATGGTCTTCATGCTAGTTATATATATATAAAGAGAGAGAGATAGAGGGATATACCAAATGAAAGGATATGATAGGACTGTGGTTAACATGGATATCAAGTTGTTATACTATTTCAATACTTGTTCCTCTATTTCAATATTGGGCATCCTACGTGGATAGCTTCATTGCAAATGACTCTAAATGCTTTGTATAGAATTTTAGAGTATTATAGATATTCGTATATGATTATGGGCAGAGGCCTTGATGAGGCATTTATGGACCAAATCCATGACCATGTCATGAACAACCTTTCAATATGGTCACAAACCATAATCGTGACCAACCCTTCAACACGCACACGATCACTGACTATATTCATAACCCAATTTTATACATGGTACACACTGATCATGGACCAATCTACGACCATGTATGTATCACGAAAAAAAACATTATCACGGCTCAAGTTCGTGACTAGATTTGAATGAAACAAATATGGGCTATTTCGGGTCCTATTTTCAAAACGGGAGTCCAACGACTACGTGGTCAGTTGCTATGAGTTACGTTATGACCATGTATGTATCACAAAATAACATTATCAAGGCTCGAGTTCGTGACCATATTTGAATGAAATAAATATGGGCTATTTCAGGTCCTATACTTAAATCGAGAGTCCTGCGACTACGTGGTCAGTTGCTACGAGTTACGGTGGACACGTTTGAGGTGTTCGTGCCGCTTGTGGGGCCAGTTGGGGGTTCTTGGTGGTTTTGGCCCACTCATAGCCTGTTTTCAAGCCTTAGTGTGCCCATTTTTAAATTCGATTCCTATTCTCAAGTTGGGAGACCCGCAACTATGTAGTCGGTTGCTACAAGTCACGTGTGAGGTGTTTATGCCACGTGCGAGGTGTTTGTGCCATTTACGATCCATTTGGTGTCTGTTGGTGGTTTCGGCCTGTTAGCGGCACGTTCTCAAGCCTAAGTCTGCCTACTTTCAAATTCGGGTCCTATTCCTAAACCGTGAGTCCCGCGACTACACGTCCAATTTGTACAAGTTACGTTTGTCACGTGTGAGGTGTTCATGCCACTTGTGAGGACGCTTGAGGGGCGTTGATGGTTTCGGCCCACTTACGGCACGTTTTAAAGCCTAAGTGTGAATATTTTAAAATTCAAGTCATATGTTCAAACCAAGAATCCCGCGACTGTGTGTACTTTTTCTACGAGTTATGTTGGTCTTGTGCTAGTTTTCGTGCCATTTGCGGGCTATTTGGGGGTTGGTGGTGGTTTTGGCCCACTCGCGGAACATTTTCTAGCCTAAGTGTGCTTATTTTTAAATTCCTGCTCTATTCTCAAATTGGGAGTCTTGCGACTTCGTGGATAGTTGTTACGAGTTATGTTGGTCATGTGCGAGTTATTTGTGTCACTTGCGGCCATTTGGGGGATCTTGGTGTTTTCGCCCACTCGCGACACATTTTTAAGCCTAAGTGGGACTATTTTCAAATTCGGGTTCGATTCTCAAATTGAGAGTCCCACAACAACACGATCGGTTACTACGAGTTATGTAGGTCACGTACGAGGTGTTTGTGCCACTCGTGGGACCTTTTGAGGGTTATTGGTGGTTTTGACCCACTCGGGTCAGGTTTTCAAGCCTAAGTGTGCCTATTTTCAAATTCGGGTCCTATTCTCAAATTGAGAATCCCACGACTAAGCGGACGGTTACTATGAGTTACGCTGGTCACGTGCAAGGTGTTCATACTACTTGTGGGAGTTTTGGGAACTATTAGTGATTTCATCCCATTCACAACACGTTTTCAAATCTAAGTGTGCTTATTTTTAATTTCGAGTCTATTCCCAAATCGAGAGTCCCACGACTATACAGTCGGTTGCTACAAGTTACATTAGTCATGTGAGAGGTGTTTGTGCCACTTGCGAAGATGTTTGGGGGTTGGTGGTGGTTTCGGCCCATTCGTGTCACGTTTTCAAGACCAAGTGTGCCTATTTCCAATTTCGATTCTTATTCTCAAACTGGGAGTCCCGCGACTACGCGGCCTCTTGCTATGAGTTACGTTGGTCACGTAAGAGGTGTTCATGCCACCAATAATGGAATTTTTTTAATTTTGTATGAACTCATTAGACTCTATTCTCAAACTGAGTGTCTCATGAAAGGTGTTCGTGCCCCTAAACATTCATGAATCAAATTAAACATTCGTAAATCAAACTAAACATACACAAATTCATAAACTAAAATAAACATTCATACATCAAACTAAACATTCATAAATCAAAATAAAGCGCTAATATAATGTCAATATCGTAATAGGATACAAATAAGATTTACAAGGATAAAATAATGTTTTGATACACAATCTTCCTCTAAATCAACCAAAAGATCCTTCAAATTAGGGTTGTCATCAGGAGTTTATTAGAACACTTTTAGAGCCTTTAATGAGTCTTCTCGAGTAATCTTACCCTTTAGTGCATGCACAACAATAAACCAATTACCATCTTTTATGCACTTCGAATAGAATACCTTCTTTATGTACTAAACGTCACAAATAAAAGGTGCGTTGACTATTCGATCTTTACTCTTCATCTTTGATAAATCTACCATAATAAGTTTGGAGTCATGATCAACTTTTCAAGCATTCGTATTATCCTCCACATTCACCCAATCACAATAGAATACGTTTTTTTGTAAAATCTAAGTAATCGCGTTTTAGGATTTATTGGATCATCCCACAATAGGTTAACACCGTATCTTTTGGATTTTTATAGCTTTTACTAGCGACACAGGTATTTCATTGTTTTGCATCAAAAGCTTTTACTCACATGGATATAAAACGAAATCAAAACCGTCGGTGCAGAATTTCTTAAAATCTTTCGCACGAAAATTATGACCTTTTGCTAGGCGTGTAAGCCTTGAAGGGACATCACCTCTTTTTAGAAGTTGTATTTATTAATGAATTTTTATTAAGACATGTTTTTACCACACATCAATAAATAACCACACACATATGATGTGAAAAATACCTTTTTTTAATGCCTCTACCCTAAAATCAATTTTCGTGCAATTTCTCCTTTGATTTTGGGCAATTTCATTCCCGTACTTCCTACAGGTAAATTGTAGAGTTTAGATCATAATATAACAAATACATATGATCAAAGAAGAAGAATTCAGTAGATACTCACTCTCTCCAGTCTACGACTTCATCTTGCGATTCGAAGACATAACGAGTTGCTTGCTCGTATTGTACATTTGTGAGTTTCACCTATTTAGGCTTTCCAAAATGCAATTCATCCTCAAATTCATCAGGTTCCCCGATCACTCATTCTCCATGAGCATTAAACATCCTAACCTCTTGCTCTGACATACGCTCCCAAGCGTATATCGATGATTCCACAGTAATGTATTCTTCAGCAATTGACCCTCCAATATACTGTGTATTCTTTACTGTAATCTTTGAAAGTTTTCATCAAGCGCTCAAAGGGATACATCCAAAAATACCTAACGGGACCACATAACAAAGTCACATTGCATAAATGCACAAGTAGGTGGAATTTGATATCGAAGAATGACGGAGGAAAGTATTTCTTTAATACCCAAACTGCATCGGCTAAAGTTGATTTAACAGCTTTAATGTGCCTTATGTTTACGGTAAAACACAAACTAATTTGCATAATTGTTGTATGGAGATCTTTGTGCTAAGAGTAATAATGCCGAAATGGTAGGGGGTAATTGAATGATTACGTGCCAATCGTGAGACTTGCAATGTTTCAAGTCATTTATTTGGTCGCTTACTATCCTGCGTAAATTACTAAAATAACTGGTTGGAGTCTTCAAGTTGAACAAGTGTGTAAATGGATCTTCTTCTCACTTATAGTCAAAGTGAAAGTAACTGGGAGGAAAAAATTCTTCATGTTATAGGATCATTTTAAACCATAATTTCTTCTTTATTTTCATATCTTGTAGATTGCAGTGGGCTCGTTCTCCAAATTTTGAATGAGATCCACCCAGATATGTTCCTATCAGATGCTTTGCAACATTCTTCTATTTGTGCATCACATTAATTACACACCTTACACGATGATGTTTCCAATATGGCAAGTCAAAAACATTGATCGTCATGACACTCAGCCTATTTAAATACTGGGTGATCGTTCCTTTATAAAAATAAAATATGAATCTCATTTGGTTCATTATTAGCATCACTATCGAAAAAAATTTCAATTACTAACCACCTATCTTTTAAACAAAGGTGTCAATTTTATCTTTCATTAAACAAAAACCACATATGGTAACATAATTATAATCATTCACACAGTGACTGGGTTTAAAACAACACAAGACATAATAATTAAATACTGAATAAACCATCAATTCCAAGTATCATATAGAATCCAATAAAATAAATAAATCTGAATGTAAAGTTTGTCTGAAATAAATGTAATAGCTGAAGGGAAACATGTCCAAAGAAAAGTACCGAACCACAAAACCTACTCTAGGAATGAATGACTAAAGCGTCTACTCAAATCCTGTAAGCATCCATAAGCGCTGCAGCTACGCATCCCTGGAATGAATTGTCAAGTTTGGCATCCCTGTGGATGAAAACCTAAAAGATTTTGAAAATAGATTTGATATGGGTCAGACCCAAGAAAACCGTTTGAAAATATTTAGAAAGTATTTATCAGAGTTTAAAATCAATCTTTGATTACACATGTTAGTTTAACGCTCATCCCCACTAATGTGCATGCCTAACGTCTCCTACCTAGCTATGCTACCCAGTTCATCTAGGTCTCATCAATAACTACATGTCCACTAACAAGTTTGGCTTTTCCCTTACCGTCCATACAGTACGCTACGGTATTTCAATCTTTACTCATTAAGTCCTTAGTTAAATATCACTTTAACTTCCCATGCACCGCCCATACAATAAGCTATCATAACACTAATAATTAACATGTCTCGTATGTTATTATTAACCGTACTTAACATTTCACGTATGTTATCATTAAATCATTTCATTAAGTTGCTCTACTTAAATCATCTTTTAGATATACACTATCTAACTTTACTACCATCACATGCTAAGTAGATTACCTCATAATTAAATCACTTTTAGATTCTATAACCACTACTTTCACACACAAGTATGATAAATACACATGTATGTATATGTGTGTGTGTATACACACACGCACGCACACACACACACACACACACACACACACACATATATATATATATATATATATATATATATATATATATATATACATCACGCTAATACATGTAGATAACTTCAGAATCCTTGGGCTAAGAACCGCGGTGCGAGTCTGCATACTCTGCTATAAAGTCCAAGTGCCTCTCGTACCCAATCAAGGACTATTGGTTCGGATGTCACCCTCGAACCATGAATCAAACAAATTATAATGGAGGTGAATATAGTTCTAAGCCTTTGGTCTATTAACACACCTAACGCACTCATGACCAGTCATGCTATAATACACACAAGTATTGTTCAAACCTAAGTTATATGTTCTGGGGCACAAGTCTAAAATCTCCCCAGTGGGCTCATCGGGATAAGACTGTCCACGACTTGGAACCTCCTATGATAGTGGGCAGCATAGGCATGTTCACACATACGAAAGCACATAATAGACATACACACAACCTATCTATATGTCGCATATTGGCATACACACAACCTATAAATATAATCCGTATAGGTATTCATTAAACCTATAATATAATCGATATAGGTAACACGCAACCTATAATATAATACATATAGGTATACACTCAACCTATAACTATAACCCGTACGTAATATATCTCTCGAATGCTCAATGAACAGTCGATATACGATTATAACTCTCTATAGCATTTTCTTGAGTATTAATCTCTACCCGAAGGGTACCCCTTAAGTTTTTTCGATAGTGATTACACTCATACTCTACTGGTCTAAGTCATAGGTTCACTCGAAATCCCTGTGACTCAATCTCATTCTCCCGAATTCACTTCCATTACAAATTATGCCCAATTAACCTTAGCCTTAATTATTCTCAAATGACAAAGCCTCAACCCTACTATTAGCCTACACATAATAAAAATATCTTTCACTATATTTTAAAGTTGCCTCAAAAGTACACCCGATCATTATTTAAAAGTTCTAGGCTTAAAAGGGAAGAATTGTCAAAATTTGGGAAGCCAAATTGATTCGCCCCAGGAACGAATCTATTCACCTTACCAAATCGATTCGCCATTGGGCCGAATCGATTTTAAATGTAACAGGTCTCTAAGCAGCTGCGCTTTTACTAATTCTCATCCTGACAACTTTCCCAAATCTTTATGAAACTTAACCAAATTTTCAACCAACATTACTACACATAATATAATTGTATAGGAATGATTTCCAACGTAAATCTAACGTTAAAGTATCACAAATTCAACCCAAGAATCGATTTTTCTTCAAAATCCTTAAAATCCCAATTTTCATTGTTCTTCATCTCTTTACAACCAAAATCCAGATTTCTTCCATTTATCAACACAAATATTCAATTCTCGTTTTCTATTCACATAGGGATTTAATCTACATGCAAATCCTACCCAAGATTCATGTGTTTAATTCTCAAAAACCCCAAGAACATTAATTTATCATCAAATATAAAACCCTACACTACATGGGTAGTATAACCTTTTAGAAATATTCAAGATAAACACTTGCCTTGATATTGTTGTCTGGTTTGTGCAGAAAGATGGTGGAGTTGTCTTTCTCTCCTTCTGATCTAAACTTTGATGGTGGTGCAAAAGTGGTGTGGGGAGCCTTTGAATCCTTCACCTTCCTCCTCTAATGGTCTCTCTATGTTTTTCTAACTACTACATCAACATACATGCTGAGATAACCCTAGTAAATTCGTTGGTCCCTTTACTCTAAAAAGCCAAAAGACCAAAATACCTTATGGGGTGCCGGTTTGGCCTAAAAATGCCTCGGGACCCGATCTAAACTCTCGAGTACACTTTTCTGACTATCTTGACCCTTTCGGACATATTGGAACACTCGAAATAACTATTTGGATGAACCAAAAATAAATATCATTTTATTTCATAAATTTATGTCCCGGCACGACGGACACGCGCGCTTTGATTAAATTATCGTAACTGTCGTATTTCTCTCCCACGATAACCATAATGCATTCTTATTAATTTATTACTCGTTTACTGAGTAATACTCAATATAATTCATACAAATAAATATTAATCATTGTCATGCTAATTAATACTTATTATAATCCGAATTAATTTCTCTTTTTAATTTAATTAATCCTTGTATAAAAATCATTAAAACTTATGGGGTGTTACAATCGTCTGGACCATGGTTTCATTTTACTAGGGCCATTCAGACCTTCCAGATCTCCTGGTAATTTAGCATCAAATTATTCATTTACTTAGTCATAATGCGCATTATTTGTATTCATAAATTGGTGGTTTGATGATTGTGGACTCATAAGCATAATTAATTTGGTCGGTCAATGGACGATGTGTAGGGGAATCATGTACCATTTTCACTCATTGGGGTTCCGTTATGCGATCGCGTACCAGCAATTCTTCCAGAACATAAGGTATATTTTTCACCATGGTATGTCCATATTCTATAGTCTTGACAAATTTTCAAGTTTATTAAATGCAACTGAATGTGTTCTAGTGACTTATATTTTCCAATCATACAATGGGTGCACAGAAATATAATCTTGTTACTTTTAAGATTTTTATAAGCGTATTTAACAAATTCTTTAGCGCCCTTTACTTGATTATTTTCTAGTCGGTTAGTCTCCCCCATCCTCTCTTTATGTTGTGGTAAATCCGTATAATCTTCAAATTTCAGTCACGTGTTAATAGGTTTAAATAAATGTCATGTGCATACATGAAATTAATACGATTACAGAAATGTTACAACTTAAACTCATATTAAACAAAATTACAAAGTGATATTATTGCAACTGAAAAAAAAAATATTATTACAACTGAAACAAAAAATATTCTTACAACTAAAATAAAAAAAATATTCTTACAACTAAAACAAAAAAATATTATTACAACTGAAACAAAAAATATATTAGAATTGACCAATAGAAAGTGTGGGTACCTCGATTAACTATTCCGGCCCAGATGAGTAGCCCGATTAACTCCGGCCCAAAGTCTAAAGGCCTCGTGCATAACTGATTCAGTTATGACCCATTCAACCCCTAAAATCTCTCAAGAGATATTTTAGGGATTATGGGCTAATGTGGAGGAGTCCAACACCCCCACTCTCCTAAAAATAACATGCATATATTAAACCCTCAGCCCAGGGCCAAAGGGACGCAATTGTAAACACTCCCCTAGAGTAAAGAGAAATATAATACATAGAGAGCACCACCGTGAACGTAGGACATTTTGTCGAACCACATATATCTTGTGTTGTGTGTGATTGCAGTTACTTTATGTTCTTTATTTATTCTGGTGATCGCATTTACTTATTATTTTGTGTTGAGATTTATTGTCACCACAATTGGCGCCTTCTGTGGGAAACGATTGTTTTCCTTTAAGAAAGCCTTCACCAATAAGAACCTAGAATGTCTGGTCACAGCAATTATGCCCCTCAAGCAAGGGATATTCAAGAGAAACCTACCCCTCACAGGGTTAAATCTGAAGCTCGACGTTCAAATCCTAGGCCTCGCCCAGAACGGCAAGCTTCGGAAGAAAGTCAGGGACCAACAAGGTCCACACAAGTCTCCAGGTTGATCGCTACCTATGAGGCCAGGTTCCAAGAGCAAGAGGAAGCTACTCCCAATCAAGAAGCTGAGAACACTCGCCTCAAGAGAAGACTTGAAAAGATAGAGAGAGAACTCCATCGTATCACAAGGCAACATCATTATCGCACTCCTAGCCCTCAGGCGAGCAGGTATCGTAACCAAGGAAGGAGCCCTAGACGTGGATCTCAAAGATTTGAGGGACACATGTCAGATGACAACTTGCTCGAGCAACAATAATCAGCTTGCCGTTACAAGAGCCCAGATCGAGGAAATGACGACATACAAAATTTGGTCTGGAGAGAAATAGACCAACACCTAGCACATCGGGGTGCCAGGTCGACCAGGGAGTTAACTAGGCGAGATCTCAGGACCCAGATGAAATCCCCTTTCTCAAGGGAGATAGAAGAAGAATAAGCCCCCAAGAAGTTCGCGATGCCCAGATTCAAGATCTACGATGGAAAAACTGATCCTATTGACCATGTTAGGCAGTACAGGTAGGCCATGACCCTCTAGAACCATAAGGATGCGCTGATGTGCTGGATCTTTCCTTCGAGCTTGCATGACGTGGCTCAAAAGTGGTTCGAGAAACTCCCTCACAGATCTATTAGAAGCTTCGAGTCCCTTGTAGAGCTATTCACAACTCGCTTCATTACTAGCAACTCCCATCTGAAGAGGATGGATGCTTTGTTGACAATGAAAAAATGCCCTAGGAGAGCCTCAAAGACTACACGAAGAGATATTGGGAGCTATTCAACGAGGTCGAGGACAGCTCGGAGCAGGTCACCCTGGCATCCTTTAAGATTAGTTTACCCAACTCCTGCCTCTTGCACCAGTCCCTCACCAAGAAGGAGGCCACGACCATCGATAACCTAATGGATCGTATTGAAAAATATGCCAAGGTTAAAGATGTGATCCATCTCAACGCAGGGGAGAATGGTCGCGCCAAGTTCACCGGAAAGAGCAACAACAAAACTGAGAATTAAAATAAAGGAAATAAGAATGGGGGCAGGAGAGGCTCAAAGAATGGAAATAAGAGTGATGCCTCAAAATCATTCCAAGCAGTAAATATAGTTTTTAAGGAACCAATCTATAAGATTTTAGCGAAGATCAAGGATGAATCGTTAATTAAGTGGCACAGGAAGATGGGTGGAGACCCCTCAAAAAGGAACAACGCACTGAGATGTGCATTCTACAAGGAGGGCGGGCATAAAATGGAGCATTATAAAGCTCTCAAGTCTCACCTTGAGGATCTAACCCAGGCTGGGCACTTGAACGAGTTCGTAGAGAAAAAGGCAGAGAAGGCAGCTGCCAATAGAGATCGAAGACCGAATAACGTGCTCGAGGAGGACATCGGCCATGAGTTCGCTATAATTCATGGGGCATCCGACCTAAAGCAAATTTAAGGAAACACATCTCGGATGGAAATGAAGAAGCTTACGGCAGTAATGCAAGCTTTTCAGATCGATCCAGCCAAGACACAAGCAGGGGCATCGACGAGTTGAAGATGTCAACTACAATAAGCATATTATTTTCACCGACGAGGACCTGGTGGGAGTAGGAACCCCACATCATGATGTGTTGATCATTACACTAAGGATAGCTAACTATGACGTCGACAAGTTGCTGTTTGACCAAGGTAGCTCATCCTAAGTAATGTACATCGACCTGTTCAAGAAGTTGAAGTTAAGCATTGTTGACCTAAAGGAAGCCACCTTTCCTCTAGTTGGTTTCACTGGGAAAGTAACCATCCCTATGGGGAAGATTATCCTATCAGTAAGGGCAGGAAACATCTCCAAAATGATTGAGTTTCTTGTGGTTGATATTCATTCGCCCTACCAAACCATCCTCGATGGGGATGGCTGCACGCAATGAAAGCCGTCCCGTCTGCCTACCATCAGAAGCTCAAATGTGCGATTGAATGAGGAGTAGTGAAGATCCATGGGGATCAAGCGATGGC
This sequence comes from Sambucus nigra, assembly GCA_949130495.1. NCBI lineage: Eukaryota > Viridiplantae > Streptophyta > Magnoliopsida > Dipsacales > Adoxaceae > Sambucus > Sambucus nigra. The sequence goes on from OX422224.1 coordinate 6,663,670, forward strand.
GAGAAGGTGCTTTATAGCAACCATCCACCCCAAACCAGAAAATAAAGTTGAGAAAGACAAGGAGAAGGTTGAAGAACAGAAAGGTTTGATACCTTCCAAATAGAAGTTAAGGTATATAAGACCCGAAGTAGAGGAGACTAGGCTCCTCCCCTCCGAGAGGGTCATTGAGAACCTGGAGGAAGTCACAACCAGTAGTGATAAAAAAGATATGATGTTTTTTATCGAAGCCTCTCTCATAGATCAAGAGAAGAAGGAACTGATAGTACTTTTGTAAAGTAACTTGGACGTTTTTGTGTGGGAACCCTACGAGCTGACTGGGATTGACCCCAGTGTGGTTTGTCATTAGTTGCACACTGATCCAGCCTTTAAGCCAATCACACAGAAGGCACGATGAACTGCACTCAAGAAGGCCAAGGTTGTGGAGAAAGAGGTGGAAAAACTACTGGATGCAGGATCCATATGAGAAGTTTAATTCCCTAAATGGTTGTCCAACCCAGTAGTAGTCTTGAAAAGCATTGGGAAGTGGAAAGTCTGCATTGACTTCACCGACCTTAACAGAGCTTGTCCTAAAGATAGTTTCCCTCTTTCTAAGATTGACCAGTTGGTGGATGCCACAACGGATCATGAAAGAATGAGTTTCCTAGACGCATTCTCCGAGTATCACCAAATCCCCCTCCACGAGCCAGATCAAGACAAAATAACATTCATCACCATAATTGGGTTATATTGCTACAAGGTCATACCCTTTGGGCTTAAAAATGCAGGAGCAACTTACCAGCGGTTGGTCACCAAAATATTCAAAGACCAAATGGGAAGCACTATAGAGGTCTACATCGATGATATGCTCGTCAAGAGAAAGCTCAAAGAAGACTACCTCTCTGACCTATCAAGGACCTTCGAAATCCTCAGGAAATACTGAATGAAGCTCAATGCAAGTAAGTGCTCCTTCGATGTCTAGTCAGGAATATTTCTTGGGTACTTGGTCAACAAGAGAGGTATTGAAGCCAACCCAGACCACATTGATGCCATCAATAGGGTGCAGCCCCCGTATGATAAGAGATGTGAAAAAGCTCACGGGGATGCTCATCGCCCTTAATTGTTTCACCTCAAAATCGTCCGAAAGATGCCAGCCATTCTTTCAGTTGTTGAAGAAAATCAAAGATGTGGAGTGGAATGAGGATCGCTTGAAGACATTAGAAGGGCTCAAAGCTTACCTCAGCACACCACCCTTGCTCATAGTACCTCAAGAGAATGATTCTCTATACCTATACCTCGCAGTATACAGTCATGCTGTAAGTTCTGAACTGGTATGCGAAAGAACGGGGATCCAGCACCCAGTCTATTACGCGAGCAAAACTCTCTTGGACGCCGAACGATGGTATCTACCTCTAGAATAACTCACCTTTGCAGTAGTGGTAGCCTCAAGGAAATTAAAACATTACTTTGAAGCCCACTCCATCATCGTCCTAACATCCCACCCTCTTAAAGCATTCCTGAGAAAAGCAGACCTATCAGGTAGACTATCAAAGTGGTCTGTCGAGCTTGGGCGATTTGACATTCAATTCCATCCAAGGAATGCCATCAAGGGACAAATCCTCGTCGACTTCATCGCGGAATTTATAGGAGAACATCCTTATGATAAACCTCAAACTTTTCATCAGAAGGAAATCCCCTCGGCACCAGTCATCTGGCGACTATTCATTGACGGTGCCTCCAATTCTAAAAGGGCGGGAGTAGGCATCGCGCTGATTACCCCTGAAGATGCAATCCTCGAGCAAGGGATCAGGCTTGGATTTGAAACCTCCAATAATGAACCAGAATATGAATCACTGATAGCAGGCCTACAGAAAGCACACGCACTTAGAGCAAAGCAACTCCAAGTGTTCGGCGACTCACAACGGGTCTCCAACCAGATAAGTGGTGACTTCAATGCTAGGGATGAGAGGATGGTGGCCTACCTCGCCACAACGAAGAAAATTATGGCCAACTTTGAACAAGTCAATGTCCAACAGTTTCCTAGAGGGCAAAACAGCCATGCTGATGCCCTAGCAGCCCTAAGCTCAGTGATTGATTCTGACCTAAAGAGAACAATTCCAATTGATTTCCTCGCCCAGTCAAGCATCAACCGGATCAACAAGCCACCAGACGTGGGGAATATTCTCCAGATTAAGACAACCCCCAACTAGATGGACCCCTTAAAGGATTATTTGAAGGATGGTGCACTACGCGTTGGAGGTAAGGGTCAAAGCTGCTCGCTTTCACTTATCTGCCGAGGGAAAGCTATGCAAGAGATCTTTCACTAGTCCTTACCTCCAACGCGTTCACCCAAACGACATCGAGCAAGTTCTACACTAACTCCATGAGGGAATCTGTGGGAGTCACATTGAGCAATGAAAGAAGGCTACTGGTGGCCATACATGTAGAAAGATGCTGGAGTATAGGCTTGTAAGTGCAAGAAATGCCAACTTCACGCTCCTATGGTTCATCATCCTGCCAGTGACCTGAAGTCACTTACCAGCCCTTTGCCCAATGGGGTATGGACATCCTGGGCCCCCTTCCTACCGCAATAGGTAATCGCAAGTATCTATTAGTCGCAATGGACTACTTCACCAAATGGATAGAGGCATAACCACTGGTGAAAATTAGGGATGCAAGCATGATAAGATTCATGTGGAGAAACATTGTTACTCGTTTTGGGATCCCCAAGACCATCATCACTGACAATGGTACCTAGTTTGAAAGTGGCCTCTTCCAAGGTTTTTGTAACGAGCACGGGATCAGGCACTACTTCATCTCTATGGCATACCCTAAAACCAACGGACAAGCTGAAGCTTCCAACAAAACAGTGATTAATGGATTGAAGAAGCGATTGGACCAAGCCAAAGGGACATGGATAAATGAACTACCCCACATCCTATGGGCTTACCGCACTACCCCACGACGAGCAACTAGGGAAACACCGTTCTCACTAACATATGGTATGGAGGCAATCATCCCCTTGGAAGCTCGCCTCCCCACCATGAGGTCCACCCTGGTCGACCAAGGTCGGAACGATGCAGCATTGCTCGTTGAACTTGACCTAGCTGAGGAACGAAGATAGTTGGCTCTATTGAAACTAGCAGGTTGTCAACAACAGCTAGCAAGGCACTACAATAAGAAGGTCAATCCAAGAGCATTCCAAGTTGGGGATTTCGTCCTAAGGAAAGTTCTTGGCAGTGTCGTAAAATCATCAGATGGCAAGCTAGGGCCGAACTAGGAGGGACCATTCAAGGTGAAAAGAGACGACCTATAAGGAGCCTATCACTTAGAAATGCTGGAGGGTAGGGAGATACCTCGAGCTTGGAATGCAGCCAATTTGAAGAAATTATACTTCTAGTTTTCTTTGTTGATTTTTTAACTTAATGTTAAAATTTGCAATTCATTTCTGATTAATAAAAAATTGCATGATTATTCATTCTTATCTTATTATGATAACATCTCTCTATGTTGGGTGATGTTCCCTATATGTTTCATAACTAGTTTTTACTCCTTGTCTTTTAGGACAAAATAAAAGGGGGAGAACAATTTATTGGGGGGGGGGGGGGAAGTTTGATTTATGGGGGATATTTTCATAGCTTTATGCATATAGTTGAATTTATTTTATATATTTCAAACTCGATGCATCACGAGGTATTTTATTTGTTTCATTTGTGTAGGTTTTTGAAAGATCAAATTTGTATTACACTCAATCAAGACAAAGAGACTAGGAGAATTCAAAGAAGAAGTTTAGATTTGAAGGAAACTCGAAGACTTTATTTTTAAGACAACTCTATCTTCTACCTATCCATTTTAGGGTTTGGGATGGTATTAGGATATTATATTAGTCTTAGGGGATTATTTTGTAATTTGGAGTTCAGTTTTATGTTTGTACCGGAATAGCCAGGGGGGGGGGGGATTTGTAAGACCATATTTTCTCTCATTACTCAAATAGCTTAGGCTTATATTTAGTTTTTGGCATATCCTATTACCTATTGATACGAGTTGAGATGAAGTCCAAGATCAAACATCTCCAACATTCAAGCATTTCCATACTTTGAAGGATTTGAAGGTATAATTCTTTAGTGTTTGAATTTATTCCTTAAATTTATTTTAGGATGTTGTTTTTATTAAAACTCAAAATGGGATTTTTTTCTTTAAAAAAAGAGGCAGTTTTTACTTTATTTAAAAATAATTTTTTAATGTGTATCTCATTCAAACGAGATAGTAATCTTGTTCATATGAGATTGGTATCTCGTTAGAAGGTGTCTTTAATCCAACTTCTCACAGGGGCTTATTATTTTGATTTTGTGGATGTCATTATAAGCGAGACACATCTCGTTCAAATGATATCATAATCTCGTTACAATGACACAGTAATTTCGTTCGAACGACGCCATCGCCTCAGAATTTGTGAGCGTGCTATAAATATAGGCTTCGTGTTTGTTTTCATTAAGACTTTTGCTAGAACTTATTCTACATATCCTTTGCAAAAAGTTTTTAACCTTTTTGTTTGAAGAAAATATTTTTGATTCACAAATCATCATCCCCAAGATTTATTTGAGTGAATCAAGTTTAAAACCCTATAGCTTGTATGTAGCATACAATTCTTGTGGAGAGATTTCTTCACGACTGATCTTGTAATACCCAAGGGAATTCACTGCTGACGATGAAGGTTGATCGGTGGATACTGACTCTGCTGGACTGAGTAGTTTTCTTTAAGGATTTATTGGGCACTGTGAATTATACTTATGGCAGTTATTAAGTAGTCCTGTGAGTCGATAGTCTTGTAAACTCTCTAAAGTGCTTAAAAAAGGTTTTACCTGAAAGGGGTTTTCATTTAATTTGCCTTTGTCGAATGCATGATTTATTTTATCAGATTTATCACCTAGATGCATATTTAGGATAATAAGATAAAATTTGGACTTGTGTGTGTTGGACACTTAATTATAAAAATTATTCGTTAAGATAGAGATAGCGCACTCTAAGATGAATCAACCATTTCAATCCTTAGGTCCACATAATCGACCTCGATCGGCTGAATCTGCCATTTCAATCCTTAGGTCTGCAGAACCGACCTTAACCCGTTCAAATGATCATTTCAATCCTTAGGTATGCATAATCGACTTCGAGCCTCTAAATCGATCAGCTCAACTCTTCATGTTCACAGAATTGATCTAAGTTTGCAAAATCGACCTATGCCCTCTAAATTGGTGATCTTCGTCCTTTAGGTTCGCAGAATTGACCTCAACCCTTTAACCAACCATTTCTACCTCCAAGCAAGGTTATCAACCCTTGAACATTAATGAGGTGTCTAACTTTCGATGACCTCTACTTCTTCTAAGCTCTCCCGTCGAGGGGCTCTGTTAAAACCCATCCTAATAGCCCCTAAGTACCTCCTTAGGTCCCTAACACTTCTCCTACATTCGTATACCCAGAGTTTTATTCCGAGAATTTATCTAGAGGCCACCGAGAACTTTTTATCCCTGTTTAACTTTGATAACTATTCAACATGAATGAATCTCAATGAAACCTCATAGGGTTTTGAATCCCCTTTTTAACCATCCATACTGTGCACGAATCGACTACACGATTTGCGTAAATGATCCTTTTTTTACTCCGAGAATGGATTTATAGGTCATCGGGTGCTTTAGGGCCTCATTTGACTGTGATGAACTCTCTGACAACCTCGTAAGTCTTTATATTTCCTTTCCAATGTTCCAGACTATGTTCTAATCGGCGTCACAGTTCGAACGATTGACCATTTTTACTTTAAAAGGCCACCAGGCGCCCTCAAGCCTAGTTTGACCTCAGTCAACTAGTCAAACCAAGTGAAACTCAATTAAATCTCATAGGGAATTGAATCCCATTTTTAATGGTCCATACTGTGCCCAAATTTTCCCCACAGTTCGCACGAACGACCCTTTTTACTTCAAAAACCCCTGTTTGGAGACCATCGGGTGCACCCGAGCCCCGTTTAACTTTGGTCAATTCCCAAAAATGGGAGTAGATCAATGTATTCTTTGGGAATATAAATAACCTTTCCAATGGTCCCGATCGTGCTCGATTCGGACTTATGGTTTGTATTTTATGCCCATTTTTATGAAAAAGTCCGTTGTCGATTGCCTTTAGGCACCCCTGATCCCCCTGCCTACTGACAGGGTGTAGTTTCCTGAGACAGCAAGGCAGGTGCTGTCCTGATACATAGGGTAGGGTCCATGCTAATTAACACCCCTTAAACCCTAATTTGGCAATATTTAAGTAGGCTAGTGTGACACCCCGCCTAATAAAATACGGGGTGAACAGTCCTATACCAAATTAAAACAGGAATCCCAATTGGATCATCCTTAGCATCACTTTCGAAAACTTTTTTTAAAACTTACTAACCACCTAGTATTCCAAAAGCTGTGCCAATTTTAACCTTTTTAATTAAATAAAAATAGTACATGCGGAAATAATTATAAATCATTCACACAACTGAATAAAACTCAACTGAATAATTAATTACACAACTTGCCGAATAAACCACCAACCACCAAAGTGAAATAATCCAATACAAATATCCAACACCGGAATAAAACAAATCTAAAAACTGAACTGAAAGTCTGGGCGACATGACCTAAATAAAACTGGAACTGATGAATGATTCATACTCTAGGAATGAATGAATGATGCGTCTAATCCAAAGTCCTGCTATCATCCACATATGCTGCAGCTCCGTGTTCCTGGAATAGAATATCAATCTTGGCGTCTCTGTGGCTGGACACCTAAAAGGTTTTGAAAATAGTTTTATAGCAAAGGTTAGAACCCAAAATATTTTGAAAATATTTAGCAAGTGAATTAACTAAAGTAATTTAAAATGTATGAATGCGCTTCATATTTAAGTTAGTGTTGCACTCCCTTGTGGACATTCTCACCCCTCCACTATTGTGCACACCTACCGGTTACCTTAACCCCACCTAGTTGTACTACCCCGTCCAACTAGTCCTGGTTTAACCTTCCCTTGCCATACTACTCTAACCCGAGTATAATGATTCTTGAATTATAAGTTATCTCATAATTAACTTAATTACTTCCCCTTAAATAGTAGCATATAACCATGTCACAAGTTATATAAAGTAAATACATCACACACTGTATTATTACCCGTATATAATATTTACTACCATTATATACGTACCTTTACCACAATACCCACACATATAACAAACGTATATCCATCCCTTCGAGTATACCCTCGACGGATGATTTCCTCTAAAATGCTATCTCACCAGGTGTGCTCACAAAACCTAGTTCCCCAAGTTGGAATCGCTCACCAACTTGGCCCAAAATATAAACGTAGTGGAGGCGATCATATTCCTCCCCTGAAAGTGAAAGAAATCCCTCACCCATATATACCGGACGCTATGACCTGGGGATATACTCGCCCTTCTCCTCAAGCTAGGGGATTCACCGACATCGCGCAACCTCCCTTGATAGCATTAGAGTATATAAATTGAATAAATATCTAGTCACTGATATTTAATATCACACACAATATATACACGTATATATATACTATCACCACACCGTATATATATAATATAACCCCGGCTTTATCGTGTACTCCAAATCCCGTAAACTTAATATCACACACAATATATCTACACGTATATATATACTATCACTACACCGTATATATATATATTATAAACCCCGGATTTACCGTGTACTAATATCCCGTAGACTGCCTGAAATTTCCTGAGTCTGTGGCCTGACTCAACGTAATTAATTTTCTCACTTAATAATTTCTCATCTTCCTGAGTCTATGGTCTGACTCTAATATATTTAACTCACACTTCAATTTATATAATACTTTCCCCGAGTCTGTGGTCCGACTCCAATTAAATTAATTAACACCCTTATTAATTTAATACCTTCCCGCGTCTATCACCCGACTCTAATTAAATTAACTAACACACATTTTATTTTAACACCTCCCCGAGTCTACAATCCCACTCTAATTAAATTCGTTATCACACCTATTAATTTAATCCTACCCGAGTCTACAATCCGACTCTAATTAAATTAATTATCACACCTATTAATTTAATCCTACCCGAGTCTAGAATCCGACCCTAATTAAATTAATTATCACACCTATTAATTTAATCCTACCCGAGTCAACAATCCGACTCTAATTAAATTAATTATCACACCTATTAATTTACTTCCTACCCGAGTCTACAATTCGACTCTTATTAAATTAATTATCACACCTATTAATTTAATTCCTACCCGAGTCTACAATCCGACTCTAATTAAATTAATTGTCACGCTTATTAATTTAATTCCTACCCGAGTCTACAATCCGACTCTAATTAAATTAATTTACACATTAATTAATCAACACCAATCCGAGTCTATGGTCCGACTTTAATATAATTAATTTACACATTAATTAATTAACACAAATCCGAGTGTGTGTTCCGACTCTAATTAAATTAATTTACACACTTATTTATTTAATAACTTGGGGTCACCCCACCATTTTCCCCGGACTCGCTCACTTGGCCCATACCTTAATATTTTCCGAGTCTATATTCCGACTCCAATTTTATTTACTCTCTCTCCATAATTAATTTAATACTTTGGTTTCACTTAACCAACATACCCGAACTCGCTCACTTGGTCCATTTTACATCTCAAAATTTCGTTCCCACATATTCGCCCACAATGTGTCACACATTCATCTCCATAATTTTCCCCAATTATATTTACCTATAATTATCAACATACCCGGACTCGCTCGCTTAGTCCATTTTCAACATGTAAAATCAGCCCAAAAGTCTTTTTCTCAAAAATTATTCTCATATATTAAAAACTGGCGGCACTGCCAGAATTCCTGTAGCTTCGATCGATCGAACCCCTTGGGTCGATCGATCGATCGTTCCAGTGTTCATATCCTACAGCCCTTCGTCAGCCATTAACGAAACCTAAATCTTTGATTCTCAATCTAAATCCTTACCCAAATACAATTAACATATACTCATTATGAGAGAAGGGTCTAAACATCCCACACACCTTAATTAATCAGCAAAATCCATTAATTTCAAGGTTTTCCCGATTTGGGTATTATCCGGGTTTCAAATCCCCAATACGAATTTCATTCATATTATCAGCAATTAACCCTTTATTCTCACTGGTTTTTAACAAGCGATTCATTCCTCTACATTCTAGAATCATAAACACAATTAATCTCACCCTTAATTCTATTAAGGTATATTAATTTTCAAAAACCCAATTTAAATTTTGGTCACACACCCAAAACAAAATTTTGATTTACACATCACTATGATATGAATTGATTATCATCAATTTAGAAATCACAACAGTTAACCACTTGCCTGGAATTGTTCGTAGTGTCTGATCCGTGTGTAGTCCCTTAATTTGGCTCCAACATCCCTAATTTGGCTCTTGATTTGCTTTCCCCCAATTTCCCTCTCAAGCCCTAGGCTTAGAGTTGAGTTGATTGTCGTTCCCTAATCTCTCAATTAGGTTAAAAACATCCAATCCCGTTTTTGGCCATGTGGGCCTAATTAAAAAGGCCCAACTCACCCCGTTTGGGCCCGAGTATGCCCAAAAATACCCCGAGACCCAATTACTCCTCCCGGGTACTCTTTTCTGACTATCTCGACCCATCCGGACGCAACCGCACAGTCAGAATTGCCATCCGAAATACTTTTTGAAATTTATAAATTTCGACCTCAAAATGTGACACACGAGATTTTGAACCATTAAACTTAAAATCGCCAATTATAATTAATTTGGCTCACTCAATTAAATTCTCCAACTCATGAATTTAAGTTTCTCCAATTTAAATAGTTTTATAACTCCCAAAAATAATTAAATATTTAATCCTCATAATTACGGGGTGTTACATACTCCCCCCCTTACAAAGGAATTTCGTCCTCGAAATTAAGATGAGCGTAATGTTCCAAGCTTCGCATATTACTCTCTAGTCATGTGCCTCCAAGCCCGCTATATCTATCCCATCCGCTTCTAACCATACGTTACACAAGTATGCGTTTAAATTAACCAGGGCGCCCATACACCCTATACCCGTGCTTAACCGCACAGAATTTACCTTAATTAACACGGGTGCCCATACACCCTATCCCCGCGCTTTACCGCATGAAAGTTACCCGACTATGCTAGTCGTAACCCATAATATAACTTCAAACCCGTAGTCATATCACACACACATATATATATATACCTATATATCTACTGCCCGGGTACCCAACCCATGTACTAACGTCCAAACATCTCCCCACAAAATACTTGTCTCTCAACATAAAAGTATATACGCTTACTCGCATGTTACCAAAGACGACATAAAGTACCGCACCCTTACCATCACTAGTCCTTGCGCAAAATAAACTATGAGCTATCTCTCTTTGCTCGAACATAAGTCTAACCACCCTGATTCACTTCAGTAAACATCCCCACTTACTGGGATAAAATGTGAGAACACAAAACCTCACTATGTGCTATCGCACCACGCAATACAACTTATATATCTACATATATATAGGCTATACGCCCTCTCCGGTGATACCTAGTATCAACCATACCCTGGTGTTGCGAACACCAAAATTTTACACCACTATCCACCATAGTTAAATTCCATCGCTATCCAATCGATTTTTAGGAAATATTATCAACCCTACTCCCATAGTTCTCGAAAGTAGTAACTCCTCGCATAATTTAAACCTTCACTCAGTGTACACCTCCACTCTTCCGTGAAGAACACCAAGGAAAATCCGCTACCCTACGGAAAGTTTATCCACATACTATGGCTGCTACAGCCAACGCACCCACTAAGTTCGACTTACCCGCGAACTCTAGTGAAATATAAGTCTTGTATTGTGACATCTTCTTTGTCACTCAAAAATATACCTCATGCTCATAGGGTAAAAATAATTACCTCCATACTCCAGCTGCAACGGCTAATCTTCGGGTTCTGGAGCATCTTCTCCTTGCCCGAATGCACCCATGACTTGCTTTAGTGGTTGTACATCCAGGACCTCGTCCTGTAGTTGACCCCTGCCTCGCTTAAGGAAATATCTCTTCATGTGTCTCGCTTTCCCCATAAACGAAACGCTTTCTAATACATTCACCCTGCCACTGGTCCCTTCCATACGACCTTGTTGGAATTCCTAGCCATCCTGGCGATAGCCTCCAGTTCTAAATCGTTTGGCATGATTTCCCTGCCGGAAATCCTACCCCTGATCTCCCCCAGTCTGCGGCTGGGATACATCACTGGTATTGTTCCCTCCTGCCTTATCCGACTGGCTAGTTCCCACTCCCCTTCCGCTTCCTTTCGCGTGGAAGCGATATTCCCGACAGTGTCGAAGTGTTGCGATAACAACATCAGTATAAACTACTAATTTGTATTTACCAATTAAATGTTGTCTGATTCTCCAGACTAACCCATCCATAAACCTTGCTTTCTTTCTCTTTTCCTCGCTTACCTCATCCGGTACAAAATTTTTGCCAACGAGTGAATTCTTCCTCGTAATCGGCCATTGAACGATCCTCCTGAGTCACCTCATAAAATTTTCTCCTCGTTTCGGTCTCAACCGCTGGAGGAAAAATACTTGCGATCGAACCACACCCAAAATCTGCAATATCTAGTGTGTCCCTTTCCTCACTATGGTTATCGATTCCCACCACTGTAGCGCTGCTCCCCTAAACTAAAAGTGGTTAGCATTTTCTTCCGCACCTCATCGCAATCTCTCATGCGTAGGTGACGCTGGATATCCCTCTTCCTTGACACGCTAGCACTACATCTGAACCCCCTCGCAACTCTGGTGGGTTCCCACTAAAAATAACCTCTCTCTCTTGCTTCCATTCCGACGACTCCGCGTGAGTCTGATCATTCGGCGCCACTAACACTTGTGGCTGATCCCATGGAAAGTACCCTGCCATTGCGACCACCGTCGCTTCAACTGCCCGTGCCACTATTTCAGTTACTTGTGCTGCCAAAATCATCTTTGGCAGTTGCTTCGGTAGCTCTTGCCCCTGAAGAGCCTCTCTCATCTCCCCCTACTTCCCTAGCTGCTTTCTCTCTCCTGGGCGTCATCCAGAATGAGAAACGAATTTGTATGAGTTCACTCTCAAATATAAATTTCACAGAAGAACGTATATGCGCATACGTATGAGAATAAAACAATCCTATGATAGGGCTCTATATGAAAGATTGCTAAGCTGAAACGTGAAAAACCGCACAGATCCTAAGGACACTAGAACCTGATGCTCTGATACTATCTGTGACACCCCACCTAATAAAATACCGGGTGATCAGTCCTATACCAAATTAAAACAGGAATCCCAGTTGGATCATCCTTAACATCACTGCCGAAAACTTACTAACCACCAAGTATTCCAAAAGCTGGTGCCAATTTTAACCTTTTTAATTAAATAAAAATAGTACATGCGAAAATAATTATAAATCATTCACACAACTGAATAACACTCAACTGAATAATTAATTACACAACTTGCCGAATAAACCACCGGCCACCAAAGTGAAATAACCCAATACAAATATCCAACACCAGAATAAAACAAATTTGAAAACTGAGCTGAAAGTCTGGGCGACATGCCCTAAATAAAACTGGAACTGATAAATGATTCCTACTCTAGGAATGAATGAATGATGCGTCTAATCCAAAGTCCTGCTAGCATCCACATATGCTGCAGCTCCGTGTTCCTGGAATAGAATATCAATCCTGGTGTCCCTGTGGCTGGACACCTAAAAGGTTTTGAAAATAGTTTTATAGCAAGGGTTAGAACCCAAAACATTTGAAAATATTTACCAAGTGAATTAACTGCAGTAATTTAAAATCTATGAATGCGCTTCATATTTAAGTTAGTGTTGCACTCCCTTGTGGACATTCTCACCCCTCCACTATTGTGCACACCTACCGGTTACCTTAACCCCACCTAGTTGTACTACCCCGTCCAACTAGTCCTTGTTTAACCTTCCCTTGACATACTACTCTAACCTGAGTATAATGATTCTTGAATTATAAGTTATCTCATAATTAACTTAATTACTTCCCCTTAAATAGTAGCATATAACCGTGTCACAAGTTATATAAAGTAAATACATCACACACTGTATTATTACCCGTATATAATATTTACTACCATTATATACGTACCTTTACCACAATACCCACACATATAACAAACGTATATCCATCCCTTCGAGTATACCCTCGACGTATGATTTCCTCTAAAATACTATCTCACCAGGTGTGCTCACAAAACCTAGTTCCCCAAGTTGGAATCGCTCACCAACTTGGCCCAAAATATAAATGTAGTGGAGGCGGTCATATTCCTTCCCTGAAAGTGAAAGAAATCCCTCACCCATATATACCGGACGCTATGACCTGGGGATATACTCGCCCTACTCCTCAAGCTAGGGGATTCACCCACATCGCGCAACCTCCCTTGATAGCATTAGAGTATATAAATTGAATAAATATCTAGTCACTGATATTTAATATCACACACAATATATACACGTATATATATACTATCACCACACCGTATATATATAATATAACCCCGGCTTTATCGTGTACTCCAAATCCCGTAAACTTAATATCACACACAATATATCTACACGTATATATATACTATCACTACACCGTATATATATATATTATAAACCCCGGATTTACCGTGTACTAATATCCCGTAGACTGCCTGAAATTTCCTGAGTCTGTGGCCTGACTCAACGTAATTAATTTTCTCACTTAATAATTTCTCATCTTCCTGAGTCTATGGTCCGACTCTAATATATTTAACTCACACTTCAATTTATATAATACTTTCCCCGAGTCTGTGGTCCGACTCCAATTAAATTAATTAACACCCTTATTAATTTAATACCTTCCCGAGTCTATCACCCGACTCTAATTAAATTAACTAACACACATTTTATTTTAACACCTCCCCGAGTCTACAATCCCACTCTAATTAAATTAATTATCACACCTATTAATTTAATCTTACCCGAGTCTACAATCCGACTCTAATTAAATTAATTATCACACCTATTAATTTAATCCTACCCGAGTCTATAATCCGACTCTAATTAAATTAATTATCACACCTATTAATTTAATCCTACCCTAGTCAACAATCCGACTCTAATTAAATTAATTATCACACCTATTAATTTACTTCCTACCCGAGTCTAGAATCCGACTCTAATTAAATTAATTATCACGCTTATAAATTTAATTCCTACCCGAGTCTACAATCCGACTCTAATTAAATTAATTTACACATTAATTAATCAACACCAATCCGAGTCTATGGTCCGACTTTAATATAATTAATTTACACATTAATTAATTAACATAAATCCGAGTTTGTGGTCCGACTCTAATTAAATTAATTTACACACTTATTTATTTAATAACTTGGTGTCACCCCACCATTTTCCCCGGACTCGCTCACTTGGCCCATACCTTAATATTTTCCGAGTCTATATTCCGACTCCAATTTTATTTACTCTCTCTCCATAATTAATTTAATACTTTGGTTTCACTTAACCAACATACCCGAACTCGCTCACTTGGTCCATTTTACATCTCAAAATTTCGTTCCCACATATTCGCCCACAATGTGTCACACATTCATCTCCATAATTTTCCCCAATTATATTTACCTATAATTATCAACATACCCGGACTCGCTCGCTTAGTCCATTTTCAACATGTAAAATCAGCCCAAAAGTTTTTTTCTAAAAAATTATTCTCATATATTAAAAACTGGCGGCACTGCCAGAATTCCTGTAGCTTCGATCGATCGAACCCCTTGGGTCGATCGATCGATCGTTCCAGTGTTCGTCTCCTACAGCCCTTCGTCAGCCATTGACGAAACCTAAAGCTTTGATTCTCAATCTAAATCCTTACTTAAATACAATTAACATATACTCATTATGAGAGAAGGGTCTAAACATCCCACACACCTTAATTAATCAGAAAAATCCATTAATTTCAAGGTTTTTCTGATTTGGGTATTATCCGGGTTTCAAATACCCAATACTAATTTCATTCATATTATCAGCAATTAACCCTTTATTCTCACTGGTTTTTAACATGCGATTCATTACTCTACATTCTAGAATCATAAACACAATTAATCTCACCCTTAATCCCATTAAGGTATATTAATTTCCAAAAACCCAATTTAAATTTTTGTCACACACCCAAAATGAAATTTTGATTTACACATCACTATGATATGAATTGATTATCATCAATTTAGAAATCACAACATTTTCTCAAAATCAGAGCGTCATAATTCCCCCAAACCCCAATTGTCTAATATTCCTTCCATTTCTCTTACCTCTTTTTCTTACCACCATTTTCCACTTACCTCACCTTACTCCACCACCGTTACATCATCATAAAATTAGCCTACTCGCTTAAAAAAATAGAAGCAAAGTTATCTAAGAGGTCTATTCATACTCCAGTCTAGCTTCTCTTTTAATATTGTTTATTCACTTTATTCCCATATTTGATATCTTTTAGTGTTATTTCATTATTCACATAAACTAATATCCTTTTTTATTAGTAGTATTAACATAACATATTTTTATAAAACCAAAAATACAAAAAATAAGGTTTACTTGTAAATTCCAAAAGTAAGATTTCCTCACTTTTCACAGTTTTACACTTGAGCACATTTCCTTCAAAGTCTTAAATTTGGGTTTATGGGGTAAACTCCAACCCTTGGACATATCAAACTACATGGACTTTTATTACCCTTGGGCTACGTAGGCGTCCTGATCTAATCCTAGGATTCGAGTCATATTTTCCCATTTTATTCTTTTCTTGTATTTATTAGTGTTTGTGAGTTATGAACTCCCATATATTTGTGTTCCGCTCGATACACACGTTTAGTTTTTCATATTGACTCATGATTTTATGGACACTCGCATTATATTTATTTTCATGTCATTTCTTCGGTACACTCCTTAGTATGATTCCTCTCAATCTTTCCCATGAGGCGAGTCAGATGATTTCCTTCTCCTGTTATTCACATTACACACATGTACACACATATCACACTTTGGAAAAAAGGAGAATAATAACATAGCCCGTGATAGGCCATGTAAGGACCAAATTTCCATTTGAGTCTTAATGTAATTTTAACTTATTCTCGGAACAAAACATGTTTAAGTCATAAATATATTTTTTATTATCATGATCCCACGAGTCTATGACGTGTTGATTTGAAGATGTAGCAGCCAAGCTTCAGAGTATTATCATGTCGTGTTATTAATGCAAGTTTGAAGTATTCAATCAAATTGAATAATGCATTCTGAATTTCTCTAAGTTATGAATGCTAAATGATTTTGGAAATAGGAAATTGTTTAAGGATGAATTTTTTTAAATAAAACATTTTAAAAATGTTTTAAAAAGTGTTTCATTTATTTACACATCAAATATAGGATGGATTACTGTTGGTTTGAATTAAAACTCTTTTATTAAAGTTGGATCAGTTTGGAACTCTAATCAGCCTGTCGTTCAAACGACAAACGATGTCATTCGAACGAGAAGCACTATCATTTGAACGACGTGTCATCTCACTTGGACGAGATTGCACCTACTTAAAAAATGTATTTAAGTCAGGTCCCAGTCATTTTTTCGGTGTGTGTGCAGAGCCAAATATTTCCAGAACACTGTTACATTTTTTGCACAATAGTTTACAAAGGTTTTCATAGAAAAATCATCCTTTATGTTTAAAGATCCGATCTCTCATTATTATATGCAATAGAGATATTGTG
The DNA here is from genome assembly GCA_949130495.1 of Sambucus nigra. NCBI lineage: Eukaryota > Viridiplantae > Streptophyta > Magnoliopsida > Dipsacales > Adoxaceae > Sambucus > Sambucus nigra. The sequence continues at coordinate 6,680,543 of OX422224.1, forward strand.
TTTGCATCAAGAAGAACTTGTTCAACCATCTTTGAACAACTTGTTATTGTTGGTTTTACGGTGGAGAAGCGGTGGGCATTGTGTTCAACATCGTAGACAAATCAAGCCATATTAATGGACATCGATACATTCGTGGAGTCGAGTGTTGTGGACGAGCATCGTAAAAGACAAATTTTTTGTGTGAGCACTATTAAAGAACGGTAAAAGATCAGAAGGAACGTCGAGACCCGTGGGGATCGAGTCTGTGTGTAAGGCTAATCTGTCTTTGTTTCATAGTGATAGTCTTCTTGGGCCGTCCGAGTTATTTTCCGTTTAGGTTTTCCCTCGTACATCTGGTGTTGTGAGTACTCTTTGCTTTATTTTAATTTCTTTAATCACTAAACGAATGTTTAGGGTTAATCAAGATAAAATTTGGTTTAGTTAATTGGTTTCACAACTTGGTTTGGTGCATAATTAAAAGTTGTATAATTTTTGATAAAAAATGGTTTGATTTGAAACACACTTTTTTGCACTTGGTTATTTTGGGATCTACAAACTGGTATTAGATCTTTAAATAAATTTTCTTTTGTTATGATCCCGTGTGTTTTTAAAGATTAATTTCAATGGAATAAAACATTTGAAAACTCCCATTTTTTATGGCACTAATTACACCTTTTGGAAAATGCGAATGAAAAGTGCATTAAAAGCTATTGCTGATAGCGTGTGGTTAGCTATTGAAAGAGGTTGTCACCTCCGATAGTTAGAGATGGTGATGTCACAAACATAAAACCCATTGAGACTAGGACCGAAGTTGAACATAAATTGTCTCTTTATAATTCTAACAGGATTCACTTGATTTCCTCACACATCACACAAGAAGGGTATAATAGAATCATGACTTGTGAAACCTCGAAAGAGGCTTGGGATGTTTCGGCACTCAAACACAAGGGCACTATCACGGTTAAAGCGCCTAAACTTCAAAATCTCACTACTCAATTTGAAACAATTAAAATTTTAGAAATTGAGACTTTTGATGAATTTTATGCTAGATTGTCTACAATTGTTAACTCTTCGTTTAATTTGGGAGAAAAGATACCTGACAACCGTGTTATAAAGAAAATTCTCAGATCGTTGTTGAGTAGATTTGATCCCAAAGTGATCGTTTTAAACTCTCTATGTATGCTTGAATCAACTAAATTAGAAGAGCTTGTAGGTGATTTACAAACTTATAATCTTGATAAGTTTACGTCCAAGCAAGTGCCTAAGAAAGAAAATGGTATTGCTTTGAAAGCCCAGAAGGAGGAAATAAAAATTTTGGATGATGATTTCGATTTCGACTTTGAGGATATGGCCTTGTTGGCAAAGAAATTCAAAAAGTTTATGAAGTTTCACAAGCAATCGAAAGATTCTAAAATTTTTTAAAAATTTGAAAAACACAAGGATAACAAAATCCCTAATACTGAAAATGACAAACCTAAAAGGGATGAGTCGGATAGGTGTTTCAGGTGTGAGGGTTATGGTTACAAAGTTAAGGAGTGCCCCACTAGATTTAAGAAAGAGGGAAAGCAACCAATTGTTTTCAATGCCACCATGAGTGATAGTGAATCGAAGAGGGAAAGGAGTCCCCCATTGAGTGTAGCTATGTTGCATTTATGGCATGTCATGTGAGCGATGACGATATATCTTCCCATAAAGATTCTCATGTGCATGACACTTTTGAGAAAACTGTGTGTGAGTCCCAAGTGAGTGAGGATGAGGAACGTGAGGGAGAAGATGTAGATGTGAACAAATTGCAACTTGCCTTTAGTGAATTGTGTAAGGAGACGGTGAAGGTTAAAAAGGAAAACTTGATGTTGCAAGAAAAGTTGAAAGTATGTGCCATTGAAAATAATGATAAGTTGATTGAGGGTTTTAGGGCATGAAAGAAGACACTTAGGGAGAAGTTAGAGTATGTTGAGGGTGAGAGAGATAACCTTAGGATTTTGATGGAGGCTTTGAAAAAGGAGGTTCTAGAGTTTGAAGAGTCTAGCCGTCTACTTAAGTCCAGGATTAAGGAGTTGGAGGAGAGTTTGAGGGACTCGTCTAGAGTTAAGTTTGATAGGATTCTAGGGACCGTACAAATTAAGAGAGATAAAGGAGGTATTGGTTTTTATAATAGTGCTGTTCTTATCCCCCCTACTCGTATGAGAGAGCCAGATAGGAACATTAGAAAAGGTCCACATGTAGGTCACTTTCCATACCATCACTACATTTGCACGTTTTGTGGTAGGAAAGGTCACCTTATAAAGTTTTGCTATAACCTTAGGAATGCTCCTCAATTTAGGAAGTTTAGGAATAAAGTTTCCCCGGTTCCCCCCACCCCCATGCATCGTTATACACCTACTTGGGTTAGGAAGTCGGATTCGGTAGCTTTAGGATTAAAACTTCATGGATCTTATTTTGTTGCACGTGATTCTCCCCATGCTAGATCTAATGGATGATTGTGTAACCATGTTTGTCATATGCTAGTCGTTGCATTCATGATATATACTTTGCTAGTATTATGATATGTGTATCATTTTGTATTATATTTTTCATTTATTGCATCTTATTTGAAAAATACAAAAGATTTTTGGTTTTGAAATTTTTTGAGAAAATCCAAAAACATTTTGCTTTTATATTGAGTTAAAATATTTTGAAAAAGAAAAAAAAATCGATTTTTGTGTCTCGAGTTAACATGTTTGATATGGCATATTGGTGTGCTTGGACACCCTTTCTTCCATTATCCATGTGACTAGGAGCATAATTATCGATGCTTAAAATGATTTTAACCATTGTATTATGGGGTTCTTTTGAAGTTGATATGCATTTTGATTCGACTTTGTTTATATGCCATGATTGCACACATGCACGAGTTTACCTGAATGTTTGACTATGCTTGCATATTTGAGTTTGGTGAGACGTTATTCTCTCAATTTGACATCTATGCGTAAGTAGACTAAAGGAGGGAGTGTGCATATAATAACCGTTTTCCCGTGAACATTTTAATTGAAAATATGACGAGTGTACGGAAAAGGGCTACGAGAGTGTAAAAATGACTTGTCATGAAGCCAACTTTTAAAAGAGCCCGAAAAAATTGAAATGGCAATAAAAAAAATCAAATGCCAAAAATGGTCCAAATTAGTTTAGTTGATTCAAAAGAAAATGATATATATTTGAGGGAGTTTTGATGGATTAGAATTTTAAATGGGTTTGCACAAATAATTCTAAAAGTTAAAAGTTCGTGTCAGGACGCTATTTTTTGTAGAATCGTCAATATTCTGAATTCTTGTGCATGATGCTTTTTTAGTTCATTAAGCTCAAACTTAAGTTATCACCTATGGATTTAATAAAGTTTGATGATAAATTTCTATTGATTAGAACTTCTTGACCGTTTTGATGTGTTACAATTGTGATTAATCTATTTTAGTTCACTCACATATATTCCATGTTCATGTTTAGGCACATCGATACTATGTTGACAAGTTACTCATATTTGTTTATTTTTGAGTTTTCTATTTTGGTTTCTATTTTGCAACTGTTTCACAGTTTTGGGCTCCTTACAGTTAGAATTTTCCTAAATTTTTTCCATTGGGCAACATTGTTTGATTTCCCGGGGAGAATGTGAAAGTATGATCATGTCGTTCTAATGACATTTGTATTCATTCGAGCGATGTCGTCTTTCGTTCAAACAACATCCCGGCTCGTTCGAACGACAGTCTATTTGACCAATTTTGACTTTTCTGGTTAACTTATTATGTTTCTGTACCGTGTTGCATATTATTTCATATATTGGTACTAGGTTTCTATTTATGCTGTTTACTTTGTTCGATGATATCTCTTGCTGCATTGATTAGTTTTGATCACACCTACTTAGCTTGATATAGTCTTTGTGTGATTCATTATTTACTAGCTACGAATTTAATATTGCTTGATCATATTTAGCTCGTTGTTTTCTGCTTACCTAGATATGATACATTTTGATATATTCTATACTACGTTGTCTAATTTTTTCACTGAATTGTCTATTCGAGACAAAAACGGGGAAAGATGTCTGTGATGTAGGGGAGTTTTGTGAGTTTTTGTCTGATGCCCTGATTTATATGTTCATTTACACATATTGGTATCATGTTTGCAAAAGGTGGTTTCATAGTTTATACAAAGCGATATTATGTTTATATAATGTTTACATATTGGTATCATGTTTACTCAGATAATAAATGATTCAGATTTGATTATTTTCATATTGATTTCTATCATTTGTTCCTCCATACTTCACTTGGTATTTTTCTGTTTCATATGTGTAGGTATGCTTAATAAGATTCAAAATGTCAAGTCTACATCACATTCAGACATTTGAGACAGCTTCATGCACGTCGAACCATCATTTTGTAGTCTTATCCTGTACTGATGATGTATTTTTTATTTTAGGTTTATGGGATGGGATTTAGGCATCATAAGGCTTAGCGGCTCGGCTTAGGCATTTCACTATTGGTTTTGTCCCAGAATAGTTAAAGGGGGAGGTTTGTAAGGACCAAATTTCCAATTGAGTCTTAATATAGTTTTGACTTATTCTCGGAACAAAACATGTTTGAGTCATAGATAGATTTTTTATCGTCACGATCCCACAAGTCTATGACATGTTGATTTGAAGACGTAGCGGCCAAGCTTCGGAGTATTATCATGTCGTGTTATTGATGCAAGTTTGAAGTCTTCAATCAAATTGAATAATGCGTTCAAAATTTCTCTTACGTATGAGTGCTAAATGATTATGGAAATCGAAAATTGTTTAAGGATGTTTTTTTTATAAAATGTTTTAAAAAGTGTTTCATTTGTTTACACATCAGATAAATGATGGATTAGTGTTGGATGAGAGTTGGTTTGAATTAAAACTCTTTTATTAAAGTTGGATCAATTTGGAACTCTAATGAGCCTATCATTCAAACGACAAACAATGTCGTTCGAACGAGATGCACTGTTGTTTGAATGATGTGTCATCTCGCTCAAACGAGATTGCACCGATTTAAAAAATGTATTTAAGTTAGGTCCTAGTCCTTTTCTCGGTGTGAGTAGAGTCAACACTACATCGAATACCGGAAATGGTCAAAGATATGGGGTCACGGCTCACAGCCGTGACTAGGTGGTCACGGCCCAACACCATGACTACTCTCAAAATGGGCATGATCAAATCCATGTCTTTGCATGGTCACGCGTGGTCTTGTGGTTGGCCACGGATCTAGACCCTGACTCACTTGGGTCACGGCTATAGACCCTGACCCAACCCTTACCATTATGGCACCAAGTTTACTTCCTATTTTGGTTAGGGTCGAGTCATGGTCCGTAGTCGTGACCCAAAACCTCATTACACAACGATTTGGTCACGGACTTAAGCCGTGACCAGTAATTTATGTGAGTTGATAAGCACCCAAAAGTGTATAATTTATACCCCGAATATGTGCATTTTAGTCCCTCGTTTTAATTAAAATTGGCCTTATGTCGTATTTTATTATTTTTCAGGTCAATCAGCAGTTGCAGTATCAAATAATGCTAAATCAAGGCAATTGTGACGCAGAAGCGGTCAAAAGCATGTATCGAAGAAATCAAGTAGCGAAGTCTGGAGTCCAATCTGAGCTTTCCCCGATGTATTTCGATGCCCCGAACTAGTTCTGTCACCTTAACCTAGCCCAGACCATTCCCCGAGCCCCGTGTGTGTTGAAGTTGTACCTTTATTATTTTTCTAAATTTTTATTTTGAGTCAGTTTTATTTTTAGGATTTATTTTAGAGTTATTTAGAATTTTTTTAGGATTTATTTTCTATTTTTCTATTTTTCTATTTCTGTATTTTGATTTTGATTTTTATTAGTTTTTAATTTGTAATCTTTATTTCATTTTATTTTTATTTGGATTCGTTTTTAGGAATTTATTTTGTAGGTTATTAGATTTTAATTTCTTTTATTTTAGTTTCATTAGGATTATATTTTTTTTAGTTTTAATAGAGTTTTATTTTATTTCTTTTTATTTTCATTTTTTTATTAGTTTGAGATGTTAGTTTTTAGTTTTATTAGATTTTAAATTTTTATTTTATTATTTTAGTTCTAGTTTTATTTTTTAGTGTCATTTTGTTAGGGGTGCAAATTAAACACACAGAAACTAAAACTCACACACACACCTAAATCAACACACACCCAAACACTTCTACATCTACTATTCATCATGATCCTTCCAAAACCACACCCGATTCTCTCTCCTCCCCCATTAATAAAACCCAAAACTCCATAACCATTTCTAACCACAAAAACCAAAAACGCCAACATCACTTCTCAACCAACCAGACCCAAACCACCGGAGATCTCCGTCGCCAGCGCAAACCAAAACCCGGACCCCTGTTCCGACCTCTCTCTCTTCTCGGACTGCCCCGCTCGATCCCAGCCTCACCCCCTCCGCCGGCTGGCTCCGACGCCGTCTCAACCCCGAGCTCCTCGAGACCCACCTGCCAACCACCTGTGCGAACAGTGCAAAACCCGAACGCGCCAGGCCCGATCCACCAACCCGAAACCCTTACCCGCTGCCATAGCGAGCCAGCTACTTGTGACCCGCGAACGATCAGGGCTAAACGCAACTCGTTCCAGCCCCAAAACCGAGACCCGCTCCCAAATCCCAACAAATTCAGAACTTCCTCCATTTCAAATCCACAAAAAATCTTGACTTGCCACATTCAAAATCCCAAAGAAATCTCTCAAGGCAAATCATCGTGGGTATGGTTTTAAAAGAAAAGGGAGCTCTCATTTTAAAGAGGGTCTCTCAAACAGCAAAAAAAAAAACGAGAGATACACAGATAGAGAGAGAGAGAGACAGAAAAAGAAAAAAAAGAGGGTAGAAAAAAGTAGTCAGAAAAATACAAAAAAATAGTGTTTGGTTTAGAAAAATTTGTAGGTTCTTTTTCTTCTTTTGGTTTTGTAATCTAGTCCAGATTGTGTGACGAGTTGGGACGCGTGTTCATGCCACAATTGACTCAGGGAATTATTCGTATCGTATTTCTTTCTCTTCTTTTTAATTTCTTGTTTGTTGATTGTGTTTGTGCTAAAATTTTAATCACGTATGGCTAAACACCCCATTCAAGGGGTGGGATGAAACACGTATGTTAATTTAATTAATTGAACAATTGTTCTATTGATGTGTTCTAGGCAAATTAAATTGGAAAAAAATCACACATTAATTTATTTAACGAGAGTTAATAAATTCATGTTAAAAATTGATATTTGATTTTTGGATTTAACTTAGAGATAGGTTTCATTCTTGAATTCAAATATTAATCACGTGTGTGCGATTCAAAGATCCGTACAATTTTTTATGAATTGATCCTAGCGGGTAGTTTGTAAAAAAGGGTATGAATCTAATTTTTTATCTGTTGTGACACTTTCTGATTTAATTGCTAAAAAAAATAATTTTGAGTTTAGGATTGTAACGAGAGTTAAATTTTAAATTTCAATATTATTTCGAACGTATCAAATGAATAATTGGAAAATTAAATTAAAGTAATTGCTTGGAGTAATCCCATCTCTTGTCTCTTTTCATAAATTCTACACTCGGTTACTTTTCAAAATTTCGTAGTTACTTTCGTTGCGTAAAATTTCATTTCCTCCATTAAAATTTGTTTTAAATTAAAAAAAAACACAAATAGATTTTTAATAAAAATTGAAATTGCAAGTTTTCACAATAACGGTTTCGACGCTTGAAATTGGATTGATACCCGAATTTGCCACGATACTGAATTTTTTACTAAGTTTTGTAGGTGATTCCATGAATTTTGATACTCGAAGTTTTGTCCACAACGACATTCCAATCCATAATCGAAGGAACACAAATTAAGAGTTATCAAATGGCGCCGTTGCCGCTTTCTTGGCCTGGAGACATGATTGAAGACTTGTAATTTTATTTATCTTTTTTTTAGTGTAGTTCTTCCTCCTCCCTCCTCCTTAGACTGGTTGTATAGGATTTTTAAAGCTTGGTATTTATTTTGGTGCATTTTGACACCATATTATTTTGTAATAATTATTCAAAAAAAAAAAGCTAAAAGGGAAACCGGACAAGGTAGAGAGAGGGCGTCCAACGACGAGGATTTTTGAAGCCTCTCTACTTTGGGTCGGTAGGACTCCTGGAGACGACTGAGATATGCGAGATCTCCCCCCGGTCGACTCAACTTGGTCGTCACCCCACGTGTGTAAAAACCGTGGGAGGTACATTTTTTTATCCCTCGCGAATCTCCTGCAAGTGAGTCATTTTTTTTGTGATTAATTTCTCATATGTTCTTTTATTTTCTGCATCGCACTTAAATTGAATGGTTTGATGAATTAATTTACCTAAGACCTAGACCCGGTCATTGCAACGAGAAGGGATTTCATCACCCGACTCACTTGCTTATCCATTGTGTGCTACCCTAGCTGTCATTAAATTTAAAATCAATCAACTATCTAGCCCTGTAGGAACACATTTTTGCAACCGGCGATCCCAAAGATAAATTCCGTGAATTTTGTCGCCCGCGGACTTAATTAAAATTTAACTACCCATTTCACAAATTTTGAAGATAATAATTGGCTACGTGCTCGTTAGGATTTTTTCTTGACTCGTGTGTGTCCAATTCCATTATTTCGGTAGTCGGTTTTCGTTAGTTGGCCCAAATCAAGAGTCCAATTTTTTCCATTTTCCGAAAAATACCAAAAATATTTTCTTTTTTTTTAAATATTTTCAAAAATCCCAAAACGATTTTTTTTCCCCTATTTAAAATATGAAAAAGATTTTCTTTTTTTTTTCATATTTCAAATACCAAAAAGATTTTCCTTTTCTTATTTTCAAAAATCACAAAAAGATTTTCTTTTCCTTTGAAAAATATTTAAAAACCAAAAAAAGATTCCTCTTGTCATGGCCGAAGAACGTCCTTTACGGGAATACTTTGGCCATTTCACCTTCTCTCGAAGTTTGTTTGATGATAAGCCCAAATCGAACCTGCATTCATTAATTGATGGCTTTAACTCTCAAACACCCACTGTTGATACTCTTGTGTCATCCACGCACACATCTCCTACTCCACCGCCTCTGGTGATGAGTGTCAACCCATCCCATGCTTCACCGTGCACATACTGCTTTCTTAGCGACCATTTGTCCCATGCGTTTCCATTTATATTCTCTCCATCTGACCCCACCATGGAGCATGTGCGTCCCTATGACACTGTTTTGGAACCACCCTCGCCGTATTATCACGACATATCTAATGTTGAGGGGTATGAGTACCCAAGCTATTCATGGAGGCCTGATCATCCTTTCATGCAATATGAATCCCAACGCCATGTTGTGGATCCTTACGGTTTGCAACAATCGTCATCGCCACCTCGTGCACCTCATACCTATCAGTCCCTTTCATATGCTCCTCATGTTGATTACACTTTTGTCCCTCACGGAGATGTTTCTCCCGTGAATTCTATACTTGACCCTGCTCCACACACTTCATATGAGTTTTATCAACATCATAGTGTTTTTAGCGAGTTGTGTCCACCTCACCCACCATCGCCACCCGCCACCACTTCACCACCACCTTGCACATCCGCTCTCGAGAGCCTCTTGCACAAGTTCATGCACACACTTCAATCTCAAACTGAATCACTTCAAAGGCTTGAACAACGATTAAATGATTTTGAGTGTGCGAACGACTCGGATTTCACCCCAAGTCAACCCGTTATTTCCACCACGTGGGACGATGATGTGTCGTCCTGTGCAACTGATTTTGAGTGTGACTAACCCTATCTTTCTGATAATCTCGACATTGAGACCACTCCGTGGTTCGGGTCTCAAGTTGACTATAGTGTTAACATTTCCATTGAATGTGAGACTAATCCCACACCACCCTACCCTTTCAAACCCACCATTGAGTTTCACCTTTCCCCTTCCACCGTATCCTTACTTATGCCCGAGCCTACACCTACTGACCTTTCTGCGTGTGTTCCTGAGGAACCACTTCATCCTAGGTTAGCTCCGGCTACGAGTGCTCACCATTTTCTTGATATTGAATCTGAAATGATCCCCACCTCTCTTGATATGGATCCTACCGCATAATGCTTGACTCCCGTTGATCCGAATATTTATGTAGATTCATCTATCTCAGATCTTAAAGCCTCGTTAGACTCTTTCCCCACCTCGGATGGTGACGTAATGGTGGCTAAGTTGATCACTCCCTCATTTATTTCCACACTTCCTCCCGCGCGTGCCGTTGAGGATCACTCCGCGTCTCATGAGGAGTGTGTGTTACCTACTCATGAGTTAGATCATCTTCCCCCACCCTTTGTCCCACCCGATCCACCCACTGTCACTTCCACCCCACCATTTGATTTGAACCTTGTTATTGCACCTCACCTGTTCCCATCTACGTATTTAGGTCCTCACCTACTTCCATCCTCCACCCTAGTACTCCAAGATCACATTTGTGCATTTTTCTTCAACACCACTATCTATGCGAGTATTTGTGCTACTATTATCTTTACTGACACCGAGCTTGTTACTTTATGCACACCACTTCCTTGTGGTGTTGATTTTTTCTATCGACAACTCCCTGGCGTGTCACGGCGTGACCATTATCATCGTCCATTTATAGAATGGTCGTGCACTTTCTCTGAGGCCCACCCCATTATTATTGTCAAACCCTTTTGCCTCCCCCACCAAATTGAGCACCATTCTTATAGGGCCCTTGCAGCCCTCACCTTTACGCTCAATAAGGCCCGTGATCTATGCTTATTCTCCCATGCCTTTCTCATCCTACCCACCCACCCCTGGTCCACTGATGCTTTGCATCGAGTGATGCACTTTGCTATACAAGTGCATTGACCTATTCTTTAGCCTTTATCCAACAAGACTGACGCTTCAGTCTTGTTTGGGGATGATTCTCATCACCTAATTTTTTCTGCCGCCCCACACTTTCATAGATCTTATCTTCAGGGTGAGATTGATTCGGTCTGGCTGAAGACGTTAAACTTAGCGCTACCGGGAGGCAGCCCGTTGTTCATTGTTTCTGAGTATGAGTCTTACCCTATTTGGGGGTGGTGTTTTACACCACCCAATGCTTTTCACATGCTCTATAGACTTGTACGTCTTTTCGTATCACACCTATTCTTCAGGTTTCTTCTATCCTTCAGAATACGGTACATTTCACTAGTGGTTCATTATGGTACTATCTTTCCTCCCTTGTTCTTTTTATTTTTATATATGGTTGTAAACATCGAGGACGATGTTCTCTTTTGTTTGGGGGTGGGAAATTTATCAAAATCATACCTCTTCTGAAAATTTTCAGAAACAAGTGATTTTAAACTTTTTGTGCAGTTAAAAATAAATTTTTATGATATGGTTTGTCTATCATCCCTCTTTTAGAAATCTCGAAATATCTGTGTTTGACCCAAAAATTGCGTTTTTTACAATAAATTAATTAATACCTCTTAAAGCGTACTTGCACTATGAACTCTTAGACTCAACAATTTGCACTATCACATCTATAATCAAAAGTTGAAGAGTAAATATATTCTCAAGAGAGCCTTAAAAGATCACTAGTGGAGACTTAAACCCGTGAGATTTGAGCTTTTCACATTTTTGAGGATTTTTACGTATCTGAGAGTCACAAGTTGACTCAACATTCTTTGGGTACCACACTTAGTCGTTGCATGGTCTCATTATTTTTCACTTTTGGCTTAATCATTAAGAATGACATTACTTTCGAGTTGTAAGAAACATGTGTCTTGTAGTTTGTCCTGAGCACTAAACCTATTTTTTCATACACTTACCATTTTCCTATCACATTATCATTCACCCATTATCATTTTCCATATTTTCCTTATCCATATATATCCCAGATACCGTCCATATGTCATTTCCCATCACTACCATAATTTTTGAGAAAAAGAGTGTTTGAAATTTTCCTTGTAAATTGTCTCCATTTGTGCTATGAAAAGAAAATTGTATCGCAAAAAAAAAAAAGAATAAAAAAAAAGAATAGAAAAATGAGCAAAGAAGAAAAAAAAAATAGAAAAGGAGAAAAAGAAAGATGCGATAAAAAATTCAAATAATGAAGACAATAGTCAATCAAAGTGTGTCACACTCTTCTCAAAAAACCCTATCATTCATCTTCTTCATTTCATTATTCCCTCATACCTTACATAAACCCCATTTTCACCTTTGGTAAAGTGTTCGGGAAACGAGAAGATTATATGGTGAATAACTCGACATTCTCGACATAGTGGTTAGCATTCCTTCATGAGATCAGAATTCTTTCATGTATACGTCCTTTCTTATAAAGTGTATGATACATTTGAACTTGTTTACATTTACTCACATCCTCGCACACTAGAGAGATACACACCCAATTCTCAGAGAGTTCGATTCAGAGAGATATATTCAGTGAGAATTGAAGTTAAAACGTCAATTCTATAAATGCGATCTTAGAATTACTCTAATGATACTTAAGATTACTTCACACTACACATGCTGAGTTTTAGGAAGGATCACGCTTTTGGTATTAAGTAATTTCATATCTTATTTTGATAGTCGAATACGGTGTTCCTTGATGTCCTTTTTAAGTTGGGTTGTATAGCGTTTCATCATCTACTCAGATACTGCATTTAAATAAGTTTGCGAATTTTGTGGGTACATTCACTGCAAATCCTCACGAGACACCACTCGTCCTGTAGGGCAACCTACAGGTTTAACGGCTTGTTGCACATGCTTAGTGCAATCGCCAGTGCCTGCGAAAGTGGCACACTTTTGGATACTTATCTCTATTTCTCTCTAATTTTTGTTCGAGGACTAGCAATGTTCTGTTTGGGAGTGGTGTGATAAGCACCCAAAAGTGTAGAATTTATACCCCGAATATGTGAATTTTAGTCCCTCGTTTTAATTAAAATTGGCCTTATGTCGTATTTTATTATTTTTCAAGTCAATCAACAGTTGCAGTATCAAATAATGCTAAATCAAGGCAATTGCGACGCAAAAGCGGTCAAAAGCATGTATCGAAAAAATCAAGGAGATCGCGAAGTCTGGAGTGCAATATGAGCTTGCCCCGTTGTGTTCCGATGCCCCAAACTAGTTCCGTAACCTTAACCTAGCCCAGACCGATCCCAGACCATTCTCCGAGCCCCGTGTGTGTTGAAGTTGTACCTTTATTATTTTTCTAAATTTTTATTTTCAGTCAGTTTTTTTTTTAGGATTTATTTTAGAGTTATTTAGAATTTTTTTAGGATTTATATTCTATTTTTCTATTTCTGTATTTTGATTTTGATTTTTATTAGTTTTTAATTTGTAATCTTTATTTAATTTTATTTTTATTTGGATTAGTTTTTAGGAATTTATTTTCTAGGTTATTAGATTTTAATTTCTTTTATTTTAGTTTTATTAGGATTATATTTTTTTTAGTTTTAATAGAGTTTTATTTTATTTCTTTTTATTTTCATTTTTTTATTAGTTTGAGATGTTAATTTTTAGTTTTATTAGATTTAAAATTTTTATTTTATTATTTTAGTTCTAGTTTTATTTTTTAGTGTCATTTTTTAGGGGTGCAAATTAAACACACAGAAACTAAAACTCACACACACACCTAAATCAACACACACCCAAACACTTCTACATCTACTATTCATCATGATCCTTCCAAAACTACACCCGATTCTCTCTCCTCCCCCATTAAAAAAACCCAAAACTCCATAACCATTTCTAACCACAAAAACCAAAAACGCCAACATCACTTCTCAACCAACCAGACCCAAACCACCGGAGACCTCCGTCGCCGGCGCAAACCAAAACCCGGACCCCTGTTCCGACCTCTCTCTCTTCTCGGACTGCCCCGCTCGATCCCAGCCTCACCCCCTCCGCCGGCTGGCTCCGACGCCGTCTCAACCCCGAGCTCCTCGAGACCCACCTGCCAACCACCTGTGCGAACAGTGCAAAACCCGAACGCGCCAGGCCCGATCCACCAACCCGAAACCCTTACCCGCTGCCATAGCGGGCCAGCTACTTGTCGACCCGCGAACGATCAGGGCCAAACTCAACTCGTTCCAGCCCCACAACCGAGACCCGCTCCCAAATCCCAACAAATTCAGAACTTCCTCCATTTCAAATCCACAACAAATCTTGACTTGCCACATTCAAAATCCTAAAGAAATCTCTCAAGGCAAATCATCGTGGGTATGGTTTTAAAAGAAAATGGAGCTCTCATTTTAAAGAGGGTCTCTCAAACAGCAAAAAAAAAAAAGAGAGATACACAGATAGAGAGAGACGGTGACACAGAAAAAGAAAAAAAAGAGGGTAGAAAAAAGTAGTCAGAAAAATACAAAAAAATAGTGTTTGGTTTAGAAAAATTTGTAGGTTCTTTTTCTTCTTTTGGTTTTGTAATCCAGTCCAGATTGTGTGACGAGTTGGGACGCGTGTTCATGCCACAATTGACTCAGGGAATTATTCGTATCGTATTTTTTTCTCTTCTTTTTAATTCCTTGTTTGTTGATTGTGTTTGTGCTAAAATTTTAGTCATGTCTGGCTAAACATCCCATTCAAGGGGTGGGATGAAACACGTATGTTAATTTAATTAATTGAACAATTGTTCTATTGATGTGTTCTAGGCAAATTAAATTGGAAAAAAATCACACATTAATTTATTTAACGAGAGTTATAAATTAATGTTAAAAATTGATATTTGATTTTTGGATTTAACTTAGAGATAGGTTTCATTCTTGAATTCAAATATTAATCATGTGTGTGCGATTCAAAGATCCGTACAATTTTTTATGAATTGATCCTAGCGGGTAGTTTGTAAAAAAGGGTATGAATCTATTTTTTTATCTGTTGTGACACTTTCTAATTTAATTGCTAAAAAAAATAATTTTGAATTTAGGATTGTAACGAGAGTTAAATTTTAAATTTCAATATTATTTCGAACGTATCAAATGAATAACTGGAAAATTAAATTAAAGTAATTGCTTGGAGTAATCCCATCTCTTGTCTCTTTTCATAAATTCTAGACTCGGTTACTTTTCAAAATTTCGTAGTTACTTTAGTTCCGTAAAATTTCATTTCCTGCATTAAAATTTGTTTTAAATTAAAAAAAAACACAAATAGATTTTTAATAAAAATTGAAATTGTAAGTTTTCACAATAACGGTTTCGACGCTTGAAATTGGATTGATACCCGAATTTGCCACGATACTGAATTTTTTACT
This sequence comes from Sambucus nigra, assembly GCA_949130495.1. Classification (NCBI taxonomy): domain Eukaryota; kingdom Viridiplantae; phylum Streptophyta; class Magnoliopsida; order Dipsacales; family Adoxaceae; genus Sambucus; species Sambucus nigra. Next base: position 6,695,778 of record OX422224.1, read on the forward strand.
AAGTTTTGTAGGTGATTCCATGAATTTTGATACTCGAAGTTTTGTCCGTAACGACATTCCAATCCATAACCGAAGGAACACAAATTAAGAGTTATCATGAGTCATAGCTTTTGGCCTTGACCATGGCCTTATTTCCACGATGACGTGTAAAAAATAAGGGTGTCACATCATAGGGTCATGGCCCTAAGTCGTGACCATGGTCTTTATACTAAAAATTCCAGGTCAGTTTTTTATTTCCCTCTAAAATTTCTAAACCCTTTTCCTTCCCTCTCTCCAGCGATTTCCCTCCCTCTCTCTCAATCTATAGTTTTCGGTTCCCCTGTCTCTCAATCTCAAAGGTATCTCTCAAACCTTAACATTTTGTATTTGGTTATTTGTGTATTCGCATATATGTGTGTAGTTGTTCATTTATTTGTGTATATGTTGGTGTATAATTTATGCATGTGTGTGCGTACTGTGTTATATGTATGTGGGTCTGTACCGTGTTATGTTTTTTGTGTACGGTGTGTGTTAACATTATTATTGATTATATGATAATACTAAAAAAAATTCTTCAAAAGAAAAAATACCCATGTGCTAGTTCAAATTGTAAGGTGATTTTAGGCTTCAAAATTTGGCTTAAAATTTGGGGGTTCAATTTTTGTTATAAACTTCTAGACTAATGTATTCTATTTTTTTGTTAGTAATTGATGTGTGTTCACATTATTATTGAATATATGACAAATTTTAAGATATAGAGCAAAAAAACCCAAATCCCCCGGTGTTCTGTACGAACTTAGCCCCCACTCTTTATAATTCCTAGCTTTGTCCCTAATCTTCATGTATATTTATTTTAACACACACACACACAGACAAGTATATGTTTATTTTAACCCCAGTCACGGCTATGGGCCATGACAACCCTACCATATAGTCATGCTCAGGTTAGGGATTTGGTCCTTGACTAGGGTTAAAATGAAAAAACATTAACATATATGTGTGTGTGTGTGTGTATACATGTGTGTATTTCTACGTGTATACTATGACACCCCGCTCAATGAAATACCGGGTGATCAGTCCTATATCAAATTAAAACAGGAATCTCATCTGGTTCATTCTTAGCATCACTGTCAATTTTTTTTTAAACTTACTAACCACCTAGTATTCAAAAGACGATGTCAAAATTTTAATCTTTTTTATTTAATAACAACAACCATATAAATATCAATACGAACCATTAACACAAACCATGAATCTAAAGCAATATTGAATAAATCAATAAATGACCGGCCGAATAAACCATCGGCAGAAAACCAACATCCACTAATATAATCCAACAAAGAATAGTAACCAGTACAAAGTCCGACTGAAATGAAAATAGCTGGGGCAACATGCCCGAAAGAAATACTAAACTGCATCATACTCTAGGAATGAAATGACTGAATCGTCTATGTCCAAATCCTGCAACATCCACACCTGTGGCAGCTACGCATCCCTGGAACAGATCTTCAAGTTTGGCATTCCTGTGGCTAGATACCTAAAAGGATTTGAAAATATTTTGCAAGTATGGGTCAGAGCCCAAAGTCCTTTTGAAAATATTTTGCAAGTGAATTAAAATGCAACAATTAAAATGTATGAATGCTCTTCATATTTAAGTTAGTGTCGCACTCCCTTGAGATCTCACCCCTCCTCTAAAGTGCACACCTAATGCTTTCTTCCTGGCCCTCCTAGTTACACCACCCCGTCTAACTAGCCTTGTCATGAAACACCATGAACTCTACTCTAACCCGAGTAATTTGTATCTTTACTTCGTAAGTTATTTATCGCATTAACTTAATTAATCATTTTTTAAAAGTAATATAACATTCACTAGTTATATGAGAAATACAAATTCTCTTCATGTATTTAATTACCCGTATATAATTATCTACTCCATTATATACGTAGAACTATATTCCACAATTATTCATATGTTAAATATAAATAAAACCGCTCTTAAAAGCCATATAACATTCACTAGTTATATAAGTAATACAAATTCTCTTCATGTATTTAATTCCCGTGTATAATTATCTACTCCATTATATACGTAGAACTATATTCCACAATCACACATATGTTGAATATAATTAAAACCATACTTTCGAGTAATACCTCATTGGATGCATTCTCTAAAGTGCTATTTTCCGAGGTCTACTCAGTTCCACCTGGATTTCTGAGACAGCTAGCCACAGCCGAATCAGAAAATAGAAATATAAACGTATTGGAGGCGGTTATATTCCCCCGAGAGTGAAGACAATCATCTCAATGCCCACCTCTATTTGGACGCTATGACCTGGTGATATACTCGCTCTACTCCTCAAGCTAGGGGATTCACCCACATCGCGCAACCTCCCCCGATAATACTAGAGCATATAATTCTGAATAAATACCTAGCCATCGGTATTTATGAGCACACAATATATATCTATATAATATGGGACAATGGTGTTATGAATAGTAATTCATGCATGATAAACATGCATGGCATTTTATGTGTTACATGCTTGCATGCATACATACATACATAATTATTTTATTATTTTTTTATTAAAATATTTATGAAAAAATATATTTTTTTAAAATATTTATTTTTTGAAATATTTTTTAAAAAAATATATTTTTTAATTTATTTTTAAAAGTTTTTTTTTTCTAAAAAAGGCGGGTTATTATGCGCTGGGTTTTATCACGGGGACAAATTTATCGCGGTGTCCTCGGGCACAGGCATCCGCTAGTATATATATATATACTATCACACTGCCGTATATATATATATAATTTAATCCCGGCTTTACCGTGTACAAAATCCATAACACTAGCCAATATATTCCCGAGTCTATGGTCCGACTCTAATTTAATTAATTTACCCATTAATTAAGTTAATATCTCCCCGAGTTTATGGTCCGACTCTAATTTAATTAATATGCCCATTAATTAACTTATTATCTCCCCGGGTCTATGGTCCGACTCTAATTTAATTAATATACTCATTAATTAATTTAATATCTCCCTGGTGTCACACAACCAATGTACCCGAACTTGCTCACCTGACCTGAATTTCCATCTCTTAGAACGTACTCCTCAAAATTCCATTATAACGAGAACGCTCCTAATTAAATAATATTTAACAATTTTATTATATCATCCTATAATAAATTATTCCAGTTATAAGCTTTAATTAATTAACCCCCCATTAATTAATCCATTATCATGGCATCACTCAACCAAAATATCCGGACACCCCCTTGGTCCATAATACAATATCCCCAAATCTGAGGTTCTCAATTTACTCAATCAGCCCAGATTTTTAAATTGTCGTTTTGGAAAAAGCGTATTAGAGACCGAAAGTTAGAAAATGCCATTTTCTAGAGGGCAACGCGGACATAATCGCCATTAACAGCTTCTGTGAAGCTTTTTACCCAGAATTATCCACTAAAATCCTTACGAATCAAAACCAGTCCCAATAACTTGATTCGTAACTTCCCCAAATCAAAACCCAATTTATATTAACCCAATCCAAAAATCATTTGTATAACACCTACTATGATATGAATTGAATATCACCAATTTACATTGAAGCAATTTAACCACTTGCCTTAGAAATCCGTAGTGTCTGATTATACTTTTGTGTAGAGATCGTTGTGTGATGAAGAACACCTTCCTTATTCTTCCTCTTTAGCTCTCAAAAGTCCTCCCTCTTTGTCCTTTATGTTCTCAAATTTCTCCCAAATGAGTTATGGCTGCCCACAACCCCAAAACTTAGGTTTTTATCTCCAAATCTCGTTTTTAATCATATGGGCCTAATTAAAATGGCTCAAATACCCCCAAGTGAGCTCGGTTATGCCCAAAAATATCCCATGACACATTTACCACCCCCGGGTACACTTTTCTAACTATCTCGGCCCATCCAGACTCAACCGTGCACTCAGAATTGACATCCGAATTAATTTATAAAAAGTTCCTATCTCACACCCAACTTAGTCTATATCCGAATTCCGGCTGAGATAAATAAATGTCACGTCACTTATACACGTTACGACGTAAATAAATTATTACGATTCACTTAGTAATTTAATTTCCATAAATATTAACCATCTTCTCTCCGATTAATATTTCCATAAATATTAACATAGCTAATTCAATTAAATTATGACACACAAGTAATTTAAAATTTTCCCGAATTAATTAAATATTAAATGCACAAAAATACGGGGTGTTACATATACATGTGTGTATTTCTACATGTGTGTATTTTCAAACCCTTGTTATTTATTTCATTGTGTGTGTGTATTTCCAAACCCTTGTTATTTATTTCATTATGTGTGTGTATTTCTGTGTGTGTATATACGTGTTTATATGCGTGTGTATTTCTGTGTGTATACATGCATGTATTTATGTGTGTGTGTATACGTGCATATATTTCTGTGTGTGTGTATACGTGTATTTCTATAGGTATTGTGTACGTAGGTGTGTTTACATTATCATTGTGTGTATTGCACATATATTCTAGAAAAAAATACGTGTATATGACTAATGTGGTTTAAGTTTCAAAGTAGGGCAAATTTTAATTTTACCGATATTGTTGGTTTAATTTTCACACCTACGTATACACTCATATGCACACAGAAATACACACACTTATACACACACAAACCATTTATGTTTTAGCATTTCAAACTAGGGCAAATTTTAATTTTAATTTACAATTAGGTCCCTTGGTAACAATTTTTAAACACTTAAGGGATATTTTAATGGGCAAGTGTAATACCCCGTGATTTTTAGGATTGAGAATTTAATTAATTTGGGAGAAATAAACTTTATTTGAAATGGAGAATTTTATTTTTGGCAACTGAATTTAAAATTTGAGGATGTTATAAAGTATTTCGGTTGACGATTCTGAGTGCACGGTTGATCCGGGATGGGCCGAGATAGTCAAAATGACCGTCCTTGGGTTTTATTTCGGTTTCAAAATATTTTAAGTTATTTTGAATGGAATTGGATTAAACGAATCATTTAAAGTGTGTACTATCATTTAAAGTTGGGGATTTTGGAAGTAAGGCTTTTAAAGCCTACGGGAGATAACAATCTTATTTTTGAGAGATTGAGAAAGCCCTAGAGAGATAGAGAGAAGAGGAAAGGAAGAAGAGAAAGAGAGTAAGAGGAAAAGCTTGGAGGTTCTGGCCAATACGCGATTTCTAGGAAGGTTCAACCTCTACAACTTTGAGGCAAGTGATTAATCTTGCTAAATAATCTATGTGTGCATTTTATTTCCTGATTTGTGGATAAAAATATGGATTTGGGGGTTAAAATGTCAAAACCTAGATTTTGGTTAAATCTTGCATTTGAGGTATGTGTATATGAATTTGAGGTTATATAATAAGTTGGGTTGGTATATATAATGAGTTTTGATGTTAGAAACATAATTGGGTGGAAGATTTATGGTTGGAAGATAATAAATTTGGGTTCTGGAAAGTTGAGTTTTGTAGAAAAGAAGCCAATTTGTAGCTTCCTGAACAGGCCAAATCGATTCGGAATGTTGCAGACTTATAGGTCTGTGTGATCGAATCGATTCGGATCCAACACGAATCGATTCGGCCTAAGACATACTTACAGGTCCTTTGGACATAATCGATTCGCATAAGGGGCGAATCGATTCGCTTTTGGGACCGAATCGATTTGGACTGGGCCGAATCGATTCGAAAACAAGGCTATTTTGCGAGATTTTCATTTTTTTAGTTTGTGGCCAAGACGGAACATATTTCTTTTAATGATTCTGATCTACTCAAGAGCTGTAATAGTTTGTTCAAGGCTGGTCACAAGTCTTTAATCGAGGACGAATTGTGAGACTTACTGTCTGGGCAGTTGCTATTGATCAAGGCAAGGATGCATATATTTATCTCAAATTTATTCTTGATCAGGCTGTGGCTAATAACGTGGCTTACATTAAAATGATTGAAGAACTTTAAGAAGAGCATAATGAGGCCAAGGCTTTGCTTCATGATGACTATGAAGCTAAGTACAAGTCTTTAAGTAAAGCTTGGGGTTTTGAAGAGAAATTGGAGAAACATGCTTCTGCTTTTAAAAAGAACGAATTTATGTTAAAGTGATATCTAATGAGGCTAGGGCTATAGCCAAGCTTTTAGAAGAAGAAAATAATAAATTGAGGAGTGAACTTAGCTCCTTAAAAAACCCTCATGTTGTTGCTGCCGACGAAGGTGCATCTTTCCTGGAAAGTGAGAATGCTAATATGAGAGAAGAGTTAGAAACTCTGAATAAGTCTAAACCTGCCTCCTCCTCCTCAAGAAAAAAGGTCCGCCGACCAACGACTGATGAGGCTAGAACACAGAAAACTCTAGCCGACCAAGCTGCTCAGCTAAAGTCCAAGAATCGAGCAATTGTCGAGTTATCCTAAAAGCTCAGAACTCAAGATAACATACTTTCCAACCAATCCTCTTAGTTACAAGCCAAATATGGAATGTTAAAGAAAGTTCAGCATCAGGTCGAGAAATTGACTTTCCAGTTTCATAAGCAGCCTAGAGAGGTATGGATGGAAGGATACAATAAGGCCATTAGGAGTTTTGATGACTACTTCAGTCAAGCTCAGTGTAAAGGTTATAAGTGGGGCTGAACTGTAATGAAGGTTGATCAGAATAGTAGGCTATGATATTGGGTTGATCCTGGGTTCTTAGACTGTGACAAATGTCCCTTCAAGCTTGACGTCAGCTGAATCCCTGTAAAAACCATTCCTCAGTTACTGATATCAAAATACTTAGGGGATTATGGACTACATGATGAGTTAGAGGTAGTTTGACCTCCTCATTTATTGGATATGTCGAGAAGCAATAATAGGAGAATGATCCGGGACTTCATTTTCATCAACTCTCCCTATACCTTGGATGATCCTCCTGCAGGCATGGAAAAAGCGTCGACTTCCTCTAAGTCTGAAGGAAAACGTTAGTAGAGTAGTTGTCCTGTATTTTATTTGTAACACAATATTTTCTTATAACAACTTTCATATAAATAAAATGCATTATTTTCTTTATCAACTTATCTTTTTTAATTTATGAATGTTTGAATGAACTTGTTGTGCCATTAGTTATACTGATACACTTAGACATTTGCCTAAATTCAGTACTAGTTACCAATGATATTATCATAGGTTCTACTGATGCACTTAGATTTCTAAGTTTAGCACCCGTTACCATTGATGGTGCTATAGGTTTTACTAATGCACCTAGATTTAGATCCAAGTTTAGCACTAGTTACCTGTGGTATTGCCATATGTTCTACTAATGCACCTAAATTTTTAGGTTTAACATTAGTTACCAGTGGTGACCAAGCGTATCCTATTTAGGAATTTTAACAACGTTCTTTCTCCGTTTTGCTCAGTTCGGATGAAACTTGTTGATTTTTATATCGAGTTTATCCCTGATTTTTCTTGACTAAGTAGTGAGGACTAAAATCCCATTTTGATTTGGGTTTGATTCCTTTACCAATAAAGGATTGCCATTACTGACTAGGTAATTCCTTTCTTGGCTATGTACACAAGATTAAAATCTTATGTTGTGGGGATCCATATCACCATACTCCAATAAAAATTGAAAAAATTTAGGAAACCAACTCTTTATTGATATTGAAACAAAGTATTACAAAAGTTTTTGCTTTTTATATCACTGATATTACTTTCTGATATGTTCAGCATTCCAAGGAATTTTAAATTCTTCCTGGAGATTCAATCATATACGGTCCTGGTTGAATGACTGTCGAGATACAATAAGGTTCATACTAATTTGCTTCAAGATTGTTGTTCTTCTGAATCACCTTTTTAAGGACATAATCCCCCTCTTTTAAGTTAGTCGTCTTCACCCCTTTGTTGTAAAAATGTGCAGTCCTTTGTTAATAAGCAGCATTCCTCAGAGAAGTGTCTTCACGTACCTCTTCCAACATATCAAGGTCTAGCCTTAGCATTAAGTCACTAACAATGGAGTTAAAAATCAACACTCTATGAGTTTGTAGGACGAGCTCGACTAGTACCATTGCTTTTGTCCCGAATGCCAGCATAAGTGGTATTTCTTCTGTAACAGCTCTTGGAGTTATTCGGTATGCCCATATAACTGAGTGCAATTCATTGATCAAATTGACCTTGGCATCATCAAGTCTTTTCTTTAACCCATTGAGTAAATTACTATTTTTCACCTTTGTTGACCCGTTGCTTTGAGGATGACTTGAAGCAGAATGGAGCTTCTGTATCTTGGGACGGGAATAATATGCTTTAAATTCTTTATTATCGAACTGCATGCTATGGTCGGTGATAAAAGCATATGGTAAACCATATCTTTAAATAATGTTCTTCCAAATAAACTGGTACACCTTCTCATAAGACATGTCCACCAATGGTTATGCCTCAACCCATTTGGTGAAGTAATCCACAACGACAACCAAGTATTTGAGCCTTCCTCTTGTGCTCGACAATGGCCCAACCAAGTCTATCCCCCATATAGTAAACGACTAAGGTGAAGTAATGGGAGTCAGAGTAGCATGTGGAGTTTTGAAAATATTAGATAACCTATCACACTTGTCACACTTCTTTGTGAAGGTCATTCAATCTTCTGTCATGGTCGATCAATAGTATCCTTAGGTGTTAATTACATGAGCTCCACACGACCCTTCATGAACTTCCTCTATCAAATCCTGAACCTCTGTTGGGTAAACACAACATTGTAAAGTGGATGTTAACCCTCTTGAGTACAGAAAACCCTTGTCCAATACGTACCTCTTTATTTTATACTTGAGATTTTTGGCTATTAGAGGATCTACTAGCAGAGTTCATTCCTCAATATATGCTCTAATGGGATCCATCTAGGAGGGTCCCCAATCTATGGCAATAAAATTGACCATCAAATCTTCATTAGTGCTCTGATTAGCTAGAACATCTAATGGGCTAGTCCTTCTTAGTTCAATCCTAGTGAGTGATGCTAGCCGAGTAAGTGCATCATTTTGATCATTCTCTATCCTTGGAATTCTACTCATCCGAATAACTAGAAATTTAGCTATGACCTCCACTGCTTTAGTAAGGTACCTGGTCATCAATTCTTCTTTAGCTCCATACAAAATAATACTTGGTTGACCACCAGTTGTGAATCACTGTGCACCACTACTGGCTCGGTGCTTAAGGAATGAGACAAACTTAATCCCACTATCAGTGCTTCGTACTTTACTTCCTTGTTAGAGGCCTAGAACTGGAATCTGAGAGCGTACTCAATATCAATGATATCAAAGGTATTAAGTATGATACATGCTCCACTGCCTATTACACCTGAAGATCCATCCACATATAGATTTTGTAATGGGATGTTATTGTCGAAGCCTTGATCCGTCAATGTCCCATAATATAATAACTTCTTGATTACCTCATATTTTTGGGCCATCACCTGTATCCTTGACGATTCCGTTTGGTCGGAAGCAATTTTGGCTGAGTTCTCCCCTGTTGGGGTCTGCTCTGCCTGAATGCCTTGTTGCTCGGGAACCTCTGGATAAGTAAATTCTATAATAATATCAGCTATATCATGGCCCTTTAATGAGGACCTCAACTCATATATAATATCGTATTCTCCTAGCTCTACTACCCAATACATTACCCTTCTCGAATTCTCAGGTTTGTGGAGGGCTTGCCAAAGTGGCATGTCAGTATACACCACTATGGTATGTTCTTGGAAATAAGGTTTTTGTAACACCCCGTTTTTTGTGCATTTAATATTCAATTAATTCGAGAAATTTTAAATTACTCGTGTGTCGTAATTTAATTGAATTAATTATGGTCATATTTATTTAAATATTAATCGGAGAGTGAGTGGTTAATATTTAGGGAAATTTAATTTCTAAGTGAATAATAATAATTTATTTACGTCATAACGTTTATTAGTGACGGGGAATTTATTTATCTCAGTCGGGAGTCGGTATAGACTAATTTGGGTGTGAGATAAGGATTTTATAAATGAACTCGGATGTCAATTTTGAGTGCACGGTTGAGTCGAATGGGTCAAGATAGTCGAAAAAGAGTACCCGTGGGGGGTGGCAAATGGGTCTCGGGGTGTCTATGGTCATAACCGGGCCCACACGGGGGTAATTGAGTCATTTTAATTAAGCCCGTAAGCCTAAAAATTGTATTTGTGTTTAATACCTAAATCTGAGAGTGAGGAAATGGCAGAAACGCAAACCTAAAACCTAAGTCTTTGAGAAAAATCCATAGGGAGTAGTTATAGTGCCAATTGGGGATCTTTTGGAGACAAGGCAATGAACAAATTTGGGAGTTCATCATCAAGCTGCTAGGACCCGAGATGGGTTATGGTTCATCAACGGGAATCAAGTAAGTTGTATCCTTTCGTATAGTTTAGGGACGTAAGGAGGGGTACATCACCGTGGGTTAAAGATTCAAGTCTGACATAATTCGTCATGGATGATGCGGGTGATTATCCGAAATATAGTCACGTGTTTTGGCAAATTGACACCCATATAGGAGGGGAATTTCCTAACTGATAGATGTAAAGACATAAATTGCCAATTGAGTCCCTATATTATTTTAACTTAATTCAGTGAACAAAACTGTGTTTGTAATATGTCATAGGGAGATTTTATTTTTGTCACGATCTCACTTGGTCTATGACGTATTGAAGAAATTGAAGACGTTGTGGCAAAGCTTCAAATAAATAATCATGTCAATGTTTAATTGGTGCAAGTTTATTTTTCTTCAATGTTAATTGCATTCCGAGATCACTCGGGTATGAATGCGTATAATTAATCGTGCTCGGAATTGTTTTTATAAAAGATAAGGATGTAATTTTTATAAAGAAAAATGTTTTAGAATGTCTTATAGTGTTTTAAAAGGTTTACACTACGTTTTAATCCTGATAAGCTCGAAATAGAGTTTGATTTATTTGGATCTCTTCTGGAAGAGACGTTTTAAATAAAAAGTCAAACTTCTCGCTCGAACGACATTGCATCTCGCGCGAACGATATACCTATGTCGCTCGAACGTGAGCTTAAGTCATTCGAATGACATAGTTTTTGAGGCGGCATTTTAATCCTATTTAAATAGTGTTTTCATCAGAATTTTGTAGGTGTGCATTCTAGAAACCAGTTTTGCGAACCAGAAACTTGTTTGCACATGTTTTTAAGGTTTAAAACTCTTAAACACATCCTTATAGTTTGCAAAGATCCGAGTTACGTTCTTATATGTTTACGTGATCTTGCGGCACCAAAGTTGAGTTTGTTCATCATTGAACACTTGTGATTGTTGGGTTTGCGGTGAAGAAGCGACGGACATCGTGTTCAACATCGTAGATGTATCAAGACATATCGGTGGACACCGAGACATACGTGGACGCGTGTGTTGTGGACAGGTATCGTGGAAGATGGAATTTCTGCATGGGCACTATTGAAGAACGGTAGAAGATTAGAAGGAGCGTCAAGACCCGTGGGGATCAAGTCATTGAGTAAGGTTAATATGTCTTTGTAAAACCTTTGTTCATAGTGATTTTCTGGCTTGGGCCGTCCGAGGTTTTTTCCCGTCTTGGGTTTTTCCTTGTACATCCGGCATTGTGAGTATTCTTTACTTTACTTTACTTGCTTTAATCACTAGATGCATGTTTCGGATTAATCAAGATAAAATTGGTTTAAAGTAAGAATTGGTTTTCACAACTTGGGTTGTGCATAATTAAAAGTTGGATATTTTTTGGTAATAAATTGGTTTGATTTGAAACGCACAAAAAGGGTCCTTTCAAATTGGTATTAGAGCTAGAAAACATATTTTATTTATTTTATAATCCCGTGTGTTTCCAAAGATGAATTTTGGAAATAACGAACTTTTTCGATCTCCTATTTTTTATGGCACTAATTACACCTATTGGAAGATGAGAATGAAAAGTGCATTAAAATCTATTGATGAGCGTGTGTGGTTAGCTGTTGAGAAAGTTTGGACACCCCCTGTCACTGTTATAGGTGAGCTCACTACTTTAAATCCAGTCGAGTCATGCATCGAAACTGAACATAGACTTCCACAGTATAATTCTAAGGGTTTGCATGTTATTTCTTCACATGTCACACCAAAAGAATATAATAGAATTATGACTTGTGAAATATTGAAAGAGGCTTGGGATATTTTGGCACTCACTCACAAGGGCACTAGCACGGTTAGGGCTTCAAAACTCTCAAAATCTCACTACACAGTTTGAGACCATTAGGATGTTAGAGAGTGAGACTTTTGATGAGTTTATGCTAGGTTATCCAATATTGTCAACTCATCGTTTAACCTAGGTGAGAAAATTCCCAACAACCGTGTTATTAAGAAAATTCATAAATCGTTGCCTAGTAGGTTTGATGCAGAAGTGACCATTTTAAAATCCTTGGGTAAGTTAGAGTCGACAAAACTAGAAGAAATTGTAGGTCACTTAGAAACCTATGAACTCGACATGATTACCTCCAAGAAAGTGCCTAAGAAAGAAAAGGGTATTGCTTTGAAAACCCGGAAGGAGAAAAATAAAGTTTTGAACTCCGATTCCGATTTTGAGGATGTTTCTTTGTTGTCAAAGAAATTTAAAAAATTTATTAAGTTTCAAAAGAAATCGAAAGATGCCAAGAAATTTGAAAAATTCAAGAACAAGAAAGTAGATTCCACCTCTAAGGACACGTTTGAGAAGCCTAAGAGAGATGAGTCGGATAGGTGTTTTAGGTGTGAGGGGTACGGTCACAAAGTTAAGGAGTGTCCCACTAGACTTAAGAAAGAGGGCAAGAAACCCATTTCATATACTACCACCTTAAGTGATAGTGATCCGGAAGAGGGAGAGAGTTCCCCCATTAAGCGTAACTATATTTCATTTATGGCATATTATGTGAGTGACAACGATTCTCATGTGAATGACACTTTCAAGGAGGTTTTGAGTGAATCCCATGGTAGTGAGGGATAAGAGAGTGACGAGGAGGAGATAGATGTGAAAGAGTTGCAGGTTGCTTTTAATGAGTTGTATGGCGAGGCGGTGAAGGTGAAAAAGGCTAACTCAAAATTACAATCTAAGTTGAATGAGCGTTCCATAGAAAATAATGATTGTTTGATTGAGTATCTTAGGGAACGAGAGAAAAAGTTTAGGGAGAAACAAGAATTTGTGGAGAAAGAGAGAGATAATCTCCGTGGTTTGATGGAGTCCTTGAAAAAGGAGATTTTAGCGTTTGAGGAGTCTAGGCGTTTGCTCGAGTCTAGGATGCATGAGCTGGAGGAAAGATTGAGAGACTCATATAGAGTCAAGTTTGATTTGGAGGCTAGGTCGGAGAAGTTAGATAAGATTCTAGGCACTGTCCAAATTAAGGGAGATAGGGGTGCTATAGGTTTTGATGAGAGAGTTGTTCCCACTGACCCCGCACGTTTGAGAAACACTAGGAAGTTTAGAAAAGTTCCACATATAGGTAATCATTCCCACCACCTCTACACTTGCACGTTTTGTGGTAGGAAAGGTCACCTTAGGCGTTATTGTTACTACCTTAGACAAGCTCCTAGGAAGTTTAGTAATAAAGTTGCCCTGGTTCCCAAAACCCCCATGCGTCGTTTTACATCTACTTGGGTTAGGAAATAGAATTTAGTGGATTTAGGAATTAAACTTCATGATTCTCATTTGGGTGCACTTGATTCTTCCCATGCTAAATCTAAAGGATGACAGTGTTGCCTTGTTTGTCATATACTAGTTTACTTCATGATTTATTCATTGCTAGTATAATGACATGTTTATCTCTTTGTATTATATTTTTCATTTGTTTGAGTCTTATTCGAAAAATACAAAAAGATTTTGTTTTTGAGAAATTTTTTGAAAATCCAAAAAGATTTTGCTTTTCTTTGAGTCAAAATATGTATGAAAAGCCAAAAAGATATTCGGTTTTTGTTTTTGAGTTTACATGTTTGATGTGGCATATTGGTGTGCTTGGACACCCCCCCCCCCCCCCCCCCCCCCCGTCGTTTCATATCCATGTTTGATGTGGCATATTGAGTTTACATGTCGTTTCTTCCCATGCTAAATCCAGTTTTATATATATGCCAACATTGTACACATGCAAGAGTTTATATGGATGTTTGACTTCTCTTACATATTTGAATTTGGTGAGGCGTTCTTATCTCAATCTTGTCATCTATGCGTAAGTAAACTTAGGAAGAAGTGTGCATGTAATAACCATTTATCGTGAGGATTTGAGTTAGAAATGATGAGTGATTCACGTGAAAGGGTTGCGAGAGTTCAAAATTAACTCTTTATGAAAGTAACCGTTTAAAAGAGCCCAAAAGAAAATTCAATATGCTAAGATAAAGGGACAATTAGTTTAGTTCATTCCAAAGAAAATATGATATTATCAAGGGAGTTTGGATGGATTAAAAAATTTAAACGGGTTGCACAACTAATCCTAATGTTGAAACATTGGAATTTGACGCTATTGTTTGTAGAATCGTCAAAATTCTGGATTTGTGTGCATGTAGTATGTTTAGTTCATTAAGCTCACACTTTTATTGTCATATGGCTATGATAAAGTTTGATGATTTATCGCTATCAATTAGATCTTATTGATCATTTCGAAGTGTTGGAATTGTGACTCATTTTTTGTAGTTTCATGCCCTTTCATTCCATATCCAGTTGTGAGCACATCGGTACTATGTTTGCATATAACTCGTATTTTTAGTTTTTATGAATTTTTACATTTTGTGCGAAAGCCTACTATTTTAGCATTGTTTTGCTTCTATCAGGCCCTTCCTGGAATTTTTGTGTGGAAATTTTTTCACTGGGCAAAATTATAACATATTTATGGGAATTTGGGAAATTTTGGCAAGTCGCGCGAGGTCGTTTAACTGACTTATCATGTCGCGCGAACGACAATTGTCCTTTGTTCGAGCGTCTTACTCATTTCCTTTGAGCGAAGTCCCTGGCTCGTTCGAACGACAGGCTGCATAGTGGCTTTTGATTGGTTTGCAATCCAGTGGTTTATACGCAGGTTCTTTTACTTCAAAATTGGTATTTTGTATATAGTCCGTTTATCACACCTGCGTAAGATTACTATATTCTTTGTGTGATTCATTGGTTTACTATCTATTTATTTGACATTTCTTGATCATTGGTTGTTTCATGATTATCTAGCAATTTCACATCTCAAAATTTGTATATTCTTATGCTAGATACTTGTTGTTGGGTTTATCTTTTCATCGGGTTGTCTATTCGAGACAAAAAGGGGGAGAGATGCATGTGACTTATGGGGAGATTTGTTTATTGAGATTTATTGAGCATGTTTTTTTATTACATATGTTTCATATTGGTATCATCCTCGAGTTCATATTGGTATCATATTGTTGCTCAACTGTTTAACAAATGAGTTTTTCAGAGTTTATTCATATTGGTATCTATTGTAAAATTGATGCCACTTGGATATATATATTTGTTTCATTTGTTCCTCCATACTTCACTGGCTATTTGTTTGTCTATTTCATGTGTGTAGGTATGCTTCAGCGATTCGAGATTTCAAGTCTACATCACATTCAAACAGTTCATGCTTGTCGGTGCTACATATATTAGTCCGTGTCCTGTATTTTTTATTTTAGGTTTACGGGATGGGATTTAGGCATCATAAGGCTTTACGCCCCATCTTAGGCATTTCATTGGTTTAGTTTTGTCCCGGAATAGTCAAAGGGGGTGTTTTGTAAGGACATAAATTTACAATTGAGTCCCTGTATTGTTTTGACTTAAATCCGTGAACAAAACTGTGTTTGTAATATGTTATAGGGAGATTTTATTTTTGTCACGATCCCACTTGGTCTATGACATATTGAAGAAATTGAAGACGTTGCGGCAAAGCTTTAAAGAAATAATCATGTCGATGTTTAACTGGTGCAAGTTTATTCGTCTTCAGTGTTAATTGCATTCCGAGATCACTCGGGTATGAATGCGTATAATTAATGGTGCTCGGAATTATTTTTATAAAAGATAAGGATGTAATTTTTATAAAGAAAAATGTTTTAAAATGTTTTAAAAGGTTTACACTGCGTTTTAATTTTGATAAGATCAAAATAGAGTTTGATTTATTTGGATCTCTTCTGGAAGAGACGTTTTAAACAAAAAGTCGAACTTCTCGCTAAAATGATATTGCATCTCGCGCGAACGAGATACCTATGTCGCTCGAACGAGAGCTTAAGTCGTTCGAACGACACAATTTTTGAGGCGGCATTTTAATCCTATTTAAACAGTTTTCATCAGAATTTCGTAGGTATGCATTCTGGAAAACAGTTTTACGAACCAGAAACTTGTTTGCACATGTTTTCTAAGGATTAAAAGTCGTAAACACATCCTTAGAGTTTTCAAATATCCGAGTTATCATTCTTATATGTTTACGTGATCTTGCGGCACCAAAGTTGAGTTTATTCATCATTAAACACTTGTGATTGTTGGGTTTGCGGTGAAGCATACATCATGTTCAACATCGTAGACGTATCAATCCATATCGGTGGACGTCGAGACATACGTGGACTCATGTGTTGCGGACAAGTATCGTGAAAGATGGAATTTCTGCGTGGGCACTATTGAAGAATGGTAAAAGATCAGAAGGAGCATCAAGATCTGTGGGGATCGAGTCATTTAGTAAGGCTAATCTCTCTTTGTAAAACCTTTGTTCATAGTGATTGTCTGGCTTAGGCCGTCCGAGGTTTTTTCCTGTCTTGGGTTATTCCTTGTACATTCGGCATTGTGAGTATTCTTTACTTTACTTTACTTCCTTTAATCACTAAACGCATGTTTAGGATTAATCAAGATAAAACTTGTTTAAAGTAAGAATTTGTTTTCACAACATGGGTTAGTGCATAATTAAAAGTTGGATATTTTTTGGTAATAAATTGGTTTGATTTGAAACACACACAAAAAGGGTCCTTTCAATAGATAGTGGAACCGTTGGAGTATAGGCTCATCTTCTGGGACACTATGTTGTCAGGGGCCATCGAGTTAAAGAATTATGACCAGGTATTTACTCGATTGTCTCCTATAAAAGGAGTGATGAAGTTAGGCAAGAAAGGGGAGCTAACATCAAGGTATGTGGGTCCTTTCCCTATCTTTGAGAGGGTGGGACCGGTAGCTTATCGACTGGGTTTGCTAGAAAAACTCTAGAGAATACGGAATGTGTTCCATGTGGCATAGCTGGAGGGATAAATGAGGAGCGATTGAGATTTTGGGCACGTTCCACTCGAGGATAATGACTTGAAATAAGACACCTCATATGAGGGGAGACTGGTAGCTATGTGAGTGCAAGATGCAGTCTAAGATAGTACCACCAGTTAAAGTGTAGTGGAGGGAGGTCATCATAGTATTGATGAGTATATGTGGGACCGGGAGGAGGATATGTGAGAGAAGTATCCAGAGTATTCGCCGCAGTAATGGCCAAATTTTGGGGACTAAATTCCTTTGTGGGGGGAGGGGGGGGGGGGGGGCATTTAACACCCCATATTTCTGTGCATTTAATATTCAATTAATTTGGGAAATTTTAAATTACTCGTGTATCTTAATTTAATTGAATTAATTATGGTAATATTTATTTAAATATTAATCGAAGAGTTAACGATTAATATTTATGAAAATTTAATTACTAAGTGAATAGTTATTATTTATTTATGTCATAACGTGGATTAGTGACTAGGCATTTATTTATCTCAACCGAGAGTCGGTATAGACTAATTTAGGTGTGAGATAAGGATTTTTATAAATTAGCTCGGATATCAATTTTGAGTGCACGGTTGAGTCCGGATGGCCCGAGATAGTCAAAAAAGAGTATCTAGGGGTTGTAAATGGGTCTCGAGGCATTTATGGGCATAACCGGGCCCACACGGGGGTAATTGGGCCATTTTAATTAACCCCGTAAGCCTAAAAACGGAATTTGTGTTTAATACCTAAATCTGAGAGTGAGTAAATGGCAAAAACACAAACCTAAAACCCTAGTCTCTAAGAGAAAGCCATAGGGAGTAGTTATAGTGCAAATTGAGGATCTTTTGGAGACAAGGCAAGGAAAAAATTTGGGAGTTCATCATCAAGCTTGCCTCTACACCAACGGATCAGACTCTACGAACCCAAAAGGCAAGTGGTTAACTTGCTGTGACATTCAATTTTGATACTCAATTCATATTTTTGTGATGTCTAAACCAAAATCCGTTTTGGGTATAAATGGGTATTCGGGTGAAATCGGGTTTTTGAGAAAGGATATATCTTGATGAGATTTGGGGTGATACTAGTATGTTTCATGATTCTGTAGAAAGGACTATGAATCGTATGATCAAATCCAACAAGAATCGACATTTAATTTCTGATAATAGAGATGTAAGTGTTTGGGTGTTTGAAACCCGGGTAAACCTCGATTCTGGAAAACGTTAGAATTCGTAGAAATTTGTTATTGAACTAAGGCTTCTAGATTGATTAGAACCTGTTTTCATATGTCAATATAGTTGATTATGACCGGAGATTACTATGGGAGAAATTAGAAGCTTGGTTGTGTTAACAACGGTTGAAACAGAATCATGGAGAAGATGGGGACCTGATCGATCGATCCTCCCAGATTTTTGGCACCTATATTTTATTTAGTGATAAATAAATAGGAGGAACCTATTCCTAATAATTTTGGGGAAAGTAATTGGGATTAGGGAGGATTTATATGGGGCACTTTATGGATAAATTTGAGGAATTTGATTCCAAAATAATTAGATACGGATCAAGCGAGCGAGTCCGAGCATGTTTGGTTGAGCGACGCCAAGCCAGTGAATTAATTTTGGAGAGAAATTTATTAATTTGGAGTTGAGATATAAACTCGGGTAATATTTCAATTTCGGGCCAAGTGGGCGAGTCTGGGTATATTGGTTGAGGACACCAGGGTGTTAAATTAATTAATTTAGAGTCGGACCATAGACTCGGAAAAGTAATGAATTAATTAATGTGTAAGGTAATTAATGATCAAAGTTGGACCATAAAATCGAGATACCAAGTATTGGCTAGTGTTACGGACTCAGTACACGGTAAAGTCGGGATATTTTATATTTATATATATATACGATGTGTGTGATTAGATATTATTAAATATTAGTGATTAGATATATATTACGCGAAGTGGGTGAATCCCCTAGCTTGAGGAGTAGGGCGAGTATATCCCCAGTTCATAGCGTCCGTTATATGGGTGAGAGGCTTATCTCACTTTCAGGGAAGGAATATGACCACCTCCATTATGTTCATATTTTTTGTCAAGTTAGGAAGCGATTATGACTTGGGATAACTAGGTTGTGTGAGTACACCTAGTGTCATAGTACTTTAGAGAATACATCCGATGAGTTATTACTTGGGAGGATGGGTTATATTTATAGTCAACATATGTGTAAATGTTGTAATATGGTTCTACGTATATAATGGGATAAATAATTATATACAAGTAACTAAATACATGAAGTGAATTGTAATAATTATATATAGGTTATATTCATATTTAACATATGTGTGAGTGTTGTAAGATAACTTTACGTATATAATGGGGTGAATAATTATATACGGGTAATTTACATACATGGAGAAAATTTTATTATTTATATAACTAGTGAATGTTATATGGCTTTCAAGGAAAGATGATTAACTAAGTTAAGGTGGTAAAAAACTTATAAATCATGCATTGAAAATATTCGGGATTGAGTAGGGCGGTTGGTAAGAGTTATATCAAGTATCTAGTTTCGGGGTAGAAGACTAGGTGGGATATAAAGAAAGCGTTAGGTGTGCACATTAATGGATAGAGGGAGTTTTTCCTCAAGGGAGTGTCACACTAACTTAACTATGAAGCGCATTCATGCATTTTATATTACTGCAAGTTAATCATTTGCTAAATGTTTTCAAAAAAATTTGGGTTCTAACCCTTGTTATAAACTATTTTCAAAACATTTTAGGTGTCCAGCCACAGGGACGCCATACTTGATATTCTATTCCAGGGACACATAGCTGCGAAACATGTGGACGCTAAAAGGAGATTGGATTAGACGCATCATTCATTCTTTCCTAGAGTAGGAATCATCTATCAGTTTTAGTTTAACTTTGGGCTTCTCGCCCAGACTTTTCAATACAGTTTTCATATTCATTTATTCAGTTGTTGGATGATTGTTGTTGGACTATTTACTTTGGTGACCGATGGTTTATTTGACAAATTGTTTAATTATTTATTCAGTTGATTGGATTCAGTTGTTGTGAATGGTTTATATGTATTTCCACATGTTATTATCTTGTTTTAAAAAAAATTAAAATTTGGTGCCGACTTTTTGGAATACTAGGTGGTTAGTAACTTTTAAAAAAGTTTTTTGACAGTGATGCTAAGAATGAACCAACTGGGATTCCTGTTTTAATTTGATATAAGACTGATCACCCGATATTTTATTAGGCAAGGTGTCACAGTTTTATATGCTTCGACGCTTTAATAAGTGCTAAGGATTATTTCTCCAAGCGTGGATATCTAATTTCATCTCCTCGGAAGGCCTTACTGGTGTAGTACAATGGCTTTTGAACTCCATTGTCTCGTCGTATTAAAGCCGAGCTCATAGCCTACTCAAAGACAACTAAGTACAAATAAATTTCTCCCCCAAAACTAGTTAGGAGAGCAACGAGTGTGATCCCAAATACTTCTTCAACTCCTGAAAATCTTTCTCTCACTCTTCATTCCATTCAAAGGTCTTCTTCAGCACCTTGAAGAATGGAAGACATTTGTCTGTTGCTCGGGACACAAATTTGTTCAAAGCAGCTACTCGCCCAGTGATCCTTTGAACTTCCTTCTTTCTAGTCGGTGATTACATTTCAATCAAAGCTTTTATTTTGTCTGGATTAGCCTCAGTTCCCCTCTGATTGACTATGTAGCTGAGGAACGCCCCTTATTGCATTCCAAACACGTATTTAGTCGAATTCAGCTTTATTAGAGGCTTTTCTAACTTATCAAAAGTTTGTCTTAGGTCGGCAATGTGATCGGAGGCTTTCATTCTCTTCGTCAGCATATCATCCATATATAGCTCCATATTTTTGCCTATTTGATCTTCAAAGACTTTGTTCACCAACCTCTGATATATTGTACCTTCATTTTTAAGACCAAAAGGCATTACATTATAACAACAAGTTCCTCGGGGAGTAATGAAAGATGTACTTTCCCTATCTTCAGGCTTCATTTTGATTTGGTTATAACCATAATAGGCATCCATAAAGCTTAACAACTTGTGCCTTAACGTAGCATCCACCAAATGATCAATCATGGGCAAAGGAAAATGATCCTTTATGCAATCTTTATTGAGGTCTCTGAAATCTACACACATTCTCCACTTGTTATTCCTTTTTTTACCATAAAGACATTGGCCAACCACTCTGGATACTTCACATCTTCATTGAAAGAAGCTTTTTGAAGCTTCTCTACCTCCTCCTGGATAGCTTGATTCTTATTAGGACTGAACACTATACGTCTTTGTTTGATCGGATTGGCATCTTTATTGACATTAAGCTCATAACAAAGGAAGTTGGGGTTGTAGAGGGGGCTTGAAGGTAATCCTGAGATGGGGGATAGTTCCCCCATTTGCAACAGTGTTTTGGGATTAAGGCACCGAGGCAGCTCATGCGTGGTAGCTCAGTGGGGCAGCTTAAGCATTGCAGCTCATACTTTAGCTTGTTGTGTTACTTAGTTATATTGTATTTTTTGTTTATATTGACTATGATCTATAACAGTTGTAATGATGTAATGAGAATAATAATGAGTTTTAGTGTGAGGTCAAACGGTACTCGTGAGAGACCAGGCTCGGCAGGTCTAGGGAGAGCTTTCATGCTCTATCGAGTGACCTCGTCGTGGGAACTCTAGAGGGATTTGGTTTGGAGGATTGAGAAGTGAGGCACCGTTGGGGCTTGTCCTGACCATCTTAGATACACCTGCTAAAACAACGAAGAACCCTGACCGTGGAACCTCGGGGGGAGCAGCCTTGAGTTCCATAGGGTGTTGAGCTGTGAACCTGTAATACCCCGTATTTTCATGCTATATTAATTTGGGGATTTATTAAATTTAATGTGAGTTAATTATTTAATAAAAATCCGGAAATTAATTATATTATAATTATTAACGTGACGAGAGTTAGTAATTATATGAAATTTGTTGAATATTACTAATGAGCAAAGTAATATATTATATTGGTTATATTGAATGTCATGAGTGAATTAAATGACAATTTCGGAAATTTAAGTCGGGACGTGCTCGTGTCGCGTCGGGACTAAATTTTGATAAATAAAAAGTGAATATTTTATAAGTTGTTCATATGGTCATTTTGAGTGCGCCAACGCGCCCGAAAGGGTCGAGATAGTCAGAAAAGTGTACCCGGGGGTTTAGTTTGGGTCTCGGGGCGTTTTTAGGCCTAATTAGTAACCCGGAAGGGCATTTTGGTCATTTTACATTTTTGGGTAATTAAACCCACGAAAATTAGAGGGGTTATATCAGATATTGAGGTTGTCACCTAGGGTTAGAATACCCAAAACCTAGAACGGCCATTGGAGTAGAGAGGAGAGAGCTCTCAAGGGATTCCAAGGCTCAAAACTCAACGGTTTGCACCGCCGCCACCACCAACGCATAGATCGCGAGACGGGGAACGCAACCACACCAAAATCAGCCGCAAACCAGACTTCTAAAAATCCCAGACAAGTGTTTATCTTGCGTATTTCGTTGGTGCATCTTTCATATTAGCTTAGGAATGATTAGGGATGAATTACATGGAAGAAAACCTAAATTGTGATAGGAATTTGCATGTAGTGATGACTTAAACCTTATTCTGGAAATTATTGGTGATGTAGAAGAATAATCCACGAAATTTTAATGGTATATTAGAAGGAAATTCTGGGAAAAATAGACTAGAACAACGATTAAGAAATTTCTAGGGTTCTTAATAATTGTATGGATCTTGGGCTGTTAATCCATGATTAAATGACTGAAATCCACATGCTTTACGTTGAAAATACCTAATATGATGATATAAGGTTAGTAGTATCAATTCTGGGACGATTGGGATTAGAAAATATGGAAATTGTTGATGTTTGGAGATGAAACCCGTAACTGCAGAATTTCAGTTTTCGCAGACCTGCTTGATCAATCGATCGAGCCCACAGCATCGATCGATCGAAGGCTCGATCGATCGAGCCCCAGACCTCGATCGATCGACTCCTCCTGGCAAACTCATGTTTTCCCTCTTAATTAGTTGAACTTCAATTTAATGTGAGATAATTTTTGGGCATCCTTAATAAAATGTTTTGGGAAATATGGGAGACTAGTAAGACTTATGAATAATTTTAGAGACTCTTAATGTGGACCGAGAATTACATTTTGGAATAATTACTTATAAATCGATTAATGTATGTATTGAAGGGTAAGGTGCGTAAGAGAGTTAAGTGGGAACATAATAAGGTTACCTACAGAATTTTATACTTGTGAGGATAGAGTCCACGAGTGTCATGAAATGAGTTGGAGAAACCCTTCGAGTTAAGGTTAGTGACGAACCCTTATAAGAAATACTTAATGTGAAAATTAAGGATAAATATCGTAATTATGGGTGATGAGAGAAACCTATATTGATATGATAATAAGCGGTATATTTATATGGTTGTGTATGCATATATTATATACCTGTGAAAAACGTACCCGCGCTACTTGCTATCCCCGAGGTTACCGCGCTGGGACGATCTTATCCTGTGTTGCCTTATGGGGGATATTGATTCGTACCCTAGGAGATAGATGTCCTTGGTATAGGCTATCGGAATTATAGTTCAGACGGTCTTAAGATACGTGAGGGTATGTACTGACCTCTTAGAGACTTGGAATCTATGCTTCGCCTCAATCTTGTTTGTGTATATATGTTGATACAGTTCGAGAGTGATTCCGAACTTGTATATCCCTTAGTGTGAGCGATACGGGGATTGGATAGCAGAGTATGCCTGCACCATAGTTTTATTTGGGGTGCCGTTATATATATATTATGCGAGTAGTTAATATATATATGAAATTATGAGATTTGGAACTGCCTACTGTGATTTGATAAGTAGGACATAGTTGATGACTAAAATTGTAAATACTTGTTTGAAAAGTATAATATGACACTGGGAAACTTTATAAATTAATGAAGCTAAAACGAGAGTTGTGCTACTAATTGGAAGTATCCTTTTTAAACAATGATATTGTTCGGTTTTGAAATCTTACGAGTAATTTGAGATAAGCTAAATTGTAGGGAAGGTTAGTGATAAAATGATAGGATAAACCGTTGGGAAGGTTAGTGCGATAGGTGTGTACATTAGAAGAGAGGTGAGAATTTCTCAAGAGAGTGTCGCACTAATATGTTGTTGCATTGGCCTGTATCAATTTAAATACTTGCTAAACGAATTTTAAATCATACACACTATCGGGCTCTGACCCGTTTCTTTTTCTCTCTCTCTTGTATATATATGTATGTATTACAGGTGCCCAGCCACATGGGCGTCTTGCTTAGGATCCCTTAGAAGGAACGCGCTGCAGCTTAGGTGGGAGTTGCAGGTCTCTTGATTAGACGACTTCTTTCATTCGGATCCACTCTTAGTACTTTCATTTAGTTGGGCATGTGTAGCTCTTTCCATTATTCCGTTGTTATTGGACATTTGTATTTCAGTTATTTCCAGTACTGTTACTATGGGATTTATTCAGTTTGGATGTGTGACTTTAGATTTCGTATGTTGACATTCGATTGACGAATGTTTTAAATTAATTGGATTATGTTGTAGAATTAATGTGGTGTGATTCTTACTTATTGAATGATGTTAATAAAATAAATAATTTTTCTTTAAATAAAATTTGGAAAGTTAAGTATGAAAATGGTTTGACACTTAGCTTAATTAATTAGGGTGTTTAATTGGAAAATTTATTTTTCGACAGTGATGCTAAGAATGAACCAACTGTTCACCTTGATTTAATTTAATAAAGGAGTGATCGCCCGGTATTTAATTAGGCGGGGTGTCACAGAACCAAATAACCCTATACTTAATGTCACATCTACTACAGGTGATGTCACTAGCTAGCTAAACAATGTCAGATCTTCACTTGAGTAAACCACCGTGGTATTTAGGGCTGTCAGACAGTTGGTAAGCCACCTCGGTGGCGACAACCCACTGACATATAGTGGTTAGGCAAAAGGCATATCTTGGCATTTAATGTATATGACGTGGAGATAACTAGTGCATCGGGTATTAAATGTTGGTGATATAAAGTATGAGGGATGTCTTTCACCTGCATTGATGACTGAGTTGCCTCGGGAGTGGTGTGGGGCTATTTAAGGACCCCAACCACCTCTGGGGAGAGGATGATCTTTTGAGAGTTTAGAAGTTATTACTAGAGATAATATACATCAGAGAGAGCTATTACAAACCATAGGGTTTACTCACTCGCCATTGTCATTTATTGCGAAGATTTTAATACTTGACAGAGATTCTTGAGGGGGGTTGTTGTGTTTGGCTTCCTGCCAAGGTGTATCTAGGGTGCTTATTTGCCTCTCCCTCTGTCTAAGTTACTTCTAAGTTCATTATCATCTTCTGAGTTATACACGAGAGATTTGTGAGTTTAAACTGATTTCATCTTCATTAAGTTTGTGTTTTCACATCCCATAACTAATTCAAGGTTTTGGCTAATTAACTTACCATTACCGTACTCAAAAGGGGTTACGCCTCCATCTTATCTAAACTACCCTCTTACATTTGGTGACTTTGCTGGGGAGGCATTCTTCTAGGCAAGGAGTATAGTGCAAGATAACGTTAATCGAAGGCTCAACTTTGATGGCATCCAACACAATGAAGAACAAACTACGAGAGAACTGGAGGCACTAAGGGATGGAGCTCATCGAATAGAGGTACCTCCAGTTCAGGCGACGACACGCATTCTAGGGGTGACACAAGCTTCCAAGAGTGCAGGGTTGGGACCCACTCAAGTGGCACTCCTCATAAGTAAGTTTTATGAGTTTTTGCAAACTCCGGTAGCTTCAACAGTGTTGGGAGGATTTGAAGCAAATTCTTTCTCAACACCAGGGGCAGCCTCAATGACCCCATTGAGTGCAAGTGTAACGGGAACAGTCCCAGGAGTATACCCTCTGTTGTGAATCCAGCAGTGGGAACATCAAGAGTATCAATGGCCCCAACTGTAACGATTGCCCCAGCTGTAACGGGCACTCAACCCATGGTCCCATTGGTTGTTGCCCCAGTAGCATCACCTATGGAGGAAATGAGAAAGGAGATGCTGAAGTTCATGCAAGCTTCCTCGCATTTTGAGGGTGAGGTAGCTTCGTTCTATGATGACTTTCGGACACCCTACCCCCAAGAATACAATGACGAACCTTATCCGAAGGATTATATTCCCCCATCTTTGAAAAATACTTAGAAAAAGGTGAAAATTCGAAGAAGCATGTTAAGTGCTTTGTTGAACACTTTGGGGCACATTGCAATAATAAGAAGCTTAGGTTAAGGGAGTTTTCCAAATCCTTAACCGATAAAGCATATACCTGGTATTCTCACTTAGCTCCCAAGAGTGTTTCTACATGGGAGGAGATGCACGTATTGTTTGTCCAGAAGTTCTTTCTAGCACAAGATGAGTTTACTTTGACCCAACTGGGGAGGGAGAAGCAACGACCTGGGGAAGACGTGGTGGAATACGTTCGAAGGTTCAAAGAAAGATCCCTGGACGTAAAAAAGGAGGCTAAGGAGTCCAAGTTATTATAAATATGCGCTGAGGGGATGCTTCCTGAGTACATTTGCCATCCTATTAATGAGACACGCGAGGGGCCTATTTTGGCCTTCCTGAAAGCGGTAAGAAACATCTCATTGGTTGTGCGGACAAATCCATTGGCGGTGCCCATAATGTTTAGGAAATCGATACAACCTGTGGGGAGGAGGTATCAACCCCCACGGGTAGGGTACACTGAGGGGGAAGATGAGGGTAAGTCACCGAAGAAGGACAATAAGAGAAAATTCGAAAGAAATAGGGAGGACCCACC
Organism: Sambucus nigra; assembly: GCA_949130495.1. Classification (NCBI taxonomy): domain Eukaryota; kingdom Viridiplantae; phylum Streptophyta; class Magnoliopsida; order Dipsacales; family Adoxaceae; genus Sambucus; species Sambucus nigra. The sequence goes on from OX422224.1 coordinate 6,722,881, forward strand.
ACCATTGCCTTGTACAGTACAGGAGGCTATCAGCATTTACAATGCAATGGTTCAAAGAGGAACAATCTATGAACCAAAAGACATCCCCATTGGGGAACTCGATGCAGCAACGAGGGCGGACCCTAAGTATTTCTAGGTTCTTTAGAGGATCCAGCATCCAACGGAGAGTTATTTCACACTGAGAAGAATCGTTGACAAGTATGTGAAGGCAGGGACGTTGAAAATCCCTCCATAGAACATCAACAACAACCTGGGGCCAATCTTATGGTGGCCTATGATGAAGAGGCGAAGAGAGGAGAAAGAGAGTCAACGACAAAGAAGGAGGAGTACGAAGAAGATCTAGAAGATTGTACGAAAGGAATGACTAATATAGTACTGGCCTACGATGAGGCAAGTCCCAAAGATGTGGAGGATGTGTACAATGTTAAAGGCCAGGAAGCAGACCCAGTCCTAGAGTACTATGCAGTTTTAAAATCACCAAAATTATCCTGGTCGAGAGTTGGTTGGAAATAACCCAGGCAATACTTGACATTGCGAGGAAGAGCGCAGTCCCTTCACTTAGATGGGCGCAGTCCCTTCGCTTAGGTTGGCGAGGAGGTTTCTGTCAGAAGTAACTTTCACCGATGCAGATAGGGCTGTTAGATTCCCTCATAATAGACCATTGTATGTGACCGCCAGCGTCAACGAAATTAGTTTCACAAGGAATCTTATGGATGAGGGAGCGTCCATCAATATTATGCCAATCAACTCCTTCCACTCAACCAATATTCCAGAAGAAAGGTTGCTCCCCATGCCTTTGGTGATCTCGGGGTATGATAACCAATCTTTCAAGTCCATTGGGTACGTGAATGTTGGGATTGTAATGGGGAATCTGAGTTCCCATATCAAGTTTCACGTAATATAGAGTGCAACTTCCTACTATCTGCTGATAGGAAGAGTATGGATGCACAACCAAGGGCTAGATCCTTCTACGTACCATCAATGTGCTAAGGCCAACATCAAGGGAACATAGGTGACTATTAGGGCTACGAAGACGCCTTTCGCTATTGAGGAAGCTCACTTGGTAGACACAACATTTTATATGGAATTAAAGGAGGATGTTCGTGTCATAATGAGAAGAATGGAGGGAGCATGGGTTCCCTCGATCAGACAAAGGATGGGGCCCTTGAATGGGCTGAGTAAAGAGGTTGCAAGCAGCGCGAAAATGATGACCAAAGAAGCTCACCAGGTGGTTCCTCGGCCCCAAAACATCTTGAGGCAGCCCAAAGATAAGATGAGGCCCAGAGCAGATCCGATGGAACATGAGGTCCCACGATAAAGTGTGCTGAGCCGGTTCTAAAAAAAAAAGAATGGCCGAGGCTTCTAGAGATAAGAAGAGGAAGGCAGTCACCGCTACCAGTAGGCAGTGTAAGAAAGTTGTTACCGGGGAAGGAAAAGTGGTATATTAATTATGATGGTGTGAGCGGGCGACCGAGAAAACTGATGAGGAGTTTGACCTGATATATGAGTGATTTTTGGTAGATCAACGGGGGAAATGTATGGTTATAGACAACTCTAGAATATAGGAATTTATAGAGGAGGTCACCGGGGAACCAGACTACATGGCGGATCGACCAAAACCGTAGACACAAGAACTGGAGCAGTTGAACCTAGCAAAAGAAGAGGAGGACCCAAGGCCTATTTTTATCTCGAAAGATCCTAGTAAGGAGAAACGAGAAGCCATGGTTGAGTTGATTCAGGAGTTTATAAACATCTTCGCATGGAAATACACAAAGATGGAAGGGCTGGATGAGGAAGTGAGCTGCCATAAGTTGAACGTAATGCCTTTAGCCATTCTATGAAACAAGCAACGAGAACGTACAAGGCTGAGCTAGATTTGAAGATCAAGGAAGAGGTTCAGCGTTTACTAAAGACAGGGTTCATCATATCAATACATAACCCACTCTAGCTATCTAACATTATCCTAGTAGGAAAGAAACACAAAAACTAAATAAGGATCTGTGTGGATTTCAGAGATTTGAATAGAGTTTGTCCCAAAGATGAGTTCCCTCTGCCATTCATTGATAGCCTGATAGACGTAACGGCTGGTCATGAGATGTATAGCTTCATGGATGGGTATGTAGGGTACAACCAGATCAAGATGGACCCCATGGATGCGGAGAAAATAGCGTTCAGAACCTCGTTGAGCAACTTTATGTACAAGGTGATGCCGTTTGGACTCAAGAATGCTGGGGAGACTTACTAAAGAACAATGATGGACATTTTCCATGACTTATTTCATAAATTTATGGAATTTTATGTGGATTATTTGGTCATCAAATCAAGGAAGGAGGAGTCCCATCTAAGCGATTTGAGGAAGGTGTTTTCCTGTTGCATGAAGTATAAATTGAAGATGAACCCACTGAAGTGTGTTTTTGGAGTGACAAATGGGAAATTCCTAGGATTTGTGGTTGATCGACAAGGGGTGCAGATGGATCAGGACAAACATCGGGCGATCTTGGAAATGCCATGACCAAGAACAGCGAAGGAGCTGAAGAGTTTCCTCGGTAAAGTCTCCTACCTTAGGAGATTTGTGACTGGATTGGCCAAAACAACACACCCGCTGATGCAGCTGTTATGAAAGAACACGAAATTCAGGTGGGAGGAGACTCACCAGGAGTCTCTCGACGGACTGAAGAGACTTTGTAAGGACACAAATTTCCAATTGAGTCTATGTATAGTGTTGGCTCAATTCCAGACAAAAACATTTATTCATAGGATAGTATGTAATTGTAATACTCTCAAGCCTATGAAGTGTTTATTGAAGACGTAGCGGCAAAGAGTATAAAGCTTCATCAAATATGCCGGTTTGCGTGCCTCGTTTCTACGTCATCAATCATAGTTCCATGCTCCCAAGGTATGAATGCAATATTATATAGATAGGAGCTTGGAACAAGTTTATTGGGTGTTAGGTTTTATAAAAACTGTGTTTTATTTTCAGAAAAATTTAATTAGAACTTTAAAATAAAGTATATAAAGTTTCTGGGCCAAAATCAAATTTTATAAAATTTCTGGAAGTCGTTCGATATGTCGTTCGAACGAGTTTTTCGTTCGAACCAGATGTCGTTCGAACGAGTTTGCCAACGAGTTCCCACCAAGGTATACTAGTCCGTCGTTCGAAATGTCGTTCGAACGAGATTGTTCGTTCTAACGAGATTTCCAACGAGTTTCTAACGAGTCCAATCTGGAACGTCGTTAGAAGTCTCGTTCGAACGAGATTTCATTCGAATGAAAAGTCGTTCGAACGAGATGCCAGGCGGGAACAGTTTTTGGCAGTTTTTTTGGCAGTTTTTCACCCACTTCCCCTCTAAGTTTTTAACCAACCTTTTCAGATTTTAATATGTACGGGAAGAACATTTTCCAATCTAACTTTTCCTAACTTTTCCATTCCATTCCATCTCTTAGAGAGAGTTTGAGACCTAAAATTGTTTAAGGAAAATGTTCAAGTTTTGAGTGCTATTTTTCAAGAGAAAATATTTTATCACTCTAGTTTTACACCCATATTGTTTATCCAAGTTCACATATATACATATCAATTGCTTGGAGTTTGGCACCGGTTTATCTCTTCCGTTTCAAAGAGAAGTTTTGGTTTGCTTCTACATCCATCAAAGAAGAAGACGTTTTGTTGCGATTCTACCCACTTGGGGAAAGGCTCCTTGCTCGGGTGACGGTGACCATATAAAGTCCTATCGGTGGATTCCGAGACCGCGGTGGTGTTCCAAGGTTATCCGCTAGGAAGAGGTGTCTACAAGAAGAAGCGTCGAGGCTTGAAAGGGATCGAGTCGTGTGTTGTAAGTCTTTCTGTCTTGTATTTGTAATTTCGTATCTAGTGGATTTGTGGCTAGGGCCGTCCGAGGTTGTTTCCCGTCTTGGGTTTTTCCTCGTACATCGCGGCGTAGTGTGATTGATTTATTTTATCTTGGAAAATAACGTAGAACGCATGTTTAGAATAATTCAAGATAAAATTTGGTTTAAATCATCACACTCATTTAATTTAGTGCTAAATTAAATATTGGGTAAAGTTTATTTAATTCAAGTCATTTGCTAAAATTTGGTTTCGCCTAATTTGCTAATATTGATAATTATGACTTAGGAAAATTCTAGGACTTGGATTAATTAATTGGTTTAAGTGAATATATTAATTGATTAATTTTACTTCACTTGGTGTAATTTTAATTTGTTTAAGAAATTAAAATTTGTTGTTTTTAAGTTGAACCATCACACCGCTTCCGCATCGAGTTTACATAAAAAGGAAATAATAAATTAGAATTGGGGGCCTCGCGCACCAACAAGTGGTATCAGAGCTTTGATTTAGAAAAGTTCGCACTTTAAAATTGGTATCAGAGCTTTGATCTAAGAAAAGCTCCGCGTTTTCAAAGTGGTATCAGAGCCGGAGCGCTAAGTTATCGCGTTAAAGATTCGTTTTTCGGCTTTTGTGTTTCCTTATTTTTTTTGGTGGTTCAAAGTTGACTCACTCTCAATTTTTATTTTATATATCCCGATGGGACGTCTTAGTGAAAAATTTGTCCAATTTTAATGAAAATGAAATTTTTAATTTTCGAGAGGAATTAAATGGGCTTAATAAATGTAACAAAAATTTAAAGGAATTAAATTTGAGATTTGTAAAAAGAATTAAATTTCTTGAAAATGAAAATTCTTGTTTTAAAGCTCATATTGAGTCTTTGCAAATTTCCTTATCTCAAAAAGATATTTATCGTGAAAAGCTCATGGACTTACATTCAAATTTTGATATTTTAGAAAAGTCCAAGAAAGAGAGTGAAAATCGAGAAAAGACTCTTAGGGACATGTTTGCTCACATTGAGGGGGAGCGTGATAACCTTCTAGGTGTTATTGAAAATTTAAAGAAGGAGTCCCATAAATTTGAGGAGTCTAATTTTTTACTTGAGTCCGAAATGTTAAAAATGAAAAACGATTTACAAGACTCTAGTAGTAGTTTAAGTGGTTATAGCATATGTTGTTCAAATATTTCCATTGATAAAGCTAAAACCATAGTTTGTTTTAGAGGATCAATTTTATCCAAAGACTTTAGAAAAGGTCACACCTTAGGTAACATTCCTCGTGTTTACACATGCTTGCATTGTGGTAGGAAAGGTCACCTTAGGTCATATTGTTTTGATTTTAAAAGAAGTCCAAGGAAATCTTTATCTAGCATTTCTTTATTTCCCAATCCCCATCATTTTAAATATAAATCTATATGGGTTAGGAAATCACTTTTAAACGCGCTAGATACAAGATTTTTTGATTCTCATTTACTTTCACATGCTTCCTCCCTTGCTAAATCTAAAAGATGAATGTGTTAGTGTTTTCATACTTTAGCTTTTGTACTACATGTTATATTCACATGCTAAATGTATGCTTGTTTAATCATTTTCTAGTCTATGCACCATGCTTATCACATGCTAGAATTATGATTTTTGTTTATCTTTTGTATTATATTTCCTTCATTTTGTTTACATTAAATGAAAAATACAAAAAGATTTTTGTTTATCATTGGGTTTTTATCTATTGGAATTTAAGCTTAATAAAAAGGTCAAATGATTTTTGTTTGTCTTTTGAGCATATATTTTTATTTTTGGTTAAAAATGTCAAAAACTCAAAAAGATTTTATTTTGTGTGTATTTTAGTTTGACACATTTTATGTGGCATATATTTGTGTTTGAATCCCATCTTTTACGCGCCCACGTGGCTAGAACTTTTGGTTTAGATTTTCAATCCTTAAAATGTTCTTTACCATGTTTTATAAGGAGCAGTTGGATTTTGTATTGTTTAAATGGATTCTATTTTTATATGCCTCTTTTCACACATGCACGAGCTCTTTTGAATACTTAATGTCACATGTTATATTTGAGCTTTTTGAGGTGTTCTCCTACCAATCTAGTCATCTACATATCTATGACCTAGGAGGACTAGTTCATGTCACAATCCGTTGCACGTGAGCTTTGTGAGATAAAAAATTATATATCTAAATGTGCACGGGGAAGGGCTCCGAAAGGATGAATTAAATCCTTTGCGATAGTAAGCCACCGTTTATTGGATCTAAAAGAAATACGTGATCCAAAGGCCTAAAAACAGAATATTTGGCATTAAAAAGAAAACAATTGCCAAGGCCTATGTTTGTTTGATATATTCATTCAAAAGAAAAAGAATATATATGCTTATTGAGGGAGAATTGGATGGTATATCAACGGTTTGCACAATGTCCGTTTATCCTAGTTGTCTTTAATGTCATGACTCTATTTGGTTTGTAGAATCATCATCATGCTAGGCTTGTATGCATTGTGTATGTTTGTTCATTGAGTTAAATCTTCATATTGTCACACGAGGTTATATTTAAATGTGATAAAGTTTGCAATCAAATGAGAACTCCATGAATGTTTATTAAGTGTTTGGGTCTAAATTTAATTGTTGCTAGTTCACACCCCAACACTTACGTTTCCATATGACACATTTTTGCCATACGAGTGTGCAAACTTATTGTATTTTGTGTTATATGTGTGTGTATATATATATATATATACAAGTGCTTCATTGGTATATTTCTAGTTTATATATATATGATATTTGTTTGTCTTTGCCTTGCTTTCTAGTCCTTCTATGCTTATACTTCATTTTTAGTATCTATAATGGATTAGTTATGCTTTTGTTGCTCATATGTTTTCACGTCTTATCACTTTAAGCTTCACTGTGTTTATTAGTTCTATATCCTTTGCCTATTCCTGAACAAAAAGGGGGAGAATGATAGGGGGAGAAATGGTATCTAATCCTATTGTAATCGTACCTTAATTTAGGAGATTTAACTTAGGGGGAGTCGCGACCTTCTTTGGTAGATTGTTTTGATAAAGGGGAGAATTAATTGTGGGGGAGTATTTATTTTAATTGCATTTAATACTTTTATATTCCCTATGCATTTGATAGTTTTCTTAAGTGTGCAGGATTTCTTCTAAAGCGGCATCTTTCAATGGCAAAGCGTTTGATCCTTGGGTTGAGCTTGATGGCCCTTTAGGATTTTTGTTTGGTTTTTGTCCCGGAATAGATAAAGGGTGAGATTTGTAAGGACACAAATTTCCAATTGAGTCCATGTATAGTGTTGGCTCAATTCCGGACAAAAACATTTATTCATAGGATAGTATGTAATTGTAATACTCTCAAGCCTATGAAGTGTTTGTTGAAGACGTAGCGGAAAAGAGTATAAAGCTTCATCAAATATGCCGATTTGCGTGCCTCGTTTCTACGTCATCAATCATAGTTCCATGCTCCCAAGGTATGAATGCAATATTATATATATAGGAGCTTGGAACAAGTTTATTGGGTGTTAGGTTTTATAAAAACTGTGTTTTATTTTCAGAAAAATTTAATTAGAACTTTAAAATAAAGTATATAAAGTTTCTGGGCCAAAATCAAATTTTTTAAAATTTCTGGAAGTCGTTCGATATGTCGTTCGAACGAGTTTTTCGTTCGAACCAGATGTCGTTCGAACGAGTTTGCCAACGAGTTCCCACCAAGGTATACTGGTCCGTCGTTCGAAATGTCGTTCGAACGAGATTGTTCGTTCTAACGAGATTTCCAACGAGTTTCTAACGAGTCCAATCTGGAACGTCGTTAGAAGTCTCGTTCGAACGAGATTTCATTCGAACAAAATGTCGTTCGAACGAGATGCCAGGCGGGAACAGTTTTTGGCAGTTTTTCACCCACTTCCCCACTAAGTTTTTAACCAACTTTTTCAGATTTTAATATGTACGGGAAGAACATTTTCCAATCTAACTTTTCCTAACTTTTCCATTCCATTCCATCTCTTAGAGAGAGTTTGAGACCTAAAATTGTTTAAGGAAAATGTTCAAGTTTTGAGTGCTATTTTTCAAGAGAAAATATTTTATCACTCTAGTTTTACACCCATATTGTTTATCCAAGTTCACATATATACATATCAATTGCTTGGAGTTTGGCACCGGTTTATCTCTTCCGTTTCAAAGATAAGTTTTGGTTTGCTTCTACATCTATCAAAGAAGAAGACGTTTTGTTGCGATTCTACCCACTTGGAGAAAGGCTCCTTGCTCGGGTGACGGTGACCATATAAAGTCCTATCGGTGGATTCCGAGACCGCGGTGGTGTTCAAAGGTTATCCGCTAGGAAGAGGTGTCTACAAGAAGAAGCGTCGAGGCTTGAAAGGGATCGAGTCGTGTGTTGTAAGTCTTTCTGTCTTGTACTTGTAATTCCGTATCTAGTGGATTTATGGCTAGGGTCGTCCGAGGTTGTTTCCCGTCTTGGGTTTTTCCTCGTACATCGCGGCGTAGTGTGATTGATTTATTTTATCTTGGAAAATAACGTAGAACGCATGTTTAGAAAAATTCAAGATAAAATTTGGTTTAAATCATCACACTCATTTAATTTGGTGCTAAATTAAATATTAGGTAAAGTTTATTTAATTCAAGTCATTTGCTAAAATTTGGTTTCGCCTAATTTGCTAATATTGATAATTATGACTTAGGCGAATTCTAGGACTTGGATTAATTAATTGGTTTAAGTGAATATATTAATTGATTAATTTTACTTCACTTGGTGTAATTTTAATTTGTTTAAGAAATTAAAATTTGTTGTTTTAAAGTTGAACCATCACACCGCTTCCGCATCGAGTTTACATAAAAAGGAAATAATAAATTAGAATTGGGGGCCTCGCGCACCAACAAGTGGTATCAGAGCTTTGATTTAGAAAATCTCGCACTTTAAAATTGGTATCAGAGCTTTGATCTAAGAAAAGCTCCGCGTTTTCAGACTTCTCATTTAACCATAGACCATGGTTCCCCCAAAGGCAGGAATACAGTTGCAGTTGTACCTTACATCCACCACGAGGTCCGTGGGAGATTTGTTGGCCCAAGAGATCGATGGGAAATAACGGCCAGTCTACTACCCCAGCAGGATCATCCATGGGCCAGAAGTCAGATATAGTAGCTTGGAAAGGCATTGTTTAGCCTTAGCCTTTGTAGCGCAGAAACTTAGCCATTATATGTTGTCCTTTACAATTCATATTATAACTAGATGTGATCCTATTAAGTATTTGTTGGCAAGAACTATATTGATCGGCACGGTAGCTAGGTGGTTCCTCATCCTCTATGAATATGACTTGAAGTGTGTGGTTCCACGCGCAATCAAAAGCCAAGCGTACATCGATTTATTGGCAATCTTCCGCTCGGGAACATTTGAGCCACCTAAGGAAAGTATTCCGGGAGATGATTTGCAGGCCAATCACCTAGACACAACAGATGAGGAATGGATAATGCAGTTCGATGGATCTTCGGCGAAAAAGAAAGGAGGGGCAGGGGTTATTCTTTCAAAAAGAATGGAGGAGATTTGACTTTCCTATAAATTAGATGTCCCTTGTTCTAACAACGAGGCAAAATATGAAGCATTGGTGTTGGGGTTGCTAGAGGCTATTCAAAGGGGGATTCGTTCACTTTGCATCAAAGGGGATTCAAATTTGGTGGTTTAGTAAGTGAATGGGGAGTACGCGTTGAAACCCATGAGCCTAGAACCTTACAGAACAATCATCCAAAGGCTTCTTTGCCAGTTCCATCGAACCAATATCAAGAGGCAGCCCAGAACGATGAACCGTCACCCAGACCCCTATGCCACCATTGCCCAAAAAATGGTCATGAGGAAAGATACAACGACCGTCATGATCAAACGAAGAACATCTCCTTCAATAGTATAGTCAATTCTACCAATGGAGGAGGATGCAGACTGGAGGGGAGAGATTAGAGGGCAATTGGAATCTGGGAAAGGAGCGATGGGAATGAGAGAATTAGCCCAATAGTTTACGAATCAGGGAAACCTTTGCTTTAGGAACACATGAGGATGGTTGTCGAGGTGCATCGGTCTAGAAAGGCAGAGCGAAGATTGAAAAAAACACATGAGAAGCACTGTGAAATAAATGAGATACCGCTCTATCGAAGAATTCAAAGAGAAGGGCATTTTTTGTCTAAGATGAAACATGGCGCATCAGGGCTACAACGAAAGTGCGAAAAATGCCAATTATTCTTTGAGGCAGCTGAATGTCATTTCATGGAGGCTTAGGCTAATTGGAGACAACCCTATATTGACTTTATTAAAGATGGAGTTATCCCGACAGAGAAAATTGATGCGATGGGACTCCGGCGAAGGGCCCTGAGATTCTACGTTCAAGAGGGGCAGCTTTATCGAAGGGGATACTTCAATAGGCCGTTGCGTTGCATCACGAAGGAAGAAGTTGAGGTCCTCAAACAGGCGCACGATCCAGCTCATATAGGAGGGGCCAAGTTATATGACCAGTTGATGATTTTGGGATACTATTGGCTAACGATGGAGAAAGATTCTGCTGAGTTCGTTCGAAGGTGCAAGGCTTGCCAACTTCATGGAAATATGATCCATGCCCCATTAGTGGACCTACACTCCCTGACAACGCCTTATCCTTTTCACACTTGGGCGTTCGACCTGATAGGGGCAATAGATCCTTATGCGAGGGGGAGGATATGGATACTGGTAGTAACAGAGTGCTTCACAAAATGGGCTTAGGCGATACCACTGAGAAGGGAAACGACGGGGGTGGTGAGAAACTTCATCAAAGAATATATCATTTGCCGTTTTGGGATCCCAAAGTTTATCCTTTCAGACAATGAAACCCCTTTCATCAATTCAGAAGTAACGACGCTCAGAGAAAAATACTCCATTATCCATCATACTTCGACGGTGGTATATCCAAAGGGAAATGGTTAGGCCGAGCCAACTAACAAAACTTTGGTTAATATCTTGGCTAAAATAATGGAGGATTTCCATAGAGCATGGGATGATAAGATACCAGCTATATTGTGGGCCTATTGAACAACTAAGAGAAAGCCCACAGGGTATACTCCATTATCCTTCATCTATGGAGCCGAGGCGACTCTCCCAGTGGAGTTAGAAGTTCTATGTGCTCGATATGCTCTGCGAAGTAATATGCTCCCTCAGAATAGGCATGTGCAGTTGGAAGCGTTGGATGAATGCAAAGAAAATACGATGCAACGCTTTCAAATATATACGAAACATCTCTCCAGGGCACATGATAAGTTAGTGAGACCACTGAAGTTCGTGGAGGGAGACCTTGTATTGAAAGCAGCAGTGAAACACATCAGGGGGCTTTCTCTACCTAAGTTTGCAGAGAATTGGGAGGGACCTTTTATTGTAAAAGAAGATCATAACTCAGGTTATTTATTAATTTCTAAGGTAGAAGAAAACAGGCCATTCAAGATTAACAACAAATGGTTGAAAGTCTATTATGCGAAAGAAATTAGGTTTGGGGCCACCGATGTATCTAACTGTTTTTAATATACAAGTTCTTTTTATGACAAATATGAACCACATAAAAAATTGGAATCTAGCACGGTTTAAAATTATGCCAGATCAAATCTGGCACGGTTTTGAACTGTGCCAGAATCAGGTGTTCCAAAATGGCCATTTTTTTCGGCACGGTTTTAAAGTGTGCCAGATTTGACCAAATAGGAACACTTCTGGCACACTTTTAAACCGTGCCAGAATTTGATGTTTCTGACACACTTTTGGCACAGTTTTGAACTGTGCCAGATTGAGCACATTTTGATAAACTTTTGGCACAGTTTAAAATCGTGCCAAAATTTGATACACTTTTGGCACAACTTTGAACTGTGCCAAATTTTTGGATAAAAGAAAAAAAAATTGAAAACTAGAAAATTCTCAAATTGCAAATCATGCACGTTGTTGATAAACTAATGTACATACAAACTTCAAAATATTACAAGTCTTTAGTAGTTCATAGACCCAAAAAAAATTGGGCAGAATTTTCTCTATTTTATGGACATTCTAAAACCTGCTATTATAACATAAAGCCCGAACGACCACAAAATATAAAAAATAAACTTATAAAAGCCCGCACGGATATAAAAGTTTAAAATAAAACTACAAAATCCTGCACGGCCATAACACAAAAAAATGGAATCATGAATAAACCACTTGTTGTAAACCATTGAGTTCTCCGTGTGTTCCCCGTGAATAAATGCTAACGATAAAATGTTATCCTGCAAAAAAAAACAGGATACAAAAAAGATACGATATTAGTAACCAAGTAATTTATAAAAAAAGTTTACTCAAGCTAAAAAATTACATATAGGAGTGGCAATTATTATTATATTCTAAAATTAAAAATCTTACGCAAGTTATGACTACCTGAGAGGCCCGTGACTACGCTGTCAGTTCGTACAAGTTACATTAGTCCCGTGCGAAGTGTTCGTGCCTCTTACGGGGACGTTTGGGGGTTGGTTTGGGTTTTCACTCTCAAATGGCTTATTTTCAAGCCTAATCTATATATTTTGAAATTATCATTATATTCTCAAACTGAGAGACCCGCAATTACGCGTTCAGTTCGTGCAAGTTACATTAGACCCGTGCGAGGTGTTCTTGCCTCTTACAGGGCCCTTTGGGGCTGGTTTGGGTTTTCACCCTCAAACGGATTATTTTCAAGCCCAATCTACGTATTTTGAAACTATCATCATATTCTCAAACCAGGAGACTCGTGACTACGCGGTTAGTTCGTACAAGTTACATTGGTCCCGTGCGAGGTGTTTGTGCCTCTTACGGGGCTGTTTGGGGCTGGTTTGGGTTTTCATCCTCAAACGGGTTATTTTCAAATCCAATCTACATATTTTGAAATTATCATCATATTCTCAAATCGAGAGACCCGTGACTACGCTGTCAGTTTGTACAAGTTGCATTGGTCCCGTGCGAGGTGTTCGCGCCTCTTACGGGGCCATTTGGGGGCTGGTTTGGGATTTCACTCCTTTAAGAGCTTATTTTTAAGCTTAATGGATACATTTTCAAATTATCATCATAATCTCAAACCGAGAGGCCCGTGACTATGCTATCAGTTTGTACAACTTACATTGGTCCCGTGCGAGGTGTTCGTGCCTCTCACGGGGACGTTTGGGGGTTAGTTTGTGTTTTCACCCTCAAACGACTTATTTTTAAGCCTAATCTACGTATTTTGAAATTATCGTCATATTCTCAAAATGGGAGACCTGTGACTACACGGTCAGTTCGTACAAGTTACATTAGTTCCATGTGAGGTGTCCGTGCCTCTTACGGGGCCGTTTGGGAGCTGGTTTGGGTTTTCACCCTTTAAGAGCTTATTTTTTAGCTTAATCGATATATTTTCAAATTGTCGTCATATTCTCAAATCGAGGGCCCCGTAACTACGCTGTTAGTTTGTACAGGTTACATTAGTCCTGTGCGAGGTGTTCGTGCCTCTTACGGGGCCGTTTGGGGGCTGGTTTGGGTTTTCACCCTTTAAGTTAATCGATATTTTCAAATTATCGTTATATTCTTAAATCGAGAGGCCCGTGACTACACTGTCAGTTCGTACAACTTACATTGGTCCCATGCGAGGTGTCCATGCTTTTTACGGGGCCATTTGGAGGCTGGTTTGGGTTTTCACCCTCAAACGACTTATTTTAAAGCCTAATCTATGTATTTTGAAGTTATCATCATATTCCCAAACCGGGAGACCCGTGACTACGCGATCGTTCGTACAAGTTACATTGGTCCCATGCGAGGTGTTCGTGCCTCTTACGGTGCTGTTTGGGGGCTGGTTTGGATTTTCACCCTTTAAGGGCTTATTTTTAAGCTTAATCGATATATTTTCAAATTATCGTCATATTTTCAAACCGAGAGGCCCGTAACTACACTATCAGTTCGTACAACTTACATTGGTCCCGTGCGAGGTGTTCATGCCTCTTACGGGGACGTTTGGGGGCTAGTTTGGATTTTCACCCTCAAACGGCTTGTCTTAAAGCCTAATCTACGTATTTTAAAATTATTGTCATATTCTCAAACCGGGAGACCTGTGAATACGCGGCCAGTTTGTACAAGTTAAATTGGTCCCATGCGAGGTGTCCATGCCTCTTACGGGGCCGTTTGGGGGCTGGTTTGGGTTTTCACCCTTTAAGGCTTGTTTTTAAGCTTAATCGATATATTTTGAAATTATCGTCATATTATCAAACCGAGAGGCCCATGAATACGCTGTCAGTTCGTACAAGTTACATTGGTCCCGTACGAGGTGTTCGTGCCTTTTACGGGGTTATTTGGGGGCTAGCTTGGGTTTTCACCCTTTAAGGGCTTATTTTTAAGCTTAATCGATATATTTTAAAATTATCGTCATATTCTCAAACCGAGAGGCCCGTGACTACGCGGTCAGTTTGTATAAGTTACATTGGTCCCGTACGAGCTGTTCGTGCCTCTTACGGGGTCATTTGGATGCTGGTTTGGGTTTTCACCCTTTAATGGCTTATTTTCAAGCCTAATCTACATATTTTGAAATTATCGTCATATTCTCAAAGTACAAGTTACATTGGCCCCGTGCGAGGTGTTCGTGCTTCTTACGGGGCCGTTTGGGGGCTGGTTTGGGTTTTCGCCCTTTAAGAGCTTATTTTCAAGCCTAATCTACAAATTTTAAAATTATTGTCATATTCTCAAACTAATTTATAGCACCAGAAGAACACGGGAGCTAAGACTGAGAATACGGGGCTAAAGAGGAGACTTTGCCGACCATTCGAGCTTCAGGCATAGTAATTTCAGTTGACAAAGATTAATGACAAGAAAAGAAGAGATGAGTAATGAATTATAAGTAAAAAATAAGAAAGAAAATCAATGTCAAAGGGTAAAGAAATAGAGATAGTACTTACCATAACGCCGTATGTTGTGCACACTTATGTTAGGAACCCAAAACAAGACCCTCCCGAGCAATGTTGGTTACACAAAGAACATGTTGAGCACTTAAAGGTGAAATATTTGACTGACAGAAGTGCTCCCAGGAGCTTCTTGCCGGTCGTGCTCTGTAGTTAGTGTTCGAGCATCCTCTCAGGACTCAGGAAGCTGGTCGCTCAGCTGAGTCGCAACTAATTGGATGAATTTTTCAATCCCATATGCTTTGATTACATCAACTCCCTGTAAAACATACATCATAAAAACATGAAATTATGTCTAACAAGCATGAAATTATGCATTGATTATCATGAGGGTTGAGATATTATAAAATGAGAAAAAACAAGAAAAATTAGAACTATAGTTGTTTGAACAGCAACAACGGTAACTGTTTGAACAACAGCTGCCCAAATGATACTATAAATCAATTTAATAGAACGATTTGTTCACTTTCCACAAAATTTTCAGCATAACCATCATAGTCAGCTCATATTATGTCTTCCTCAAAATATTAAAGCTCTTATGTCCAGCAGGCTCATTGGAGCTGATATGATAAGGAACAAAACCCATCACTTGAGGCCTGTTGTAACGTATATTCATCATCCTGTCAAATTTTAAGCAAAAATAAAATAAATAGACTCAAATTACGATTAGCCCTTGTACTCTAAATTCACATCATGGTATGTCTGTCACTATCTAAGATGAAAAGTTTTTCATCAAAAAGAAAAGGAAAAAATAAGAAATTGCCATAACCTTAATGGTGGAAATCAACATATAGAAAAATAAATTATAAAAACTAGATGATCATAATGTTATCCTGTTGAGCTCTTGTGATTTGGCTTTTATTTCAGAAAGCATGTAATTTTCACTCTTGAAAACAAGATGGCCTACCAAAAATGTCCCAAAAAAATCTATTGTAATGAATCAACACATTCAAAGAAACATTTGCATTGCAATGAACTATGAATAAAAAAGACTCCCAAATGAACAACATAAGAAATTAACAGCAAAAATATTCCAATCAAGTAAGCATGTAATCCAATTTATATCACCAAACATCAACTACATTAAAAGGAATAAAAAAGGCAAATAGGAAATAAGCAAAAACACTAGTTTTCTGAACACTCAACCAGATAAGAAATAAACAAAGACATTAGTTATTTGAATACTCAATTACCTAATATATACACATTAAAAATCACTAGGAATAATGAGTCTAGAAGACTCTTAAAAGGTTAACATAAGAAATGAACAGCTAAAACATCTCACTCAAGTAAACATGCAATCTAATTTAAATCGTCAAACATCACCTAAAATACAAAAGAACATAAATTTGAATACACAATAATCTAATATATACACATTAAAGAATTTACCTTGTATTCCATCATTTGTTTGAGTCGAAGCAACATTTGAATTACGCCTTCTTTAACCACATTGAGCTCCTACTGAAACCGAACAGCTTTCCACTCCTAACATCAAAACCCTTGTCGCGACCACTTTTGCGGTGTTCAGAATTATATCTGTGTACGCCTTCTTCAAGGCCGCTAACCTCTGAAACATGACAAACAATCATTAACATAAATGTTTAATCAATGTATATCAAATTCTCTCCCCGTTTAAAGAAAACACAGTGTTAAGCACTGAATATCACATATAAAACTTTAATGTTTTTTAACATTGGTACCTGCATAAGTTTTTTAGACTTCAATACTTTTTTCATTACTATTAAAATCGTTTTCAACATTGGTACATTTAGTGGCGAAACATTTACATTCATCAATGAAGTACCAAAGTCAATAAAAAATTTATGGAGCTACTGAATTCTAAATATAACCATCACTGGGGTATTCATCGGTTCAATAACCATCACTGAATTCTAAATATAACTTGCTCCCCACAAGTTATAAGTAACTTGAATAAAATATCAAGTGACACTTTCGAGCATTCAAGATCGAATGAGACAAGCATAATTTAAACAATAACCTTGTATGCTTAATTATATAGAAAGAGTAACAAAATACTTAAAGTCGTACATCAATTCAATTCTTTCATGTCATGAGAAGGGAAGACCCACTCAGTTTTCGGATAGAAGTTATTGGTATTAGCCTAATTATTCGAGATGATCATGGTAGATTGATTTGGGCCTCTTTTAATTTCATCATTCATGATGTCCCTCTATATTCCCAAGTTCTAGTTGTATACTATTAAAAAATTGATACTATTTTTATGGTATATGGTTTTACATGGTAGAAGGATTTCTGTTTAGGAATCACAAGATACTCAGAAATAATTGACCTCCTCCCCATTCACGTACATCTTGAAACAATAGCTAAATCTGCAAGAGGAATTTCCATTTTGTTTATGGGAAAAGAGAAAAAAAAGATATTGAAAGGGTTGATATTGCAGAGAATATGAAGAATGTTCCATCCACAGTGATTGCACATAATGCATACTGTTATAAGATGTTTTATGGCATTGATATGAAAATAGTGTTTTAAGTTCAATATAGAATTAAAAAAAAATTATCTCCAGATTTCCCCCAATAAAAATTGTCATTTATTAAATGTAGAAGATAAAGTAAAAGTTGTCGAAGCAATATAATTCCAAAGCTTCCCAGAAGAATAAGCTAAAAATGGCATGTCTCGCTGCCAGTAAAGATCTGAAAACCATTTTTTAATGTTCAATAGAGAATCCTCATCTCGAAACAAAAGAGTTGTTATGCTATGGGTTATGGTTCCACCTCTATTTTCAACTAAGTGTTTCCTCTATTTATTTTTATTTTTCAACTCTTCCTCCTCTAGTATTGCTGCCCAAGACTTTTCAACCACTACCTCAGCCTCTAACATTGATTGAGAAGAGGATGAAGCATATTAAAAACCACCGTAGACGAGCCAATTCTGTAGTAGAATTTTTCACCGAGAGGGACTAGTAATTGAGGGGACATAGGTGTCTATATCATTAGGAGTTGCATTCCTCATGTAGTGTGGTTATACAAGACAATGATCAATATCCAACTGATTTGCATTCATCTCTACTCTACCCGAAATCACTGCAGATGATTCTGCATCTGGGGTCAACCTCCATTTCATCATAATTGGTCTCAAGAATCTGAAATTTACTAGGAGAAGCAATGACAAACTGTTATTATTTTCAACAGTAGGGCCCTTATCCTTTACCTTTACAGTGTCATTCACATGTTGCTTCCCCTCCCTTTGAGGAGGAATAACAAGCATTGATGTTGCTAACAAGGCATCTCCCCACTGAAATTTGGGATTAGATGGTAAAACCTAAGTTGATTCAGTACTTTCATTTTCCTTCCCTTGTCGTCCATTAATACAATTTAATCCATTATGGTGATGAGGGGCATGATTAAATCGAATCCCCATTGTGCATGTAGAGGTCAAGTGACTAATGGACAAGCATCACGTGCATCATGAAGGTAGATTATCATATTGAACCTCTATTGGGAAATAAAAACCATCCTCTCTTTCAACGCAAAGGTCTGATGGGGGAGGTGAAGATATACCAATATTAATTAATATTCTAGCGTGTCGCGCCACATTACAATTAGTTATGGACTTGTCCAACATTTCTAGAATTCCCACCCATATTCTAGGCAGCATCCTAGGAGGAATGAACTATGGAGAGCCGAAACCCAATCCACTCCCTTTTAATGCCTAATAGCACTCCAATAAATTTCTAATCTTACAAACTATTTCTTTGTTCTTTACGGTTTACACTGACTTGTTCTTTACGGTTTACACTGTCTTGATTATGACTTCCTACCTAAACCTAATATGGAATAATAAAAAAAATTCCATGAGTTCGAAATTTTCAGTTCCATTGAACCCTTACTTCCCCTTTCCCTCCATCATTCCTCAACATGGGTTGATGCCCTCAATTGCTGATGGACAGATTTCTTCTTGTGCAACAACATAATGAACTTATCCCATTTCCCCTCCCCCAGGAACGTCACGCATGTGGGTCGGGGGGGGGGGGGGGAGCATGGATACGCTATCTATGTTATGGATACAAGGATAAGAAAAAAAACTAGGATATTATACAATAGTAAAACAATTATATAATTGTAAGGACATTTTTCTCATGTCCGAAATGTTTCATTTATTTATGTCGTACGCCGCTACATTTGGCACGTCACCTCACGATCTCACATGACGGCCTCTATCCGAATTCCGGGAATCAAGCATGCATTATCTCCACTAATATGTCCCTCATCTGCATCAACGACTTCACGTTCCTTGATTGTAGGCTCGTAATGCAAGTGGAACGCAAGAGAAGTCAAATCAGTGAAATAAGGCATGATAGGGATGTTCAAGGGCATATTGGTAATTTTACAACCACCGTCTGGAGGACCGGTCAACTGGAAAGTTTAAGACCTTGCCGCAACAAAGATACTGGAAGAAACGGCACCTCAATCCGAGCTACGGTGAACAAGTTATGGCCCGTTGAAATGGAGATATGTTCATTGAAAAGTCTGGAAATTTTTCTAAGTGTTTAAAGCCTTGTTCCAGCACACTTTCCCGAACCCAGACCCAAACCGGTTCGGGGGGGCGAACCGGTTCGCATGGGTACCTGAACCGGTTCGGGGTGCCAAATATTTGTGAATCCTTTTGCAACCCAAGAACACAACTTTGGTTTGTTCAACCCTTGTGGAGGAGACCGTTCTTCTTCTTCATTGCAGCCCTACTGGAAAGGGATAATTCCAGCCGCGACTACAGAATCCGATACCCGAGGGTAATTCTTAGTCAACTTGTATTTTCATTGTAATCCGATTGTAAGCCGTTTTCTTACAAATTATAGTGAAAATAAATGGTTTTGCCCCTGAGGGGGATTTTTCCTTAATTGCATGTGTTTGAATGTTCCTGCGTAGATTATCAATTTATTCAATCACATACTGCTGCATGTTTAGGGTTTGTTTGTGTTAAAAGGGTTTTATATATAACTTGATCATTTGAACGCGAGCACATACACTCTTTAAATTGGTATCAGAGAAGGTTACGCTAATCTATCGCGTATTCCTTTTTCTGCAAAATTTTTCTAAGATATCAATTTTCTGAAAAAATTGATTTTTGAAAAAGTGCGTGTTCAAATGGAGAAGTCATATTATAAAATGCCTGTTTTTGACGGGACAAATTATGCTTATTGGAAATCCCGTATGAGGTCGGCTTTAAAATCCATTGATGAACGTGTCTGGATTTTGGTTGAACGCGGGTGGACTCCTCCCACCGTGACTGTTGATAATGTGACCAACTTGAAACCTGACACTTCTTGGACTGATGAAGAATTTAAATGGTCATCTTTTAATTCTAAGGGTCTAAGTGCTATTTCTGGGTCTGTCACACCTGATGAGTTCAAACGCATAATGACGTGCACTACGTCAAAGGAGGCATGGGATGTTTTGCAACTTACCCATGAGGGTACGAACACTGTTAAAGAGTCTAAATTACAAAATTTGGCCACCCAATTTGAGACTATCACCATGTCTGAGTCCGAATGCTTTGATGAGTTTTTTGCACGCTTGTCGGACATTTTTAACACTAGTTTTAATTTGGGTGAGGTAATTGATAACACGCGTGTCGTTAAAAAGATTTTGAGATCTCTCCCAAAACGCTTTATTCCTAAAGTCACTGTTTTGAACTCTTTGGGAAATTTGAAATCACTTAAGTTGAAAGAACTTGTAGGAGATCTTCAAACCTATGAGATTGACATGTTTCCCAAAACCATTAAGGATAAGGATAATGGGATTGCTTTAAAGACTCATTTTCAGAAAAAGAAAGAAAAAGTTTTTGAGTCCAAGTCTGAATGTGATTTTGACTTAGATGACTTGGCCCTGTTTGCAAAAAATTTCAAAAGAATTCTCAAATTCAAGAAAAGTGGAAATTTCAATGATAAAAGGAATGTTGAGAAAAATATTTTTGAAAAGAAAAATAAAAAGAAAGGAAAGGCCAAAGAAAGTGGTGAGAGGGAAAAAGAGAATAAATCCGATGAGGACTGTGGGGAAGATTTTGAGAACGTCACTTGTTTTGAATGTGGGGGTAAGGGACATAAGTCGTTTGAATGTCCTACGTGCCTTAGAAAGAAAGGAAATAAAGTAGCTATGCCCGCCACACTTAGTGATAGTAGTGAAGGTGAGGGTGATGAGACTAGTGGTGAGAAGTTTGTAGCTTTTTCTAGTCGTGTGAGAACTCCCACCTTGTCCCACAATAGTGCACACGAAAGTGATAGTGATGGTTTGAGCGCTTCAAGTGAGGGAGAGAGTGAGGTCGAGTCGGTGGACTCGGGAGATGAGTCACTGCATGAGCGTAACTTCACCGCGTTCATGGCTAGTCATATGAGTACCTCCAATGCTTCTCACGACGATGAGGATGCTACGTCACAAGGACACCTCGACAGTAAGAGCAATGAGAGTGAAGGGGAGGATGAGGCAAGTGAGAGCGAGTGTGATCTCCCACGGGCTTACGCCGAGTTATATTCTGAGTTTTTTGAAACCAAGAAGAGTAATAATGCTTTAGCCCTTAGGATCACCGCTTTAGAGAATGATTTAAGATTGCTTGGAGAAAGAGAGAGTTGTGGACCGGCAAGAAGCCCAACCTGGCGTATTTCCGTGTTTTTGGGAGTAAATGCTACGTCCTACGGGATAGAGAGCAATTATGAAAGTTCGACTCCCGGAGCGACGAGGGAATATTTCTAGGATATTCATCGAATAGTAGAGCATACCGGGTATTTAACTTGAAGAGCTCTAGGGTTATGGAATCAATAAACGTTACCGTGCAAGATGACGAACCTTCGACGGTTATTGATCCTAACCTTAAGTGTGAGGATGAGGATTGTTCTGACAGTGATTTACCTGTTCCTCTCTCACACTCTGTGGATCCTACTCCTGTGTTAGGGGACACACCTGCTTGGGTTCGCAAGAGTCATGACCCTTCTGCCATTGTTGGTGATCCCACTCTAGGGGTCAAGACTCGTGCTCAGCTAGAGAACGTTGTTAGCCATCTTTGTTACACGTCCAAAGTCGAGCCCAAGAACCATAAAGAAGCACTCAAGGATGAACACTGGATATCTGCTATGCAGGATGAGTTGCTTCTGTTTAAAAAGAATAATGTCTGGGAATTAGTCCCCCGACCTAGTGAGACTAATGTGATAGGTACCCGGTGGATTTTCAAGAACAAAATGGATGAATATGGTACCATAATCAGAAATAAGGCTAGGTTGGTCGCTCAAGGCTACACACTGATAGAGGGTGTAGACTTTGGAGAGACATTTGCTCCTGTTGCGAGGCTTGAGTCCGTCCGTCTTCTGCTCGCCATCGCATGTCATCTGCGCTTCAAGGTGTATCAGATGGATGTCAAGAGTGCCTTTTTGAATGGCATTCTATAGGAGGAGGTTTATGTGGAACAACCAAAAGGGTTTGAAGACCCTCAGCACCCTGAGCACGTCTACTATCTGAGGAAAGCCTTGTATGGTTTGAAGCAAGCACCCCGTGCTTGGTACGAGAGGCTTACTTCCTATCTCTTAGCTCGTGGCTTCAAGAGAGGGGGAGTAGATATAACGTTGTTCGTCAGGAGAGATGACGGTGCTATTTTGGTTGCCCAGGTCTATGTGGACGACATAGTCTTTGGATCCACATGCTCCCAGCATGCTCATCACTTTGAGGAGGAGATGAAAAGTGAGTTTGAAATGAGCATGGTTGGTGAGCTTACATTCTTCCTTGGTCTCCAGGTTCGTCAGCTAGAGGATGGGATGTTCATCTCCCAATCCAAGTATGCTAGAGACCTAGTGAAGAAATTTGGTTTAGACTCCGCTAAGCATGCCCGTACACCTATGAGTACCACTACCAAGCTTAGTAAGGACACTTCAGGCAAGGACGTAGAGCAAACCTTATATCGGAGTATGATAGGTAGTCTTCTCTACTTGACTGCCAGTCGTCCCGACATGGCCTTTAGTGTTGGAGTCTGTGCGCGATATCAGGCATCCCCAAAAGAGTCACATTTACTTTCTCTAAAATGTATTAGTAAATACGTAAGTGGGACTCTCTCATATGGGATTTGGTATTCCTTTGATACCGATGACCGTCTGTCCGCCTATTCGGATGCCGATTGGGCTGGGGATGTAGATGGATGTAGGAGCACTTCTGGTGGGTGTTTCTATTTTGGTTCTGCTCTTGTCTCCTGGCTGAGCAAGAAGCAAAATTCCATCTCTTTGTCCACTGCGGAGGCTGAGTACATAGCCTCCGGGAGTTGTTTCACACAACTCTTGTGGATGAAGCAAATGCTGGAGGATTATGGGATATCACAGGACACCATGACCATTTCCTGTGATAACACGAGCGCGATACACATATCCCGCAATCCAGTTCAGCATTCGCGCACAAAACACATCAGGATACGTGAGCACTTTATAAGTCAGTTAGTTGAAGAGAAAGTCGTATCCCTGAGTTTTGTTCCCACCGACCGTCAGTTAGCCGATATTTTCATGAAACCTTCAGATGCCCTTAGATTTGAGAGTCTTAGGAAATCTTTAGGGATTTGCACAGTTGACTGAGGGGTTGGTCTATGTCTAGAATAGGATGCTCCTTCATGTTCATATCATATGCTTCCTATTGCTAGTCTGTTTTATATGTACCATTGCTTAGTTGTACAGCTTTGTTTTATTCTTGTTGCTTTTTATATTTCTTTTGAAAAATACAAAAAGATTTTCCTTTAAGAAAATTTTTGAGAAAAAGCACAAAAAGATTTTATTTTGATAATATTTTTTGAAAAAGGCCAAAAAGATTTTTCTGTTTTTGTACCTTTTATGGATGAGCATTTAAGTTAGCCAAGTCACAACTTCATTCCATATATCCATGTGACTGTTTGATAGAGATTTGAGAGGCTACATCATTTCATTCATGTGCTTTACATTGGTTGGAGTCTTTGAGATGTAATTAGTGATATCTTCCTATATGTTTGACTCCTATATCCTTTATTGCACACATGCACGGCTATATTTGATTATTGCACTTATCTATCTCATGTTGGTTTGCGTGTTTTCATCTCAATCCTGTCTATACAATGTACAATATGCGATAAAACTTGACAAGATTGGAATGCATGTAAAAACCGTTTTGGTGAGACTGTGTGTTTTTGTATAACGGGGAGGGGCTGCGAAAGGTAATCATCTATCCTTTGCGCAAAAGCCACCGTTAAAAAGGACCTAAAAATGGAGGAATTTTAATATCCGAGGTCCAAAGAGGTTAAAAGAGCCCGAAAAAATTTACAGGCAATAAAAAGCAATTCATGCCAAATATGGGCCACTTAGGTTTCACCATTAATTCTCCAAAGTTTGAGAATTTAGAATGCCTCTATTCAAAATTATATCCGAGGGAGTTTGGTTGGAGAATCTTTAAACGGGTTTGCACTTCCTTGAAAGTCCTGAAAAAGCATAAAATCATTTTGGACGTTATTGGTGTGAAAATCATTTTGAGCTTTGATTTGTTGATTTGATTGAGTCAATATCTTATACTGTCACTCTTTTACACCAAAGGAAGCATTTGAGTTCATTCGCTAGGAATATCCAATATTCATCGTTCACATATGTCATGTTTGTATGCATTGATTTTCCTATCGAATTTGATCACACCACTTCATTTACGCTATCATCGACTTGGTTGCTTTCTGTTTATTCATGGTGTGTTTTTATCCTAGTGACACCTCGCACTTGCTTATTTGATTTATTTCTCTAATTTGTCTATTTGGGGACATCATAAAAAGGGGGAGAAAGAATTATCATATTATGGGGGAGTTTGAATTTTGGGGGAGTTTTTGAGATGTTTCTTATGTTTTTATCATATATTGATATCCATGTTATCTCATTTCAAACTCGATATGTCACGTGGTATTTTCTTTGTCTCATGTGTGTAGGTATGAAGATTGCAGATCTATATGTTGCACACCCTGATGAGAAAAGTTTTGAGATTCCTAAAGAATTGAAGAACAAACGATGAAGACTATTCATTTGTACCTTTTCCAGTTTTGGGTTCATGGGAGGGTAGATTTGTATAGGCAATTTCATATTTGATAATTCGGATTTTTATGTATGTACCGGCATAGACATAGGGGGAGATTTGTAAGGACATTTTTCTCATGTCCGAAATGTTTCATTTATTTATGTCGTACGCCGCTACATTTGGCACGTCACCTCACGATCTCACATGACGGCCTCTATCCGAATTCCGGGAATCAAGCATGCATTATCTCCACTAATATGTCCCTCATCTGCATCAACGACTTCACGTTCCTTGATTGTAGGCTCGTAATGCAAGTGGAACGCAAGAGAAGTCAAATCAGTGAAACAAGGCATGATAGGGATATTCAAGGGCATATTGGTAATTTTACAGCCACCGTCCGGAGGACCGGTCAACTGGAAAGTTCAAGAGCTTGCCGCAACAAAGATACTGGAAGAAACGACACCTCAATCCGAGCTACGGTGAACAAGTTATGGCCCGTTGAAAATGGAGATATGTTCATTGAAAAGTCTGGAAATTTTTTTAAGTGTTTAAAGCCTTGTTCCAACACACTTTCCCGAACCCAGACCCAAACCGGTTCGGGGGGGCGAACCGGTTCGCATGGGTACCCGAATCGGTTCGGGGTACCTGTACGCTGGATATAATTTCAGCATTTTAAGATCGTGGGTCTCTTCATGTATTTCCCTATAAATACCAACTTCGGGAGAGTTGTTTTGCAAGACTTTAGGAGACGAATTTGAGAGTCCAAATACATCTAGTCTTCATATTTTTGAGTCCCAAGACTCATGTTTTGATTCACACATCCTTGCCAAATATTTGTGAATCCTTTTGCAACCCAAGAACACAACTTTGGTTTGTTCAACCCTTGTGGAGGAGACCGTTCTTCTTCTTCATTGCAGCCCTACTGGAAAGGGATAATTCCAGCCGCGACTACATAATCCGATACCCGAGGGTAATTCTTAGTCAACTTGTATTTTCATTGTAATCCGATTGTAAGCCGTTTTCTTACAAATTATAGTGAAAATAAATGGTTTTGCCCCTGAAGGGGATTTTTCCTTAATTGCATGTGTTTGAATGTTCCTGCGTAGATTATCAATTTATTCAATCACATACTGCTGCATGTTTAGGGTTTGTTTGTGTTAAAAGGGTTTTATATATAACTTGATCATTTGAACGCGAGCACATACACTCTTCAATATAATATATAACTTAAGACACCAGGACGCTCATAATATATGGTAGAAATGATCAATGTAATGATTACGAATAAAGGCTAATAATTTTAAGGTAAGATGAACACACGAGCGTACGCAGAGTCAACAACCAGCAATGTAATATGAGTAGGGGTCTCCTGAAGTGGTTCCGCCCCATGTCATTCATAAATGACTTCATTTAGCCTTTGTTAAGACTTACGTCTACAATTTCTAGTGTCCCTATCTATAATCTGCTCTATCTCATAAATGTCCCTATTTAGTTTCTAGTATTTCCACCTATATTTTAAGGTTTTGTCATCCGGATGTTTATATTTTATCGATGCACATAGTCACAATATAATCTATCTTTCAACTAAAATATGAATATATTCATGTTCAGTAAAAAAAAAACTAATATTACATAGACATTAGAACTAAGCATCAAATCATTTTCAATACAATGAAAGAATTGAATTTTCATGATTTCTCTATATCTTATACACCAAATTGAACAAATATCGAAGAAACAAAAACTAAAATGAAAAGTTTTCCATTTGAAAATGTCACAGACAGAGTATGCTTAGTTTACGAACAACAGCACATTGTTGGGACCGAGACGTGAAAATAATTTGGGAATCAAAGCATAATACACTAAATTTTCAAACAATGTTTATTGGTTGCAACATATTATAGAAAAAATATTACCGATTGTATGTTTTATTTGACACATTTCATTAAATATTTGTTGGCCAATATCTATAAAGTTAAAAAATCATGTCTATCTCAAAGACATTTATTTTTCGGTGCATTTGACACATTTCATCAAATACTTAATGGGCACTATTTTCATAGGAAATTTACTTATATCTTCTAAAATGGCATACGTAACATTAACAAAACAAAAACTATACATATCAGATGATGTAAGAGGAACAAACTACTGCTTGGATCTTATCAGATGATATAGGGCCACAAATCCTAAATTCAAAATGACAAACAAATGGGTTGTGCTCTATTTTTCGGTGAAAATGAAAGAGTATACCTAATCTGATTTGATCAAACCAAAGATATATGGGTCTAGCTCCAAGATCTGACTCCAAACTTTGTCGATCTGAAACACAATCGAAATCAAACGCAAAAATCACAAACAATAGACTAATATCGAAATTCAAAAAAGGGAACAAAAAATTATCTCAAGATCGATACAAAAGCTTAGTTTCCAAACACTAAGTAAATATTGATTCTCTCAACCCTAGTGTCAAAACAAAGGGAATTACCTCAGTGTTAAAACAAAGGGAATTACCTCACATACAACAACTAGCAGGTAGTATTAAATCTCACAATTGAAAGACCTAATAATGTATATGTAAAACACTACGATCAATAGACTGATAAAATCACACCAACAGCCTTATAGAAACTTAAAAAAATATATATATATAACCCTAAAAATGCAAAAATGAGACTTCAAAATGTGGGAGACTCCAAAACGTGTATTACCTGTGTAAGAACCGAGCATGACCAAAATATGGGAGACTCTAAAGTGATGAATTCCAAAGTTACGAACTCCAAAGTGTCCAAAAGTGATGAACTCCAAAGTGACGAACTCCATGAGAGAAAGACACGAGCGGGAGAGTCAAAAGTGAGAGGGATTAGTGAGGGGGAGACTCCAAAAGTGAGGAAGTGAATTTTTTTTAATGTATTTTATATTTTAGTCAAGTGTACTCAATTTTGGCACACTTAAAAACAGTGCCAAATTTTGGCACTGTTTTAAAGTGTGCCAGATTGTCATTAAACCATGCCAGAATTTGGCACAGTTTAAAACTGTGCCAAATTTTTAATATCAGGGTGTGCCAAATTGCGGTTTTTGGTGTAGTGATGCAAGTTCTCTTTATTATAACCCAAGTGGAGACGAAAGAATTATAGAACTTAATAATGTACGCAAATAGTTATAATACAAAGGAAAAGCATAAGAAAACATATATCTTTTTTCATTCTTAAACCTTGGGGAATTACACAATTGGGATCTATTGCCCAAGAATTACATAAGAAGGAGAGAAAAGAAAAAAATATATACAAAAGTTCATTGGACTAGGAGGAACCACAAATCTAGGGAGGAGAAAAAATCTCCTGGAAGGCCCGAAGAAACTTCTAGACAAGACCGTTGGGCATTAATAGAAACTTCCAACCTTGTATGTGCTTGCGTGCGCTCGATAAGGAGTTTATCTCATTTTATCTTCGCCAGATGCAGAGATTCTTCGATGTCCTCCACCTCCTTTAGCTCCAAGAAGAGGTACTAGCTCGGCCAACTTAGCTTCCTCCACCCGCTGATCCTCCTGATGTTTCTGCAGTAGTTCCCTCTGGCTGCGACTGAATCTTCAAGGTCTTCAAATGCGTGATAAGCCAGTCAAAACGGAAGTTGTCGTGACCCAACTCCCTCAGATAACCCAGAAATTAGTTAAGGAGGGGTTTGGTAATGTTTGAGGTCGGAGTGTTGGCAATTTTAGCAATAACGGTAGCCATGCCCTGAAGCCTATAACTCATAACGGAGATGTTTGAATGCAGGCAATCCACCGTGAATGTCTCAGGGTGATGATTTACAAGATGATCAACTACCAGGCGATGGTTGGTAGGCATCTAAGGAGAACGCTGAAGCACCATCAGGCAAAAGGTGTGAGGAGCTAGGTCAGGCAGAGGAAGCTCACAGCCAGATTCGCTCTCAGCAGCAACACCAGTCGTGGAACCTTGATCATTATGGATAGAATCTTCTGAAATGACAGGTTCCCGGTGGGGCGAGGCAATGGGCAAAGGAACTGGTGGAGAAACCTCTCGAGCAACCTGAGAACAATTAGAGGAAATATGGAGTTTATGAAAAAAAACTCAATAAGTATTTTCGTTATTAAGTCACCAATATAGGTGGAATTTTTGATAAATCTTAACAAGTGTCTTAGTTGTTAAGTCACCGATATAGGTGGAGTTTTTGGAAAATCTTAACAAGTGTTTTTGTGGTTAAGTCACTGATATAGGTGGAGTTTTTGAAAAATCTTAACAAGTGTTTTCGTTATTAAGTCACTGATATAGGTGGAGTTTTTGGAAAATCTTAACAAGTGTTTTCATTGTTAATTCACCTATATAAGTGGAGTTTTTGAAAACTCTTAACAAGTATTTTCGTTGTTAAGTCACCGATATAGGTGGAGTTTTTGGAAACTCTTAACAAATGTTTTAGTTGTTAAGTCATCGATATAGGTGGAGTTTATGAAAAAATCATTGTTAAGTCACCAACATAGCTGAAGTTTGAGAAATTGAGAAATGCAGAGAGATTAGTGAAGTACCTCAGTAGTAGTAGGAGCGAGAATGGGAGTTACCACAGGGGACATAATGGTAGAAACCGTTGGGGGCGGGCTCAGTGCCTCAGTAGATTCAACGAGGCCCTTGGCTGAAGAAGCCGCAACGGTAGGCAAACTTCCCTCGCCAATAAAAGGTACTAAAGCCAACACAGGCATATCATTAGAAGAAGACGTTGGACCTTTAAGAGATGCCCCAACGCCGATCGGTACAAAAGAACTAACACGAGGAGCAGCAGCAATAACTTTGGTCTTGGAAAGAGAAAAGCCACTAAGAGCAAAGAGTGGGGAAAGACTTGGCGAAAGATGCAAATGCAAAACCAAGTGTTAGACACAAGGAGTAAACATAAAAAAGAATAAGGGGCAGGAATACATCTAACTTACCCCCGTTATGGCACTAAAAAGAGGAACTGCAGTCAGGGGTCTCGTCAATGCAGTGGGAAGGAGAATGTTAGCTATCAGAGACGCCACTTCCACCTAAAGCATCCCAACATATTAGAAATAATAAACAAAGTAATGGGATAAATAAAAGACATGAGACTTGGCAAGAAATTTACCCGAGGGGTACTCTCCTCGACCACAATGAGGGGTAGAGGGACCTCTTGCAAATCTACATAGTACACCTACTGAGTAGGCAATGTCTCGTTTACTGCAATGCATGGCATACATAACACTTCCAATGATACTGGCATTTTTAGGTCTATCCACAGTATGCCCAATATGTTTTACTAATTTGATATTAATCTATTAGGGTGGATATTAGCTTAAGTTCAAAATGACTATATCTCTTAAGAACTTTCTCTATATAGTGAGATTGAGATAATGAAGTTGTATTATTTTTCCTAACTATTTTGATTCCTAGAATCACATAAGATTCTCCAACATCCTTCATGTCAAAGTTTGATAATATACATCGTTTGGTTTCTTCTACATATTTTAAACTTAACTCAAATATAATCATGCTATCCACGTATAAAAAAAATACTCACACCAACACCATTTTCAAATTACTATAAAAACGTAAGCTGATTTCACTTACTTTCAAACCATGGGATCTTATTATCTTATCAATTTTTATGACATTGCATAAGAGCTTGTTTTAGGTCATAAAGATATTTTACTCGTTTACATACTTTCTTTTCTTAGTTAGGCAAAACAGCCCCTACATTTAAAAAAATCATTTTTACATCCATTTGATGAATCACTAAATTGTGAATGAATGCAAGAGATATTAAGAGTTTATGGAAAACTGATACTTGCAGTGGGTGCATATGTGTGTCAAAACAATCAATTGCATCGTTATATTTATAACCCTTAACAACTAATCTCGCTTTAAATTTATTAATGGAACCAACCAGGTTTAATTTCCTTTTAAATATTGATTTTCACACAATTGGTTTTGCTCTAGGAGGAAGATCGATAATAACCCAAGTTCGATTTGTCAAAATTAATTTTATTTCATCATTGATTGAACATCCTTTGAAGTTACCCCTTCATGAACTGTAGTCGGTTCATATCCAATATTAAGAACAAACTTGGTTTTGATTTTAGTTTCATTAACATCTCCCTCTACAAGATAAACTACAAAGTCAGGTCCAAATGTCTTTCAGTTCTTTGTCTCGTACTCCTTTTGGGTTCAACGTCATTTTTTGATTCCAAAGGAGACATTGGTTATTAAGGTACATTAGAAGGTGAGGCGTCGATAATTGAATTATTATTTTTCTAAATCTTGATTTAAAGTACTTGGGTTTGTTAGATGTTCCAAGAATTTCATATCTACCAACTCCATAATAACTTGAGTTTCAAGGTTAAAAAATCTATCTCTTTAACTATTGTTAGAGTATCTAATAAAAGCACAATTGTAAGTCCTCTTTACTAATTTGGGTCTCTTAGCTTTGGTTTTTAAAAAAAATAAAAATAGCCCCGGTAAGACCAAGGGTATGCTCAAAATTTCCATAGGATTAAATTGTCTTATCTTTTTCCAAAACATTTTCAGTTGTATTGTAAGTTGATTAGAAAAGTTTCATGTTCAAGATTACAAAATCGAACTTCTTCATATGTATCCAAGAGTTACCTCATGTCATGAACAATGAGAATTCAAATTTTAGATAAAGGTAAAAGACTTAGTTTTAACTATAGTTTAACATAAATAAAATTTGGATTTTCTTAAATTGGAAAATGTGTTAAACTTGTCTCTGAGTTTTTGGATGAATAGTCAAATACACTCTGCAATATACTTTTCATATAAAAAAATATTTTGTTAGAAATTATATCTTTATGTGTGTATTTTAAGTATAAGTGTTATAGGTTGATAAAAAATTACTTTGCCAAAAATTATTTTCAAACTTTGGTAAGCAAAAACTGGACAACCCCTTGACATTTTGCGACATCCTTCATCGAAGCATCGCCGCAGCAAAAATATTACTCATTGTAGTGATTGACCTTTCCCTTAATTCACACTTTAACAAAGTTTTCATTCATTTTACTGTGATATGGCTTCGCTATATGTTCTCTCCAGTGATGACTTTCTTCGTTGCAATTAAGGTACTAGATCTGACGCAAAAAGGAAATCTTTCTAAAAAGTTGTATTGTAAAACGTGTAAATTATCTTTCACTATTATATCTTTTAATGTGTTGAAGGGCAACTTATTTGTATGTACAATAATAGTTAGGGCTTCTTATATATCGTGTCCATTATTTTGAAATGGATATTTAGTTCTTCTTCTTTCTATAAACAAGCTAAGGCTTTTAAAAGATCTTTGCCTCAAGATTTTATCATAAAATTTTCTAGAGAGGAAAATCTTCTTTGTATTTGTTAAATATTGAAGTTTTTAAACTCTGATATATAATATTTTTTATTTTTCATTACTTCACCATTAAACCTTAAGCAAAATCCTTTTAATTTGTTCTTGTTTAATTTTCGAGTTTTTTGGCATCTCAAAAATACTTCCTAAGTTGTGAGTTTATTTTGATTAGCCAAACACTTTTAAAACTTCCATTAAACCTTTAGGAATCTCACAACTTAGGAAGTAGAAATACACATTTGTTTCTTATCAACCTTGTTCCAAAAACACGTAACGTGAAGTTTTTTCTTCCACTTTAAAAGGAGAATTGTTGATTATGGCTTGAATAAGACATTAGTTACGGACCAAAATCACTGGTGGTTGTGTAAAGTTCTCCTGTTTTTAGCGCTTTCCTCGAAGGATATGGTGGGAAAAAGTTTATAGTCAGCAATAACATTGTTTGATTATAAGTCTTTATCTTTTAGATGTAATAATCTACCATAATACATTTGTTGTGTTGTCGACCCGATTTTTTTTCCCATTATGGAGTTTTCCTCATATGCCTTGGTGTTATGATATATTGTTTATCTTTTTTGCACTTAGATTAAGTAACCTAATATTTAAGATAAAACTTGGTGTAATCTAACCGGTAAATAATTTGTCGTATAAACCTTAGGTGTTATCCTGATTACCCTTAATAAATAATTAAAGGAAAACATTGTCTCTTTCTTGACAAGTGATTTTAATTAGGTATCCACCATCCATCTTAATTTCAAGCCACCCTCAACCCCAAACTTTAAGACTTTTAAGATTAGCCTTACAATTAAACCATAATTCATATGGTGCAATAGCCTTGTTTTACATGGATGTCTATTTAAAATACAACATGCACACAAAACTGTTTCAATCCACATAGACAAAGGCAACCTAGAGCTAATTAACATTGCATCGACCATTTTAACCAAAGTCCTATTTTTCCTTTCCGCGGTTCAATTTTGTTGCGATGTATATGGTGTCATAACTTAATGGATTATTCTATGAGTATTTAAAAATTGTATAAAATCATTTGGGTAGTATTCACTACCTCTATCAGGTCGTAAGACTTTGATTTTTCGATTATGTTGGGTCTTAACTTCCACTTTAAAAATTAGAAATTTCTTGAATACTTCTATGACACCTCGTAAAATCCATAAATAGATTGATCAAGTCTAACATAAAAATCACAAGAATAAAAACTTTTGGTAACATTCTCAGCATAAGAAATAATCAAAATCGAATGAACAATGACAAGATAATAAAATACTGAATCAACACAAAACCAACTTTGATACCAATCACTGCCAATATAACATAAGTAATCTCTGAAATGTGCCCATACAAAAAACTCTGAATTTAAGTATACATGTACAAACTAACTGAAAATAAAATAGTATAATTATAGAATGAGTTATAGTTTCTCGAATCCTATAATTCTAGGAGTAAGAAATAGGACGTCGATGGCGATGCTCCTCCAACGAACCCACGTCTACGGGAACTACCACAACAGGGTCCTGTGAAAACCGTTTCAAAAGAAAATGTAAACATAAAGCCTATGTAAAATAGGATTATAATTGAATCTGAGACACATTATAACTACACATCTTCCTATCATGTTTTAATATATTTTAAGTTATTAGTTACCCAACTCAACAACCTAAAATATCATGCGGTTCTAAATCTCAAATCCATATATAACCCATGTGATTAATGTTTTACAACATCATTCTTTAATTTTAATCGCTAACTATAACAGGTTAATCTCTTTCAATATAGGTCACATGATGTACTGAGAGGTCAAACCCTAAGGTACTTCTTACAAAATAACCATTACATCACTAATAGGCCCATATCGCAAATTTATCCACATTTGGCTATCTCATACCAATAATGCATTATCCACATCTGTAGTATAGGTAATACACAAATCTGAAACATAAGTACATAGGTGTGCATCCCTACTATAATTCATATACATCTCTAGTATAATGATCAAGAATGAAAAGTAGTGCAATGTCAGTACATCAGTCGTTGTTTTCATTTCACAGCCTCAATACAAAAACATAAAATATTAACTACACTCTTTTAAGGGAGTATATCAGCCAGTCTGGGTATCGAAATCCACAGAGACTAGTGGTTAGAATCCTATTGATTTAATACTTCAGGAATAAAAGTGTAAAAGATTATTATTAACACAAGAAAAGAAAATTCTAGGCATGTGTTTAAACTAAGATTAACAAAGGGAATAAAAAGTATAGATTCAGACTAATATCCCTCACCTTAGATTAATTAGTGAAAACTGTTATATGGAAAGACAAGTTTAACAAGATTCAATCTCATTTAAATAATTAATTAAATCTAGAGTTGCCACCACCTAAATCGTCATAAAAGCCTACTATGATTTTGACGTCAATAAACACCCCAAAAATTACACACGTAAGGTTGTAAATACGTAGCATACATGATATACCCCGTTAAATCTCCTAGACGTAAAATCAAGAACAACCCAATCGAATTAAACTCATAAAATCTGTAAGGAAAATTTTCCAATCGAGACATTTGTAGTGTTATCTTAATTCCAGACAAAACTAATTGTGTTATAGGATAGTTGTTTGTTATATCATTTCAAGCCTTTAACAAGTGTAACAACCCAAAGATTTGAGCGACTATTTTATACTATTTCTGCCTGACGGGCTAATTTTATAAAATAGGAATGTACGAGTAAATATTATTTCCCGCGAGACTTAGGGATAATATTTACTATGCTTTGTCTATTTACCGTTATGAGAAGGTAAATAGTGTTATATTGTGTATTTTGCGTCGTTATATGTAAAACGACGGTTATGACCTATATTTAAATTTGGGTATAATTAATGAATTAAAAATGGAATTGGAACGTAAAAATAGTTCACACTTTCCCGAATGCCAAAATAAGGGGTGCGGTAGTTTTTAGAATAGTCGAGATAGTCGAAATAAGTGCCCAGTTGTAATTTTTGAGATTTAGGCTTTTAAGGGGTTATGACTCAATTAAGTGGTTACGAGTCATTTTAGAGGTGTATTAACAATTAAAAGTGGGGATTCATGTTTTGAGACCCGTATAAGTCCCCCACCCCTTTTTCTTTCTTCATTTGTGTTAGAAGCCAAAGGAGAGAGAGAGAGAAGAGAGAGTTGGGAGAAATGGAGAGAAAGAGAGAGAAATAAAGATTTGGACCGGATTTCCGTTGCTACCGGAGGTGTTCAGAGACTACGAACCTCGAGGCAAGTTTCTTACTTGCTAGATATTGATTTAATGTGATAAATTGCATGTATAGTTAGGTTTTGGAGATTTAACCCATAAATGGGTATTTGTTGATTTTGATGTTTAAACCTTTAAATCTTAGTTTTAATTGGATTTGAGGAGTATATATTAGTTATAAATGGTGTAGGATTGATTTAGGTCGAATTGTTGTTGTTGAAGTTGGGAGAAATCAAGATTTGGGGTTTTGGGATTTTAGGGTTCTTATAACCCGTCGCCCAAACTGGGCAAAATCTCAGGACCGAATCGATTCGGCCCTATGGGCGAATCGATTCGGATAAGGAGAGGGATACAGGTCTTACAGACCGAATCGATTCGGCAATTGCAGAAGGTCAGTTTTTGCTCACCGAATCGATTCGGCTGTTTAGCGAATCGATTCGTAAGGGCGAATCGATTCGGCCCAAAGGGCGAATCGATTCGGTTCCCCTGTTTTTGTGAGATTTTCCTATTTTGATTTTTTAGCCCTTTTTCTTTTAGGTCCAAGGTTTAGGAACCTTCCTTTGGGAAGTAATTAAGAGTCCTAGAGGGTGGTTTTGGGTAGACGAATGCCCTAGGATGATAATGGGATATTTAGGCTTACCGAGGGCTAAGTTGCGTAGGTTGATATCCGAATGATTTAGGAGATTAACCTAGAAATGAAATTTGAAGTTAAAATATTAAAGTTGAGCTTTTGAGAGACACTCCATTATGGAGACTCACTTTGAGGGTTTATGAATTATATAAACTATTTGGGGATATTTTGAGGTTAGTGGCACTTTGGGGTCTTAGGTCATTAATAAAATATGACTTAATAACAATATAATGCACCTTCTAAAACTTGGTGCTAAATGGCTAAGTAAATGATTTTTGGAAATGTAAAATATGAGTTTTCAAAAATGGAAAAAGTAATGTTTTTCATAAATGATAATTTATGGATACACACCTCTGTAAATCGCTATCATAAGGGAAGTCGCGCGCGTTGTGGTGAAGCCCCCTGGCTAATGATGCAGGGTGGATATAGTCCCTAGGCCATGTGAGCGTTTGTTATATATTTTTTCTGCGCTGGTTAGGAGATTCCGGGTGTGGTCTTGACTATCCCGCAGGCACATGGTCGCTTCCCGACGTTTCGATAGGATCCCAGGTTGTCTTGGAGGCCCTGGAAGATGATAGCCGTTTAGGGGCGCGCACAGTGGGGAAACCCGGACGGGCGGTCTTAGATTGCGTTATATATATATATATATATAGCTTTGATTCAATAATGTGGGACATTATTGGTTATTAAAGGATTTTATGATAATAGAATGGCTTTAATTTACATTTCCCGGATATAAGAAGGGAAATGGGATGTTAAATACATTTTCCGGATGGAAGAAGGAAAATGGATGATAATATGAAAGTAAAGCATTTTTATGATAATAAAACTTGCTTTAAATTATGCATTTTTCCTGGATAGAAGAAAGGAAATAAAATTCGGTAAAGAAGGTTTTGAAATGAGATTAATTGGTAAACATTTGATAAAATGAATTTACCATATATGTATATTCCTAAATAAAGAATTAGGAATTGTGCCATTAGATGATGGAGGGGTTTTACTTTTATATTTTTCTTGGTGTAGCTGTAGACGTGACCTCCCACACTTATGCACACACATGTATTCATTTATTATTTCGTGCTTAGGGTCTAATGGATCTCGACGACCAACCTTGCCTAAGTAGTAGTGTATCGGGGGGGTTCCTTGTTTGGATTTCGCTTTGCGAGACACCCCACGCACGAATAGGGAATAGTGATGAGACTGGGGAGAAGTTAACCTTTAGTACTTAAATTATATAGGATAGGGTCTAATGTATCTCGACGATCAACCTTGCCTAAGTAGTAGTGTATCGGGGGGGTTCCTTGTTTGGATTTCGCTTTGCGAGACACCCCACGCACGAATAGGGCATAGTGTTGAGACTGGGGAGAAGTTAGCCTTCTGTTCTTTCTATAATCTGAGCATCATTTATATTGCACTAGGTTGCTGCTAGATTGAGAGGTGAGGAATATTATCGTTATCTGCGAGAGAATTACGCACTTACCTGCCATGCATTTTAGTCACATGGTAATCATATCAAACCCGGCCCTGACCGGTTTCTATATTTCCTTGTGTCTGCATATTCCTTGCCGTTACAGGTGCTCTTCCGCATGGACACCCGTGTTTACATTTCCATTTCCAGTTGTCTTGGAGCTAGGGCATAGTGCGGATGTTGTAGGATACTTGTAGTAGACGCTCCCCTCTATTGTACTCTAGTTATGTTCAGTACTTTTATTCGGGCGTGTTTGCCCAAAGTATTGAACTCATTTATTATATTGTAAATAATGATTGTAATACTTAATGTATTATTTGTATTGGTCTGTGCACCGACAGCTTATTCGGTGATTATTTATTGTATTATCATACTTTATTCATCGATTTTTGATACCCACCGTTTTTACAAATGGGATTGTCTAAGTGTTTCTCTTTTACTTTTAAAATTTTTTGTATATGACAATCCGTTTTCTAAAATGATTGGTGGTTATCTCATACTATTATGTTAATCGACAATGATGCTAAGAATGGACCATCTATGATTCCTGTGATTATTGGAGTATTGGGCTGGCCACCTATTATTTTAGTAGGCGGGTTGTCACAGATGGTATCAGAGCATTAGGTTCTAGAGTCCTTAGGAATCTGTGCGGATGTTTTACGTCTTCTGCGTTTCTCTCTATTTGATGTAGAGCCTTAGGAATAAGGTCGTTGAATTCTCTGGTGAGATTTCGTTCTCCTTCTATGGTATGAGAACCCCGAAGATCTTCTGCACGTTCGTGTGAGGCTTGTTAGTCGTTGAAGGGCGTTGAGGAAGGCCATTGTGAAGGCGTCGTGGGATGGGATTACTATAAGCCGTAGGCTGTGGTCGGGAATCAAGACCGCTTTGGAGGTCTCTCCCTTTGTAGATTTATTTTATAATGCTGTCATGACTACTAAGTACAGTGAAAATAGTTTTCCCACGTACCGCTGCCGGTAGAGAGTGGTACTATGCTTGGGACTCCGAGCAATGTCAATTCGGAGTTGAGAGGTTCTTTGTTAGGACCACAAGTTGAAGTTCGGTTGGTTAGAGGAAGTGTAACCTCGTTCGGTGAGAACGTAAGGCCCGAGAGTTTTGGCCTAGAGTGGGGTATAGGAGTGCCCAGGTGTGAGGGTTTGAGGAAAACCTTTCACCCTTAGGAGTAAGGTTGAAGTGGCGGTTATGATAGTCGCCTCGATATGGAGGGGCAAAATGTTTTTGCCCATAGAGAGAGCCTTTCAGTGGAAATGCTAGGCTCGTAAGTAAGTGTTGGAAACACTTTTTGGAGAAGTAGTGTTCATGAGACCCCACTGGTGGACATCCACCTGGGAAAGGCTCGTGGAGCTAAGGTCGGGGAGGCTGGTAGAATGTTCTCCTTGCTGAAGAAGTCAAGGGAACTATGCATTCTGATCTTGTCGATTGAAGATAACCGGCAAGGATGGGACTCCTAGTTGAGTCATTAATGGGAGTATATTGGTGCTAGCCCTAGATTCGGGTGCGTATATCGAGCTTGTGATGGTATCGGTATGTATTTCTATATATAGTAGTAAGTATATTTATATGGCTTCCATGATAGGGGAGTTCTGTATTTTCCTTCTCACTCGTTATGGGGCGAGTGGTGATATGTATGGTACGTGCTACTTGTATTTTATATATCATACGAGTAGAGATAGTCTTAGATTGGTTGGTGTGGTAGCAAGTGAATATATCGCGAGGCTATCCTAGTTCTAAGTTCTAGGAGGAGGACTAGTGGATCTATAATATCTCTCCTGGATACGGGTTGAGACTTTATAGAGGTGGTTTACGGTGTGTAGATAGTTTCCTTTATTTTTATTTTTTATTTTATTCTCTTTGCTTGCTTTGTTTGCCTTGCTTGTGTATGCTATTGCCTTATCTCCATGACTGGCTAGTTAAGGTGACTGTGTGGAGGGGTTCCTTGTTTGGATTTCACTTCGGCGAGACGCTCCACGCATGAACCTTAACGACATTGGGAGTGGATAGATGTGCATTTTCTTTTCTGCTCTTTTTCTTTCCTTTCTTTTCGGTTGGTTAAGTGCTGGGTTGGAAGGTTTAGCCAAAAATCACGTATATGAGTGATTAAGGGCTAAGTTCATGTGCGATATATGAGCGCGATGATGGTTTTCCTCTAAATCGATGTGGGGAAGACTAGGATGATGAAAGTCCGATAGGGACTTATGGTTGTGCCTTAATAAGAAGGCCATTTGTGCAGAGGTATATGTGTCTCTTGGGGTAGAGTAGTGGTGGCATCTTACTGAAAGTAAATGCCTCAGTCGATTGTTATGATAGGACTTAGACGTATATATGTAGTAGTAGAGTTTCGAGTTAGGATTCCGTCGATCCCGATCATGTGTCTTCGACCGTTACTTCTCGACGACTGACAATGCGAGGTAGTAGTGTAACGGGAGGGTTCCTTGTTTGGATTTCGCTTCGGCGAGACGTCCCACGCATGAAACCGACCTAATGTCAGAAGTCGGGAAAGGTCTTGGACACTAGGGATATTTAGTATTATACTTATACGACTAGGTTAGGATAGATAGATTGACCTTAGGATTCTTAGGACGCTAGCCCCTTAGGGCATGCAGCATTAGTTTAGGAAGATGGTTGGGAGTTGACCACAATAAGTTGTGGGTTAACTCTAAGTAGGATTTGGGTCCCTAGACGAGAAGTATGGGATTTCGATCTCGTTAGGATGTTAGGCTATTAGTGGTGAGGCCTCTCGTAGTTAGAAGGTTACATGGGTAACCTACCGTTGGAGGAGTTGATGTATAAGCTAAATTTTCTCCTGCACTCGTGTTGTTATGATCAAGAGCGGATTTAACAAACGAGTCTTTGCCAGGAACGGGCTGTGCTAATATGGGAACATGGACCTATTGTTCGTGTGTCTCACATTTTTAAGAAGTGTCATCCCACGCTTGATTTTAAGTTCAGGGCGGTAGTATTTGCCTTAAAGACTTAGAGGCACTTCTCCTGGGCGGGAATTTGGAGTCTTTTCACGAATAACAAGTTTGTGACCGTGAAGGACTATCGTTAGGATATTTCCTTTCGCTAAGGCAATGCGAACGGGAGTAGTATAGGCACCGAGTAGATACCATCTTATAGTTTATTCGTGGCATGGAATGCCAAGTGGAGTGAACTTCACCGAGACGAGACATTGGTGTCAAGGTATAGGTAAAGTCTCCAGGGAGAATGGGAACCGTTGGGATATAGGGTATATCCTACCACCCGTAAGTGGAAGGGTGGATTTGATTTAAGGTGAGATCGGAGTAGAAATTCTAGGGATCGAATTTCCGTGTAATAGTTCGGATCGTTTTGGATAAACGTTAGGCCGTGCATAGCCTAGTGTAGATGGCAATATGCCTTGTCTGCTCGTTGGAATGGAAACAGCGAATAGTATATTCCTGGGACTGGGAGTGGTCCGGTAACCTTCCTTTAGATTGGGCTCAGTGAGCAAGTAGACCTCTGAGGGGTACACCAACGCGAATAGAAGTTAGTAGTGTTGGGGTTAGCGATTGTAAGTTAGTGTAGTTAGTCCCTAGTATAGGTATAACGTGTTTCGGAAAGTAAGGCAATTAGTGCCGAGCTTGTGCGGGTTTCTATTCCCGTAGTAGAAGGGTAGGATCGATAGTTTCTGAGATCGATAGCGATGACCTTAGTCTGAGTCCTATGGGGACATCTCTATTCAGGGGTTTGCTAGTATGATGGCACGGTTTTTATTATAGTATACCCTTTATATGGTTATGGGTTACGCCTGAATTTTGAGGGCAAAATTCCCCCTTAAGGGGGGGAGTATGTAACAACCCAAAGATTTGAGCGACTATTTTATACTATTTCTACCTGACGGGCTAATTTTATAAAATAGGAATGTAGGAGTAAATATTATTTCTCGCGAGACTTAGGGATAATATTTACTATGCTTTGTCTATTTACCGTTATGAGAAGGTAAATAGTGTTATATTGTGTATTTTGCGTCGTTATATGTAAAACGACGGTTATGACCTATATTTAAATTTGGGTATAATTAATGAATTAAAAATGGAATTGGAACATAAAAATAGTTCACACTTTCCCGAATGCCAAAATAAGGGGTGCGGTAGTTTTTAGAATAGTCGAGATAGTCGAAATAAGTGCCCAGTTGTAATTTTTGAGATTTCGGCTTTTAAGGGGTTATGACTCAATTAAGTGGTTACGAGTCATTTTAGAGGTGTATTAATAATTAAAAGTGGGGATTCATGTTTTGAGACCCGTATAAGTCCCCCACCCCTTTTTCTTTCTTCATTTGTGTTAGAAGCCAAAGGAGAGAGAGAGAGAGAAGAGAGAGTTGGGAGAAATGGAGAGAAAGAGAGAGAAATAAAGATTTGGACCGGATTTCCGTTGCTACCGGAGGTGTTCAGAGACTACGAACCTCGAGGCAAGTTTCTTACTTGCTAGATATTGATTTAATGTGATAAATTGCATGTATAGTTAGGTTTTGGAGATTTAACCCATAAATGGGTATTTGTTGATTTTGATGTTTAAACCTTTAAATCTTAGTTTTAATTGGATTTGAGGAGTATATATTAGTTATAAATGGTGTAGGATTGATTTAGGTCGAATTGTTGTTGTTGAAGTTGGGAGAAATCAAGATTTGGGGTTTTGGGATTTTAGGGTTCTTATAACCCGTCGCCCAAACTGGGCAAAATCTCAGGACCGAATCGATGCGGCCCTATGGGCGAATCGATTCGAATAAGGAGAGGGATACAGGTCCTGCAGACCGAATCGATTCGGATTAAAACCGAATCGATTCGGCAATTGCAGAAGGTCAGTTTTTGCTCACCGAATCGATTCGGCTGTTTAGCGAATCGATTCGCAAGGGCGAATCGATTCGGCCCAAGGGGCGAATCGATTCGGTTCCCCTGTTTTTGTGAGATTTTCCTATTTTGATTTTTTAGCCCTTTTTCTTTTAGGTCCAAGGTTTAGGAACCTTCCTTTGGGAAGTAATTAAGAGTCCTAGAGGGTGGTTTTGGGTAGACGAATGCCCTAGGATGATAATGGGATATTTAGGCTTACCGAGGGCTAAGTTGCGTAGGTTGATATCCGAATGATTTAGGAGATTAACCTAGAAATGAAATTTGAAGTTAAAATATTAAAGTTGAGCTTTTGAGAGACACTCCATTATGGAGACTCACTTTGAGGGTTTATGAATTATATAAACTATTTGGGGATATTTTGAGGTTAGTGGCACTTTGGGGTCTTAGGTCATTAATAAAATATGACTTAATAAGAATATAATGCACCTTCTAAAACTTGGTGCTAAATGGCTAAGTAAATGATTTTTGGAAATGTAAAATATGAGTTTTCAAAAATGGAAAAAGTAATGTTTTTCATAAATGATAATTTATGGATACACACCTCTGTAAATCGCTATCATAAGGGAAGTCGCGCGCGTTGTGGTGAAGCCCCCTGGCTAATGATGCAGGGTGGATATAGTCCCTAGGCCATGTGAGCGTTTGTTATATATTTTTTCTGCGCTGGTTAGGAGATTCCGGGTGTGGTCTTGACTATCCCGCAGGCACATGGTCGCTTCACGACGTTTCGATAGGATCCCAGGTTGTCTTGGAGGCCCTGGAAGATGATAGCCGTTTAGGGGGGCGCACAGTGGGGAAACCCGGACGGGCGGTCTTAGATTGTGTTATATATATATATATATATATAGCTATGATTCAATAATGTGGGACATTATTGGTTATTAAAGCATTTTATGATAATAGAATGGCTTTAATTTACATTTCCCGGATATAAGAAGGGAAATGGGATGTTAAATACATTTTCCGGATGTAAGAAGGAAAATGGATGATAATATGAAAGTAAAGCATTTTTATGATAATAAAACTTGCTTTAAATTATGCATTTTTCCTGGATAGAAGAAAGGAAATAAAATTCGGTAAAGAAGGTTTTGAAATGAGATTAATTGGTAAACATTTGATAAAATGAATTTACCATATATGTATATTCCTAAATAAAGAATTAGGAATTGTGCCATTAGATGATGGAGGGGTTTTACTTTTATATTTTCTTGGTGTAGCTGTAGACGTGACCTCCCACACTTATGCACACACATGTATTCATTTATTATTTCGTGCTTAGGGACTAATGGATCTCGACGACCAACCTTGCCTAAGTAGTAGTGTATCGGGGGGGTTCCTTGTTTGGATTTCGCTTTGCCAGACACCCCACGCACGAATAGGGCATAGTGTTGAGACTGGGGAGAAGTTAACCTTTAGTACTTAAATTATATAGGACAGGGTCTAATGTATCTCGACGATCAACCTTGCCTAAGTAGTAGTGTATCGGGGGGGTTCCTTGTTTGGATTTCGCTTTGCGAGACACCCCACGCACGAATAGGGCATAGTGTTGAGACTGGGGAGAAGTTAGCCTTCTGTTCTTTCTATAATTTGAGCATCATTTATATTGCGCTAGGTTGCTGCTAGATTGAGAGGTGAGGAATATTATCGTTATCTGCGAGAGAATTACGCACTTACCTGCCATGCATTTTAGTCACATGGTAATCATATCAAACCCGGCCCTGACCGGTTTCTATATTTCCTTGTGTCTGCATATTCCTTGCCGTTACAGGTGCTCTTCCGCATGGACACCTGTGTTTACATTTCCATTTCCAGTTGTCTTGGAGCTACGGCATAGTGCGGATGCTGTAGGATACTTGTAGTAGACGCTCCCCTCTATTGTACTCTAGTTATGTTCAGTACTTTTATTCGGGCGTGTTTGCCCAAGGTATTGCACTCATTTATTATATTGTAAATAATGATTGTAATACTTAATGTATTATTTGTATTGTTCTGTGCACCGACAGCTTATTCGGTGATTATTTATTGTATTATCATACTTTATTCATCGATTTTTGATACCCACCGTTTTTACAAATGGGATTGTCTAAGTGTTTCTCTTTTACTTTTAAAATTTTTGTACATGACAATCC
Source organism: Sambucus nigra (assembly GCA_949130495.1). Taxonomy (NCBI): domain Eukaryota; kingdom Viridiplantae; phylum Streptophyta; class Magnoliopsida; order Dipsacales; family Adoxaceae; genus Sambucus; species Sambucus nigra. Next base: position 6,767,409 of record OX422224.1, read on the forward strand.
GTTTTCTAAAATGATTGGTGGTTATCTCATACTATTATGTTAATCGACAATGATGCTAAGAATGGACCATCTATGATTCCTGTGATTATTGGAGTATTGGGCTGGCCACCTATTATTTTAGTAGGCGGGTTGTCACAACAAGTTAGTTGAAGATGTAGTGACTTAGAATTATAAATATTTCATCCATGCCACTTTACATGCCAAGTTTTGCATCATCAACATTTCGATCCCAAGGTCTCAAAAAGGTATGAATGCATTTAATATATATAGAGAGTCTTGGATATTTTTTATGAGTGTTCTTTTAAAACGACTTCTCATTTTTTTTTGTTAGAAAATATTTTTCAAAATTTTCATAAAAAATTTGGTCTTAAAAATTGATTTTGGGTTTTCTGGATTGTCGTTTGAACGACAATGGGATCTCATTCGAACGAGATGCCTAGTTCGTTCAAACGAGATTACCAACGAGATTCAAATGAACTCTTGCCATTTTTTTTGAATCGTCGTTGGAATGTCATTAGAACGACATTGTTTATACGAGTTTTATCCAACGATATTTTGACCTATTTCGCATCTGAAATCTCGTTCGAACATTGTCATTCAAACGACATCAAAAAGTCATTCGAACGACTGTGTGCGGGAAAAGTTTTTTTGCAGTTTTTATTTCCAATTTTCCACTACTTTTTATCAGTTTTAGATGTGTGGGAATGAAGTTTTTGAGTGAGGAATTTTCATAACTTTCCAAATACTTTGAGAGAAAATTCTTCCAACAAAAATGACCCTTTTATGTGTTAAGTTTCAAGATCAAATTTCTACCAAGAACACATGTTTACACCCATTCCTTGTTTGATCCAAGTTCTTTAATATATACATTTACATGAGATCATTTTGCACCGAGTTTCGTATCTACCCATTAAGGAGAAAGTTTGGATTCCTTCTCTACCCCAAAAAGGAGATTGAATTTTTCGTGATGTACTCATACAGTGAAAGGCACCGTGTGTGGGTTGACAGTAGCCAGGCCCCATTTGTGGATTCCAAGACTTCGGTCGACTCCGGAGTTATCGACTAGGCAGAGTTTGAAGAGTGAATGAGCGTCAAGACTTGAAAGGAAAGTCGTTGTTGTAAGGTCTCTTGTCGTGTCTTTTGTAAAAATAACATACTTAGTGGACTTGTTGGTTGGGTCGTTTGATGTTTTTCCCATTGTGGATTTTCCTCGTACATCGCGCCTTATGTGTGTGTGCTTATTTTTATCTTACAAATTTTCACTTAGAATCATGCTAGGTTAATCAAGATAAATATTGAGTAAATTTGTGCTAAGTTTAGTTTGCATAATTTTAGTTTAATTTAATTCAAGTTCAGATGATTAATTTGGCAAAATACATGCATTAGTTTGTTTGGCATAATTTTAACTTGAATTGAATTATTTTTTTTTAATTGAGATTAAAAGAAAAATTCAAATATTTGATTTGTGTTGTTTGACTTAATTTTAATTTTGAGGAAATTAAAATTTGTGTGCCTTAATTGTTAAACTTTAAAGAAATTTTAAGTGTGAAATATTTTATGAACCATCCCGTATTTGGAATTTTAAACTTAGGTCTTCTTCCTCTTTCAGAGTGGTATCAGAGTAGGAAAGCTAACTTATTACGTTAAGATCCTTATTTTTGTTTGGTTTAAAAATGGAAAATTCACCATTTTCGAAATTCCCTATTTTTTTATGGTTTTAATTCCGTGTATTGGAAAGTGCGTATGAGGTTGGTGCTTAGATCCCTAGATGAGCGGGTTTGGATTTTGGTAGTTAAAGGGTGGACCCCACCAACATACCTAGAATTATAGGTTCATGTACCTAAACCTGTTAAGAGATGGAGTGAGACTGAGCTTAAGTTAGCTAATTTTAATTGTTGTGGTTTAATTGTTGTTTTTAATGCAGTCTCACCAGATGAGTTACGCTGAATTATGACGTGTGAAACGTTTAAGGAGGCATGGGATATACTCCAACTCAACCATAACGAAACTAGTTTCGTGAAAGCTTTGAAACTCAAAAACCTCACCACTCAATTTGAAACCATTAGAATGCTAGAAAGTGAGACTTTTGATGAGATATATGCTATATTGTTTGAGATTGTTAATTTATCTTTCAATTTGGGAGAAAAGATACTCGACATTTGTGTTATAAAGAAAATTTTGAGGTCTTTACCGGAGAAATTTAATGCTAAGGTGACGATTTCAAATTATTTAAACACTTTAAACTCTACAAAACTTGAAGAGCTCAAAGGTAACTTACAAACCTATGAACTTGACTTGTTTCCCTCCAAGGATGAGAAGAAGAAAGATAAGGGCATAACTTTGAAAGCCCATAAGGAGGAAACATCGGTTTCAGATGATGAGTTTGAGATTGACTTGGATGATATGTCTTTGTTTACTAGGAAGTTTAGAAAATTTCTTAAGACTAATAAATAGAAACTTAAGAATGATTGTAAGAAATTTGAGAAATCTAAGCATAGTAAAGCCGAAAAATTCCCTAAAAATAGAAATGAAGATCTTAATAGGGACGTGTTAAATAGGTGTTATGGTTATGAGGGTTATGGACATAGTTCATTCAAGTATCCCACTAAACTAAGGAAGAAGGTAAAATAACTAATTTCATATAATGCCACCCTAAGTGATAGTGAACCGGAAGAGGGACCCAATTTCCCCCATTGAGTGCAATTTCATCGCATTTATGGCAAGTCATGTGAGCACCGATAATGAATCTTCGCATGAAGATATCCCTTTACATGACACTTTCGAGGACATTATTTATGAGTCCCAATAGTTTGATGGTGTAAAGAGTGGAGATGAGAGTGAGAATGAAGAAGAGGTTAAAGAGAGTGAACTTCAAGTAGCTTTTTGTGAGTTGTATGGGGAATGTTTGAAATTAAAAAGGGATATTTGAAGTTAGAAGCTTGTTTGAGAGAACATGCCAAAGAAAATAATGAGAGTGTTTTAGTAGAATATCTTTAGGCACGTGAGAGATCTCCTTGTGAGAAGCTGGAGTACGTAGAAGGTGAGAGAGATAGACTTAGAGGATTAATGGAGGCTATGAAGAAAGAGCTTCTTGAATTTGAAGAGAGTAGGTGTTTACTTGAGTCCCGAATAGCGGAACTTGCAGATCTCAAGTCGGGTAAAATTTAATTTAGAGTGTAGGTCGAAGAAATTAGATAAAATCTTAGGAACCGTCCAAATAAAAAATTACACGTGTGGTATTGAATTTGATACTCAAAATGCTTCCAACAATAAAGCCAAAATTGTGTGTTTGAGAGAATCCTCTAGGAACACTTTAAAAGGTCAATCCTTATGTACTACTTTTTGTTGGGTCTTTACTTTTACACATTGTTGTCGAAAAGGTCACCTTAGGAAGTTTTTTTTTATCTTTAAAATGGTCCTATGATATTCAGGGGTAAAGTCACCAAGGTCACTAAATCCCGAGAGCATCACGCTTACTTGTTTAGATTAGGAGATCTGATTTGTCGGCTTTACAAGATAGGATTTTTTATACTCATTTGCTTGCACATGATACCTCCATTGTTAAATCTAAAGGTTGAATGTGTTAGCTTTGTTTACATACACTAGATTTTGTGCATCATATATATTCTTACTAGTTGTATATTTATTTGTCATTTTATAGTCCTTGCTTGATCATATATGTATTGCTAGAATTATGACTTGTGTATCTTTTGTATTTAATTTGTATTTATTGTGTCTCGTTGAAAAATACAAAAAGATTTTTGTTTTGTCTTTTGGGTTATCCTTGTGTTTGGTTAAATTTTTTGAAAAACTCAAAACAATTTTTATTTGTGTGTATTTTAGTTTGACACACTTTATGTGGCATATACTTGTGTTTGAATCCAATTTCACCCCCACTTCCATGTGTCTATAACTTTTGGTTAAGATTTTCAATCCTTAAAGTGTTATTTATCATGCTTGCATGAGTAGTTTGAGTTTGGCTTGCTTAATGGATTCCCTTTTTATATGCCTTGATTCACACATGCACGAGCTCATTTGGAATTTAACTTCACATGTATATCTGAGCTAAGTGAGATGTTCGCCAATCAATTTAGTCATGTACATAGTGCTATGACTATGGAGGATTTGTGCATGTAAGAACTGTTTCTCGAATTTAAAAAAAATAGAAAAATATTTATATGGTGCTGTTGTTTATCAATGGAATCGGGCTGCAAAAGACAAAATTACTTTGCGTGAAAAGCCACCATTGAAAGTTGGCCTAACAAAAGTGTCATTGAAAAAAAAATTAGCCAAGGCCTTCATTGTTTCGTTGGTATGTTCATAAAGAAAAAGAAAAAGAAAAATATATTAATGAGGAATTTTGGTTGGATATATCAACGGGTTTGCACAATGACAATGTATCCTATTTATGCTAGTTTTGTCATAACTTAATTGGTTTATAGAGTCATCAAAATTCTAGGTTTGTGTGCATTGTGTATGTTTGTTCCGTGAGTTCACTTTACATTGTCACATAAGGCTATATTTAAGTTTGATAAATTTTTTCAATATAATGAGAACTCCGTGAACATGTTTAGTTGATGAGCGTATAATCCTTTAGTCTCTAGTTCACACCCCTCCACTTCTATTTACCACATGTATTTAGACAAAAAAAATTCATATGAGTGTGAAAGGCTTAATGTATTTTGTGTAGTGTGTGATGTTTATACCTATGTATATGTGCTTGTGAGTTATTAATATATTTGTGTATATATATGTATGGTATTTCTTTATTTTGAGGCTTTGCCTTGCTATCTAGTCCATGTATGTTTTAATTCATAGAGGTATCTGTGGTGAAAAAAATCACAACACAAATAATAATGAAAGAAAACAATCACCAAGAAAATAAGAACAACAAACAATCACAACTCAAGAATTTACGTGGTTCGACAACTTGCCTACGTCCACGGAGAGGTCTACTGTATTTATTAAGTAACTCTCGAGATGGTGTTTTGCTACATGCCCCGAGCCAGGGGTACAATATATATTCAGTTAAGGTAAAGTGTTAGTAACTAACACATTGGCTATGTATCCCACGAATATCTCTCTGAGAGTTTTGGGGATAGACTCAGCCACATCTTTTACTCTAACTGTTACTCAAGACTCATAATTTGGGTTGGGCACCTGATTAATTTATTTGGGCTTGGTCGATAATAGGTACCCACAATTTCCCCTAAAAATGTTGGGGTCACAATTTGGGCTCACAAATTTTAAAAAGTAACTCTTCTACCCTAAATAATGAAATTGTTGTAATTCGTGCAATCTAAAGGGGCATGTATCGTCATTTGGCAGGGACTTTAAGCGCCAAATCTTCTTCGATCATTGTGCGCCATCATTGAGTAGTTTAAACTAAAGTGTTGGACGATTCTATCATCATTTCAACTCTTTGCTTCCCCCACTTCCAAACTATCTCTTGATCACAAGACGTCGTTTGCTCTTCATCTTCCAAATTTGTGGTTTTCCATCGTTTCAAGCTTCATTCTTTCCTTGTAAGTTCTCAGTCCCTTCTCTTTTTGTATTTCCTTTCATTGTTGATTTTCATTCTACTATAGATAGGGTTTTCTCATGGCGAGAATATACAACAAATATTTGGTTGAATTCAGGAGATGCTACGATATCCCCATCTGGGTGGAATTGAGTGTGCCCCTGTTCTTCGTAATGTCCATGACATTGAGGATGGCCACTGGATTCATGTTCTTCTACTATCTCAAGGGGGTTTAACCTTTCCCCCAGATTATTTGTTCTTTTATTTTCTTCAATACTTCGATATAGTTCCAACTTAATGTTTTCCAAATCTTTGGAAAATTGTAAATGGAATCCATAGAATAAACCAACTTTATGGCACCAACTTAGGATTGGTTGAAATTTGCTTCTGTTATACCTTTTCTTGCACGAGCTCTGGTCTTCTTTATTTAAAATCAAGGAGTCCAAACAGGGTATTTATATTGAACTTGGGGACCTCGAATCCCTACATTTGGGGAGGAGTATATAGGTTGTTGTCCAACCTTGTTTCATGTTCCTTATTTCTCTAATGTGTTCTTCCTTTGATATTTTCTTTTCTTTTTCAGCGAAGTCTAAGAATCAAGAGCATGCTCTTCACGAGATCTGTGCTGATGAGTTGATTAAAGCTTGGAAGATAAGGAACTCCATTGTAGAAGGTGAAAACCCCAGGTCGACTGCCTTTTTATTGGAATAGTAGAACACTACCATCAATTTCATTGCCCGTCCAGTTGACTCCATTCCTCATCTTGATATCCCAGAGGAAGAAAAAGATGAAAAATGTTCTCTCGAGCCCATCGAGCTAGACGATAAGGAGGAGAGAATCTTAGAGACTAGTGTTTTTCTTAGTGGAAGAGATGGTAGTGGTGAGGTAGGATCTAGTGAGGAGGGATCCAACGAGGAAGAATCTGGTGGAGAGAGGTCTAGCACGGAAGGTTTTAGTTCAGTAGATTTCATGTCAAAAATTTATAGCAAGGAAGATATGGCTCCCTTAGAAGAAAAAACTTGATTCGTGATGATGATGATGATGTACCGTTATCCAACATGATGAGGATCCATAAACCAAGGTTTAGGGATACTGCTAGTGGTATCCAGACAACAGATCATGAGAAAGAGGTGGAGAGGAAGAGGAAAGAATAAGATAAGAGAGAGAGAGAGAGAGAGAGAGAGAGAGAGAGATAGATAGATTGATAGATAGATAGATAAATAGATAAATAGATAGGTAGATAGATAGATAGATAGATAGATAGATAGATAGATAGATAGATAGATAGATAGATAGATAGATAGATAGATAGATAGATAGATAGATAGAGATAGATAGATAGATAGAGAGAGAGAGAGAGAGAGAGAGGGATATAGATATATAGATAGATAGATAGATAGAGAGAGAGAGAGAGAGAAATAAGAAGAGAGAGGAGGAAAAGAAGAAGAAAAAAGAGGAGACGTGAAGAGGAGAAGAGAGGACAAAGAAAGCACATGCTTTTCTTGTGCCTGTGGTAGTCCCAGTCAAGAGGGTCTCCATGGCTCTGACCCCTCATCTCGCCCCAATTATACTCGAGAGAGCTGTGCTCATAGAGGACCATGAGAGGTCTTCGAACACATGCCTAAACTAGTTAACCCTGAAAGCAGATCAAGGGATTGCTTTGGTAAGGCCACTTCCCATTTTCTCAATTCCTTTGACTTGTGATTTCTTTGAGCTCGATTTACTAACCTTTTTCTCTTTCTGCAGTTTGTGTATGACTATATCATCCTTTGTTAAAGTCAAAATGAGCTGGCGAGGAGGAAGTCCAAGCTCGATAAGAGCCTAAAGACTGTCAGGAGGCCCAAAAGTCCTTCGTGAAGGCTCTTACAAAGGTTGAGGCTTCTTTTTCTAAGGAGAGGGCTGAAGCAGATAAGGAGCTGAAGGAACTCCGCAAGGCCTACGAGCTAGTTGTGGTAAGTAAACTGGCCATAAAATTAAAAATAAATGGCTTACTAAGTAGGTGAAGAGTTTGGAAATAGAGGTGGCTACTGTCAGAGAGTGTGGCTACAATGAGGGCTGGGAGGCAGCATATGAAGATGTCAAAAAATAAATTAATTATATCAGTCGATCAAACTTTAAGAAAGGTTGGGATCGAGCTTTAATTGCTGCCGGAGATGTTGCTAACTCTTTTCTGTTTAGAGTAGACAATCCTGGTCCCAAACTGGTCATTTATGAAGAAGTCCCTGTTGCTCGGACTACTACTGCTCCTGCTGCCGATGTCCCTGCTGGTGACCAGGGAGTGAATCTTACCCCGAGAGAGGGAGGTGTACTTGGGGCTGAGATAAGTGAGGTTGTCACCAACTAGTGGAAGAAGCCAACCTCCATCGAGAAAGTTGAGGTCACCCAGTAGACTTCTAGGTTTTTTTTCCTTTACTTGTGTATTTTTTATCCTTTCTTTTTGTCATCTGATGTATCTGTACCTGGACAGTGCCATTTTTTAAGAGATAAAGAGATTCTATTTATGTATTCACTGATATATGGGTTTTGTGTGTTATATGTCTTGTAGTTCATCAATATTGATGATTGCATTCCTGCCTCCTCTCATTTAGGCCAATCCTTGGTTCGAATGTAAGCGACCAATTTCGTTAAGTTTTTATCAAGATTTATAAATCCCTTAGGGTAAGGAATCAGGACTACAAAGTTCAGTTCGATGTAGTTTCCTGACTGAAGGATAAGCTTGAAGAGATGGAGGAGGTTAGTGCCTCCGTTCAAGAAAAAATGGATGCTCTGAAGGCTAATCTGTTGGACGCATCCGAAATCAACCAGGTTAGGGATGTTCTATAGCAGGAAAATAATGCCTTAAGGAGGGAGATTGCGCGTCTTAAGGAAAATGCTCCAAGCAGTTTTCCCTGGGTTATTTAAGGTTCATCATCGTCATCCATGCGACGAGCTATGAGAGATGACGACAGTTCCTAGAGGGAGATTACCAAGCTGAAAGGGAACATTTGGTGAGCATACGTAATCACTGTTGGACTACAAAGAGACATCAACTTACACCTATCGAGGATGACTAAGGCTGGATAGATTCCCCCACAAAGCTGAAAGAAATGGAAGAACTGGCCTTTATTAGAGGATGGATAAGTGCCCTCAAGGAGTTATTGGTTCCCAAAAACTCTCCCTTGTGGTATAGGCATGAGAGCACTCCCCCAATATTAGAGCCAAATCCCTTTAGAAGGGATGATCATTGGATCCCTATAGATGTTATTCCAAGGCAGCAACTGGAACCGAGCTCGGAGGAGGCTGTGGAGAGCTTCTCCCCTCACCCTGATGATGGTCAGAGAGCTCGAGTAGTGGACTACCTTGCCCAGTAACCTAGATATTCTTAGTGTTGATTTATTTCACTAATGTTGTACATATAACTATGTAATTCTTATTAAGAAATAAAATATTTATGTTTTGGGCATAGGCCGACTAAACATGTGTTGCTTTCTTTTGAATTACTAATAAACTCTAGTTATTCTGGGCACTTCAACCGACAAAATGTCATTTAAAGTTTAATTTTAATTGGGCATTCTCCTAGTGCAATATGCCTTAGTCATACCATTCCACCCACTTTACCTTTTAGGTCGAGTAGTCATACTACCTTAGGCCTAAGTAGGGTAATGGAGAGAATACACCTGATTAATGGATAATCCACCCGAGCAGGATTTTGGAGCTAAACTACGTTAGCGGCCAACCTGAGTTGGCCGTATTGCCTAAGGATCCCTTGTAGGTCTTTATTTATTGTCGGAGCAACCTAGGAGGCCAATTTTGTTTTGGAACAAATATGAAAGGACGGTTATTGCCCGTTGACCCTTCTAATTATGCTTTCTGTGAGTTAAGCTAGGATAGTCCTAACCAATGTGTTGTAATCATAAGAGGCGAGTTCAAAAGATCCTTTGACTGAAGTAAGCTAGCCAACTCACTGTAATCCATGAATTCTATTATACTTATAAAAAGAGTGGAGCCTGTAACTTGAAAATGTTGCATATAATAAAATACATTCAAGACAACCAATACGTATAGAATGTCGGGGCCAATAGGGTTTTATTAATCAAAGTCATAAACAAAGAGCAACGTTAGTTTATAAAATTAAAATTTTCTTAAACAAATGGTGCATGGATAGATAAATCTAAAAGTAGTATTTCTTCAGGTTTGCCGTATTCCAAGCCCTTGGTATCTCCCTGACCTCCAGTGTTTCCAAGTGCTAAGCTCATTGTAAGTAATTCCTCACTACCTTGAAAGGTTCTTTCCAATTTGATCCAGTTTTCCATCTGATGGTTTCACAGCACTGCCAAGGACTTTCCTCAGGACATAGTACCAAGCTTGAAACTTCCTTGGATTGACTTTCTCGTTGTACTGTTTGGTTACTTGCTACTGGTAGGATGCCAGTTTAACTAAAGATAATTCTCACCGTTCATCAGCTAAGTCAAGTTTAGTAAGCAATGCTTCATCATTGTGGCCTTGGCTGACCAACGTAGACCTCATGGTAGGGAAACCAGTTTCTAGCGGAATAACTTCTTCCATTCCATATGTGAGTGCAAAGGATGTTTCCCGAGTTGCTCGCCTTGAAGTGGTGCAATAGGCCCAGAGGATGTGGGGAAATTCATTCTCTCAAGCTCCTTTGGCCCTTTTCAGTCTTTTCTTTAGTCCATCGATCATTATCTTATTAAAAACTTCAGCTTGACCATTGCTATGGGGATATGCTATAGAGCTAAAGTAATAACTAATTCCATGATCATTGCAAAAGCTTTGGAAGGGGCCACTCTCGAACTAGGTCCCTTTATCAGTAATGATCGTTCTGGGTATGCTAAAGCATGTAATGATGTTGCTCCATACAAATCTCAACATGTTTACGTCCCTTATATTCGCCAGTGGTTATACTTCTATCCACTTAGTGAAGTAGTTTTTAATGACTAACAAATACTTTCGATTGCATGTCGTAGTAGGCAGAGGACCTATAATATCCAAACCCCATTAGGAGAAAGGCCACGGGCTGGTTATTGACTTTAGGTCTTTGGTGGGATGGTGGACCATGTGTGAGTGTTTTTGGCATTTTTTCCACTTCTGAACGTAGACTTCAGTGTTCTTCTGCATGTATGGCTACCAATACACTTCCTTTATTACTCTAAAGGCTAACGACCTTCCTCTTACATGACTTCCATAAATTCCCTCATGAAGTTCGTGCTAAACTTGCTAGAAGTCTTATGGATGAACGTATTAGAGGTAGGGGCCGGTAAAGGATCTCTTATACAACTTATTATCAGGAGATAAGGGAAAGCGAGTAACTTTGACTCTTATCTTATGGGCATACCTCTTATCACTTGGTACTATATCACTTCGTAAATAGTCTACGATGGGGACTATCCAGCTCAGAGCCTTTTCAATGTAGAGAACCTGCTCGGGATTCAGTGGCTCAATAGTCTATTCAATGCTGGCTTACATGAGGAAATCTATTTGTATTGTTCTTCTTAAGTTAGAGTCTACTGTTGAACTTGGTGCTGCTAGGGAATCTGTATTATTGTTTTGTCCTGTAGGGAACTGCTGTTGATCGAAGTTGGCTATTAGACCCTTCACAATGGAGAGATAGGATGCCATAATTTCATCCTTGGCATCAAAATCTCCGTTTATCTGGGTGGATACCAGCTAGGAGTCTTTGAAGATTTGAAGGTTCCTTGCCCCTAATAGTTGCGCTTAATCCAAAGATCAGTACCTCGTATTCTGCCTCGTTATTGGAGGCTTCAAACCCTAGTATGATGCCTTTTTCGGGCACTATATTTTTGGAGTTACTAGTACAATACCTACTCCCGACCCTTGAGTTAGAGGCTCCATTAACATACAAGGTCCAAACTTTTGGTTCCCATAAGCTCTCCCTTGGTCGACATGTTTTCGGCTGATCGACGGGTTGTTCTCCTGTGAACTTATAGATGAAATAAGCTAGGATCTTCCCTTTGATGGATGTTCTTCGTGAAAAGTGAATAACAAAACTTCTCGAGCTCGATTGACCACTTTGACACTCGGCCAGAGAGGTCTGCTTTCCTCAGAACAACCTTTAAAGGGTGAGAAGTAACCACAAAGATGGAGTCGGCCTCAAAATAATGCTTCAGTTTCCTCGAGGCTATCACCAATGTGTACGCGAGATTCAGGTACCGCTGCTCAACTTCCAAAAAAGTCCTATTTGCATAGTGGACTGGATGCTGGCTTCCCTCTTTTTCACATACCAAGGTGGAGTTCATAGCATGGTCTGACACAACAAGGTAAAGGTATAAAGGATCGCCCTCTCTAGGAATCACGAGTAAAGGTGGCCTATCGAGATAATTATTGAGTTTTTCTAAGGCTCTGGAGCTGTCCTCGTTCCATGTTATGCCCTTGCACCTTTTCAACAACTAAAAGAAGGATTGACATCGTTATGAGGATTTTAAAATGAATCGATTGAGCGTGGCGAGTATTTCGGTGAGCTTCTGTACATTTCTTACTATTTTAGGAGGTTAAACTATATTGATGGCGTCAATTTGGTCAATATTTTCCTCTATTCCTCTCTTCCTTACCAAGTATCCAAGTAATTTTCCTGACTGGACACCGAAAGAACACTTACGTTAAGTTTCATTATATATTTCCTGAGGATATCAAAAGTCCTTACCAGTTCAGAGAGGTGATAGTCCATAAGCTTGATCTTGACGAGCATGTCGTCGATTTAAACTTCCATAGTATCCCCCATTTGCTCTTTAAACATCTTTGTAACTAGCCGGTAATAAGTTGTTCTTGCATTCTTAATACCGAATGGAAAAACTTTATAACAATACAAACCAACAGTGGTTATAAAGGAGGTCTTATCTTCATCTGTAACATGAAGGGGTATCTGGTGGTATCCAGAGTAGGAGTTTAAAAATCTCATCCTTTCATGAGTTGCTATAGCGCCGACCAGGGGATCAATCTTCGGAAGAGGGAAACTCGCTAATCCCATGAGCACAAGCACTTTTCTTAGTTTATTAATTTGACTTAAGATTTTTATAAATCGGTAATTTTTTGTTGCATTGTATATACTTATACCGAGTGAGATTTGGGCTTTTCTTCGTTTGTAAGTGTTATACACTTCTCTTTCCTCTTTGAAAACTTTACAGTCTTTGGTAATCTCACTATTATTTCATTGATCATTCATTAATTGAGTTCATACTTGAAATGTATTACTTGAGCATGATTTTCATAGTTTGTTTTAACTTGAGAATTGCGTAAACTTTAGGAAATGATCATAGGCCATATTTGTTATATAACTCATATTGACGTTGACCTCACCTTAAATGTTTCCTCTCGTCAACCCCTTTGAGCCTTAATATAACCTTTTGTTTCATAACCCAAAATACCATAACCATCTTCAAATTGGAGTTGTATACCATACATATTACCTCATATACCGTTGTTTGGAATGATACTTGGTATTGAATGATGCTCTTGCTATGTGGTCGCAATTTAGGCATGTGGGAGTGTAAAAAGTAAAGAAAGAAAGAAGTAAAAAAGAGAAGAAAAATAAAAAGTAGAAAACAAAAGAAAAAAATGAGAAAAAGAAGAAAAGAAAAAGAAAGAGAAAGTTTGTATATGTTGTGCATAGTGTTCAATAAGCTTTGTTTACTCTCCCCATTGTAATATTCAATGCCTTTTATGAAAGTTATTTTTTACTTTTGCGATTGCTGGCATTTTTACATTATCCCGAGTTTTCAACCCCGAACACTTTGAATTCGTACATATTTACCTTTCATTTCATAACTCGAGACAAACCTACATTACAACCCTATAAAGTCCTATGTGATCCTAGGGTGATTCAATTTAAAAGTTTAAATAGTTTTGATAACCTGTGAAAATAAATTTTTCCTCCTTTAATGAGCGGTATCTTTCATTGAGATTATAGTTTTTCATTTTATATATAGCGTTCTTCATCCGTGGCATGTGCGCGACCTTGTTTCCATTTACATTTACTCTTTATCCCCGCATCTTTCGTGTGTTACCTCCCTGTTTCGAATGAATTCAGTTGACGAGTGTAATGCCCGTGACAATTGAATATATTCTTGCTTTAATGTTTAGTATCCGATTTATTTAAGTTTTTTCTAAATCATATTTTGCATGTGCTCTCTCCTCTCCCACTTTTTAAGGTTTCAATTTAACGAAGTTCATTTTATAATGTTAATAATACGACCTTCTGTGCGAATTCATTCATTTTCTAATAACATGTTGAAATCTTGTTCGTATTATTGGGCTTGTTGCATTTGATAAGCCATATTTTTAGGAAACATATGATGCTTGTGGGTTTCATCCCTGAAAACCCCCACAAGACGACACTCGTCCACTGGGTAACATGGGGGTTTAGCGACTTATTATATACGCTAAATGCAATCGTCCGCCCGCGAAAGTGGATTTTATTTGTTTTTATCTCTTTTGTATATATCTCATGCTTTGTGATTTTCTTATAATTCTTCTTGCTTTGAATTTTATTACTAGGGACTAGCAATATGTAAGTCAGGGGGTGTAATTCGTATCAAATCATGCATTTAATTACCCTCGAACTTATATATTTTACCCCTCGGGCACTATAATGTTTTTATTTATGCGTATTAATCATACAACCTCTGATTTATGTGCTAACATGTTATTTTAGGTATTATTGAGTGTTTATAGGTATTAAAGTGCTAAGTGTGGAGTTTGGATGCATTCCGATAGAGATTTGTCGAAGTTAGCACATTCAGGGGAAATTTGGTAATTTCACACTTTGAGATTTTTGCCCTAAGTATTCACGGAAGGTGTAGATCTCAGGTCAAGCTTCGCGTGGACGCAAACGGTGCTCAAATCGGAGTCCGAACGAAGAAAACACGGATCTTTAATCGGAGAAGAAATATAAGAAATTATTTCAATATTAATTTATTTATTTACAAACATCCTATTTATTTCCCTTCATGTCCCTTTCTCTTTCATTTGAAGCAAACTCCAAATTGAAATGGCGATTTTGAGTTTTGATTCGGGTTTGGCTTGGGTTTCGATTTCGTCCAAAATTGGAGCCTTTCGTTCGAAATTAGAGGTCGAGTTTTGTTACGTGCATATCGAAATAGGTCTCGTATTATCCAATTTTGCAAATGGTTATTGGTTTGGTGTTTGCCACCATTGATGGGTTTTTTAGAACATGGAGATTTTTGGCCATTTTCGGACATGGAGGTATTGGCTCTCAGCATTAGCATCTATGGGAGTTGGGCAATAGACGATTTGCAGTGGTCACGGGTTATGCAACCATTGGTGGGTTTCGACAAACATAAACATGGTGGTTGTTGGCATTTTTGAAATGGGTCTTTGTTTTGGCATGGCAAATTTGGGGCACCTTTCTCCCATACCTTGGTGGTCTTGGCTTAATTCAGTCGCAGCAGATGTCTCCATGAAGTGGGTCTCGATTATATGAAGCCAGGTTGTGGTGGTCTCGGTTATGGGAGCAAAGGGAAGTGGGTCGTGAGTTCAGCTCAGGCCGATCGATCAGCCCTGAGACCCCGGTCGATCGGGTTTCACTTTTTTTGTCTTGGTCCATTCCACTAGGCTCCCCCTTGCCAGCGATCGACCGCTATTTGGGCGTCGGTCGACAGTCCCCTGTTTTGTCCGAGACATTTGTGTTGCTTCCTTCTTTTCTAATTTCTTTTTTTCCTTTTCTTTTTTATCTTTAAATGTAACTAACCCCTTTTTCTTTTCTTTTCTTTTTTCTTTTTCTTTTATTAGTTAATTATAACCTACTATATAAAGCAAACTCTTAGTTTATTTGTTGGGTGATATCATTTTAACTTATTTTTTAGGTTACTTTCGAGAGCTTCTCTCTCGTAGGTTTATTTTCCCCATTTCTGGTTTTTTCAAGCTATTATTCCTCCTTCTCCATTAATGTAAGTCCCTATTTACTATTCATTTTCATCTTCCTCTTATTTATCCTTTGTCCATTTATTTCCATGCTTATTTATTATTTCCATGCCTAGATAAATTTAGTTGTTAATTTAATTAGTTACTTTAATTAATTAGTTAGTTTAATTAATGCTTTTAATTATGTGTAGTGGCTAGTTTAATCTCGGTTGTGTCGGATTGAACTCACCTAGGGTTTATTGGTTACTTTTATTTGGTGATGGAGTTCACGAGTTTATTTCTAGTGGGTTGTCCTAGTTATTAGGCGTAGAAGATTTAATGAGGTATATCACGTATGCCCCATATTTATGACCTTGCGTGCGTAATTTTCGGGGTATTTTTTTACGCCAAAATCATAGTAGTCTTTTATGCGAATTTAGGGGTATGACAACTCTTGATTTAATTAATTAACGAAAAAAGACTCAATCTTAATAACTCGTGAACCCATGTAACCATTTATACCAGTTAACTCGAGGTGAGGGATATCCGACGCAACCTATAATTTTTATTCGCTTTGTTAATCGTAGTTTAATATACACTCGCCTAGATTAATGTTTTCCTTTTGTTATCTTTTATTTTTGCTCTTTATTATCTTTTACACTTTTATTCCTGAACTATTAAATCGATTAAATTCTAGCAACTCGTTTATATGGATTTTCGATACCCGGACTAGCCGTTATACTGCCTTAAAAGAGTGTAGTCATAGTTTAGGCTTTTGTATAGAGTTGGTGAACCGAATAAAATAAAACAACCGACATCGGTGACGTGACACCATGACAAAACCCATTATATCACTTCCTTGATCGACGAGAAATTTTTCGATGTCCCAGCGAGCTATCCTAAGTGTGATGACCAATGCATCATGATGATGGGTTCTGTGACACCCCGCCTAATAAAATACCGGGTGATCGGTCCTTTATTAAATTAAAGTCAAGGTGACGGTTGGTTCATTCTTAGCATCACTGTTGTGAAAATAATTTTTCCAATTTAAACACCCTAAATAATTAAGCTAAGTGTCAAAACCATTTTTAGACAGTACTTTCCAAATTTAATTTTATAAACCAACATATAAAACTTTACATAATTCATAGTTAAATAATCACACAACAACTATCCTGGAACATATAATCCAAATAATTGAACATTCAACCAATTGATTCCAACATTAAAACTTAAAGGAAAACATCCTGACAATAATAAATCCCAAAGTGCAAATACTGGAAATAAATGAATTACAATATCCAATAAAACAAATGAATAATGGAAAAGGGCGACACATGCCCAACTGGATAAAATAAATGCTACAAGTGGAATCAAGAAAAGAGGCCGTCTAAGCAAGAGGCCTGCAACTCCCACCTAAGCTGCAGCACGTTCCTTCCAAAGGATCCTATGCAAGACGCCCCTGTGGCTGGGCACCTGTAATATATACATATATATACAAGAGAGAAAAGAGGTTGGAAACGGGTCAGAGCCCGATTGTAAAAATGATTTAAAATTAGTTTAGCAAGTATTTAAAATGTTTACTGGTCAATGCAACAACATATTAGTGGGGCACTCCCTTGAGAAATTCTCACCTCTCTTCTAATGTGCACGCCTATTGCACTAACCTTCCCAACGATTTAACTTATCTTATCTTAGGTTGCTCGTAAGAGTAAACTGACAAATTCAATTGTTTAAGAGGTTAATTCCACTTAATAACAAAGTTCTCATTTAAACTTTATTTGCTAATAAAGTTTCTCAGTAACATATTATACTTTTCAAACACCCATTCCCCAATTGAAATAATTATTCATTTTCTTACTTACCATAAACACAGTAGGTAGTTCCCAAATTCCAAAATTAAATATATATATATTAAATACTCATATAATATATATATTCTAATGGCACCCCACATAATAATTATGGTGCGGGCATACTCTGCTATCCAGTCCCCGTATCACTCGTACTAAGGGAAATGCAAGTTCGGAATCACTCTCGAACTGTATTAACACAAACACAAACAATATTGAGGCGAATCATAGATTCCAAGTCTCTAAGAGGTCAGCACATGCTCCCACGTCTCTTAGGACCGTCTAACTATCGATCCAATAGCCTATACCAAAGGATTTCTATCTTCTCGGGTACGCGTCAATATCCCCCCATAAAGGTCCCATCGAGATAAGACTGTCCCAGCGCGGTAACTTCAGGAATAGCAAGTAGCGAGAGCATGATTTTTACACGTATATAGTATATAAATAAACACATCATATAAATATACTACTATTACCATATCAAGTTTAGGTACATACTCACGACCCATAATTATGATAGTTGTCCTTATTACTCGTTATTTAGTTATCACGTATAACGTTTGCCTCTTATCTTAATTTATGGGATTATCCCAACTTATCAAGTGACACTCATGGATTTCTATCATCCCAAGTGAAATTTCAGTAAGTACTCATTTATTTTCCAACGTAACTACCTTACGCATCTCCCCCTTTAATATATAGTTCCATCGTCCCTTATATGTAAATATCCTCGTAAAATGTAAATCCCATCATACATTAAAGGTTTCATATTTTTAATAAGTCCTACTGGTCTTATTTATCTCCCAAAAATATTTTAATAAGGATGTCCAAAGATTATTACTCATTTAAATTGAATTCAACTATTTAGAAGGGGAAAAATGAGTCTGCCAGGAGGGGTTGATCGATCGATGGCAGGAGCTCGATCGATCGATGCGTCCTGGTGACCCAATCTACTCCTGGTAAAATGGGCCTGCAGTCTGTGCCTGTATCACCCTCGTAACAATCTCGGGTGTCACTGTCATGATAGATATGAAGGAATGGGCTACTGCGTCCTGCTGACCCAACTCTTTCCACTTTGGTTTCCAGATGTCTGCTACATCGTCTATCGATCTACGGCTCAATGCATCAGCAACTACGTTGGCCTTCCCTAGATGGTATTGTATGTCGAACTGATAGTCTTTTACAAACTCTAACCACCTGCGCTGACGCATATTCAGCTCTCGCTGAGTGAACATGTACTGTAGTGACTTGTGGTCTGTGAACAAGCGGAATTTTTCAACCAATAAATAGTGTTTCCATATCCTCAATGCAAAAATGACCAATGCCAACTTTAGGTCGTGTGTGGGGTAATTCTTCTTGTGCGGCTTAAGCTCGCGGGAGGCAAAAGCTATAGCCTTCTCCTCCTGCTGAAGTACTCCTCCAAGTCCCCGTAAAGAGGCATCGGTGTAAACCAGGTACTCCACGCCCGATTTAGGTAAAATAAGGACCGGTGCTGAAGTAAGCTTGTCTTTCAGCTCGTCGAAAGCCAATTAACAAGCATCATCCCAAACATATGGAACCCCCTTGCGAGTCAGGTTCATTAATAGACCCGCTATTTTGGAGAACCCCCGAATGAATCTCCTGTAGTATTCGGCTAATACCAAGAAACTATGCACTTCCGTCGGTGTCGTGGGCTGTCCCCACTCCCTCACCGCTGACACTTTACTCGGGTCAACTGCTATCCCTTGTTCAGAAACAACATGTCCCAAGAACTTCACTTCACGTAACCAGAACCCGCACTTCTCGTACTTAGCATACAGCTGATGCTCTCGTAGAGTCTGAAGAACCTGCCTCAAGTGCTCAACATGCTCCTCCTCAGAGTGCGAATATATCAGAATGTCATCTATGAAGACGACGATAAACTGATCCAAGAACTCTCTGAACACTCGGTTCATCAAGTCCATGAATACGGCTGGAGCATTTGTGAGTCCAAATGGCATTACTCTGAAATCATAGGACCCATATCTCGTCAAGAAAGCAGTCTTTGAAATATCCTGCTCCCTAATATGTAGATGATGGTACCCCGACCTTAGATCTATCTTCAAAAAGAAAGTTGCTCCCCTCAGCTGGTCGAACAGATCATCGATTCGAGGCAACGGATACTTGTTCCGTATCGTGACCTTGTTCAGCTCCCGATAGTCCACACATAGCCTCAGTGAACCACCTCTTTTTTTCACAAACAAAATTGGAGCGCCCTAAGTTGAGGTACTTCTGCGAATGAAGCCCTGACCTAACAGCTGCTCTATCTGATCTCGTAACTCTCGCATCTCCGCTGGAGCCATACGGTATGGAGCACGTGCTATAGGTCGAGTATCTGATAATAAATCTATGACAAAATCTATCTCTCGGCTGGAGGGTAGGCCTGGTATCTCCTGAAATACATTGAAATACTCACGAACAACTGAGATCGAGTCTAAGGGAATCACAACCTCCTTAGAGGTATCCTCCTCTATGTAATACAAATGAGCGATCGAGCCTCCCTCTGGGCGAGGCATCGCCACTACAAACATCTCTTGCCCCGGAATGTCAAAGACAATACACCCACCAAAACAATCTATCATGGCTCTGTAAGTTTCAAGCCAATCCATATCGATAATAACGTCGTGCTCATGCATATCTAAGACTAACATGTCTGATCGTAATACCAAGATACCAATATCTAACCCCACACCCCGACATATAAAGAAAATTAGCGATCCATTTCCCAGTGGTGAGTCTACACACGTCACAGTGCTCTCTGCTGTGGCTAATAACCCTAAGGCCTTTGCAAAATGGGTAGCTATAAAACAGTGCGTCGCCCCAATATCAAATAAAACTCGACCCATTGTACCATGGATAGGAAACATACCCTCAATCGTGGGCGGTGCCTGTGGAGCTGCTGCCTGGTGGATGTTATGGACATGTTCATATTATAACTTCCCCTACTGCACCGGAGTGGCTGGTAGGGCTGGTACTTGAGCTGGTGCTGGGAGGGAGGCTGGAAAAAGTGGCCTCTGTGGCTCATTATGGGCACCCTACTGCTATGGGGCCCTATCACCCTCGGGACAATCCTGGCGCTTATGGACATTCTTGCCGCACACAAAACATCGGCCCCTGAAATTACCTCCCCTCTGACCCTGCTAACCACGGCCCTGTTGGCCGTTATCGCCTCGCCACTGGCCCTGATGAAAATGCTGTTGGCCCTGCTGCTGATCCTACTGCTGGTGGTGTTGGCCCTACTGGCCCTGCTGACCCTGCCTAAATCCCCCAAATCCCTTCCTGGAATCACCTGATCGGAACCGTTTGGCAGGGTCCCCCTGATGGGAACTCTGCTCATGCTGACGAGTCTGCCCCTGGGATGTCGATGCTCCACTAGCGCCTGTCCTGCCCTACTGGTCGGACTTTCCTGCTCGCTTGCTTCCCTGCAGATGGAAGCGATGATCCTGGCAGTGTAGCAAAGCAGCGTTGAGTACATCTGTGAAGGTACTCAGAGACAGATTCCTTATAAGGTGCTGACGGATCCTCCAAGCTAACCCGTCCAAAAACAATAGTATCTTCTTGCCCTAAGTGGGTGTCGAATCTGGCATTATAGTGAGAAGTCTTGTGAACTCCTCTTCATACTCAGCAACAGTAGAATTCTCCTGCTTCAAGTTCAGTAACTTTCGCCTCATCTCAGTTTGCACGACGAATGGAAAATACTTGCGGTCAAACCACTCCCAGAATGACTGAATCGGGATAATATCCCTCTCCTCCAAGGTGGTGGTGGACTCCCACCACTGCAAAGCGGCCCCCACTAGCTTAAATGAAGCCAACAACTATTTATGCACGTCTGTGCACTCATACATAAGCAGATGCCTCTAGATATCTTTGTTCCACTGACTGACAATGATGATAACTGAACTACCGGAGAACTCAGGGGGATGGGCCTTCTGAGAGGCATCCCTAACCCGCTCCCATAAAGATGGAAGCTGCGCAGGTACTGGCTCCACTGTCTGGATTTGGGGTGGAGCCTGCTGTACTACCGCTAACCCGACATTCACCGCCTGAGCAATAATAGCGGCTACCTCATTAGCATTCATCGTTCCATAAGCCTAAGCTGCTAGCTGCTCGGCTTGGGCACGCCTATCCTTTGGTGCACGTCTCAGAGGCATCTGAAACGTGAAGAAATTTATTAGTCTACAGTTATTATCAAATCTCAAATAGCTGAAGACGTAATCGTAAAAGCAAGAATACAACAATCCTAAAATAGGGCTCTATAACAAAAATGCTAAGCTGAAAGCGAAATAAGTCGTACAGATCCTAAGGACACTATAACCTGATGCTCTGATACCACCTGTGACACCCCGCCTAATTAAATAACGGGTGATCGGTCCTTTATTAAATTAAAGTCAAGGTGATGGTTGGTTCATTCTAAGCATCACTGTCGTGAAAATAATTTTTCCAATTTAAACACCCTAAATAATTAAGCTAAGTGTCAAAACCATTTTTAGACAATACTTTCCAAATTTAATTTTATAAACCAACATATAAAACTTTACATAATTCATAGTTAAATAATAACACAACAACTATCCTGGAACATATAATCCAAATAATTGAACATTCAACCAATTGATTCTAACATTAAAACTTAAAGGAAAACATCCTGACAATAATAAATCCCAAAGTGCAAATACTGGAAATAAATGATTTACAATATCCAATAAAACAACTGAATAATGGAAAAGGGCGACACA
Source organism: Sambucus nigra (assembly GCA_949130495.1). Lineage (NCBI taxonomy): Eukaryota > Viridiplantae > Streptophyta > Magnoliopsida > Dipsacales > Adoxaceae > Sambucus > Sambucus nigra. Next base: position 6,789,410 of record OX422224.1, read on the forward strand.
TGCCCAACTGGATAAAATAAATGCTACAAGTGGAATCAAGAAATGAGTCCGTCTAAGCAAGAGGCCTGCAACTCCCACCTAAGCTGCAGCACGTTCCTTCCAAAGGATCATATGCAAGACGCCCCTGTGGCTGGGCACCTGTAATATATACATATATATACAAGAGAGAAAAGAGAATGGAAACGGGTCAGATCCCGATTGTAAAAACGATTTAAAATGAGTTTAGCAAGTATTTAAAATATTTACTGGTCAATGCAACAACATATTAGTGTGGCACTCCCTTGAGAAATTATCACCTCTCTTCTAATGTGCACGCCTATCGCACTAACCTTCCCAACGGTTTAACTTATCTTATCTTAGGTTGCTCGTAAGACTAAACTAAAAAATTCAATTGTTTAAGAGGTTAATTCCACTTAATAACAAAGTTCTCATTTAAACTTTATTTGCTAATAAAGTTTCTCAGTAACATATTATACTTTTCAAACACCCATTCCTCAATTGAAATAATTATTCATTTTCTTACTTACCATAAACACAGTAGGTAGTTCCCAAATTCCAGAATATAATATATATATTAAATACTCATATAATATATATATTCTAACGGCACCCCACATAATAATTATGGTGCGGGCATACTCTGCTATCCAGTCCCCGTATCACTCGTACTAAGGGAAATACAAGTTCGGAATCACTCTCGAACTGTATTAACAGAAACACAAATAATATTGAGGCGAAGCATAGATTCCAAGTCTCTAAGAGGTCACCACATGCCCCCACGTCTCTTAAGACCGTCTGACTATCGATCCGAGAGCCTGTACCGAAAGACTTCTATCTTTTCGGGTGCGAGTCAATATCCCCCCCATAAAGGTCCCATCGAGATAAGACTGTCCCAACGCGGTAACCTCAGGAATAGCAAGTAGCGCGGGCATGATTTTTACACGTATATAGTATATGCATAAACACAGTCATATAAATATACTATTATTACCATATCAAGTTTAGGTACATACTCATGACCCATAATTATGATAGTTGTCCTTATTACTCGTTATTTAGTTATCACGTATAACGTTTGCCTCTTATCTTAATTTGTGGGATTATGCCAACTTATCAAGTGACAGTCGTGGATTTCTATCCTCCCAAGTGAAATTTCAGTAAGTACTCATTTATTTTCCAACGTAACTACCTTACGCATCTCCCCCTTTAATACATAGTTCCATCGTCCCTTATATGTAAACATCCTCGTAAAATGTAAATCCCGTCATACATTAAAGGTTTCATATTTTTAATAAGTCCTACTGGTCTTCTTTATCTCCCAAAATATTTTAATAAGGATGTCCAAAGATTATTACTCATTTAAATTGAATTCAACTATTTAGAAGGGGAAAAATGAGTCTGCCAGGAGGGGTCGATCGATTGATGCGTCGATCGATCGATACTCGTGGTTCGATCGATCGATCAAAACAGGTATGGAGAATCTGCAGAATACCAGTTACGGGTTTTATCATCCAACATCATCAAAATCCAAAATTTTAACTCCCAAATTCCCAGAAATTTATACCACAAACATTCTAAACCCAAATGGACAACATTCTACGCAAGTCATGTGAGTTTTCATCAAGAATCATGGATTAAAAGTGCCAAAATTTATACAATTCTCATGAACCCTAAATATTCCTTTAACTTAATTAAAATCATTCTTTTTCTAGAATTTATACTTCTAATCCATCATAAATCCGTGGTTAAACCTCTACATATGAAAAGGATTTCAAGATTATTGTTTATATCACTACAACATGCAATTTCTAATCTCCAACATGGGTTTTCTTTCATAGAAACTCATCCTAATCAACCCTAAACTAACATGAATGAACCATTAACGAAATTAAGCAAGATAAATACTTGACTGGGTATTTTTATTTCTAATTTGTGGCTAAAATCGGTGTGGTGGTGATCCTCATTACGAGATCTATCGTTTGGCGGCGACGGCGGCGCAAACGGAGGAGTTTTCGGCCTAGAACTCCTTGGTAAGCTCTTCCTTTCTTTCTCAAATGTCAGTCACTTGGTTTTGGTTGTGTTAACCCTAGAAGACAACCCTAAGCATCTGATATAAACTTACAATTTTCGTGGGTTTTCAGGCCTAAAAATGCAAAATGTCTAAAACGCCCTCCCGGGGTGTTAATTATGCCTTAAAATACCCCGAGACCCGAACTAAACCCCCGGGTACATTATTTTGACTATCTCGACCCTTCCGAACACTTTGGCGCACTCGAAATGACCATATGGGTGACTTATAATTTTTTCACTTTTATTAATAAACATCTAGTCCCGACACGACACAGGCGCGTCCCGACTTAAATTTTCAAAATTGTCATTTTATTCACTCGTGACATTTGATAGAACCAATATCATATATTACTTTTCTCATTAGTAATATTCAACAAGTTTCCCATACTTACTAACTCACATCACGTTACTAACTCACATCACGTTAGTAATTCAACAAGAAGCTGCAAGTTTCCCATGCAGAGTTTTGTGGCTGCCCTCCTTGTAAAAAGCGCATCTTAGCTCGTTATTCCGCTTGGAGAGGTCTCCTCCCATCTTCTTTGGCCACTTAATAAATGTATCATCTTTGATCTTAGCAAGAATCTTGTATATTGGCTCCTTAAAGACTATATTCACAACCTGAAATGCTTTCGAGGCGTCATTTTTATTTCCATTCCTAGAGCCATTTTTGCCCCCGTTCTTGTTACCTTAATTATGAGGTTCATTCTTCTCCACTCCTTTCCCATCCTTCGCGCGACCATTATCCCCTGCGTTAAGATGGGTCACATCCTCGACTTTTGTGTACTTCTCAATATGAGCCATCAAGTTATCGATAGATGTAGCCTCCTTCTTAGTTAAGGACTGGTGTGGGAGGCAGGAGCTCGACAAATCAATTTTAAAGGATGCTACGATGTCCTGCTCCAAGCAATCCTCGATTTTGCTAAATACTTACCAATACCTCTTCGCTTACTCTCTGAGGTTCTCTTGCAGCTTCTTCTTCATAGTAGGCAGTGCATCAATCCTCTTTGGGTGGAAGCTACTTGTTATGAAGCGAGCTGTAAATTGCTCAGCCAAAGATTTGAAATTTTGGATGGACCTATGAGGTAGATTCTCAAAGCACTTATGGGCAACATCGTGTAAGCTCAAAGGAAATATTTGACACATGAGCGCATCATTGTGGTTCCATATAGTCATAGCTTGCCGGTATTTCCTGGCATAGTCAATGGGATCAGTCTTCCAATCGTAAATTTTGAACCTGGGAATCGCGAACTTCTTCAAGACCTCTTATTATTCAATTTTCCTTGAAAAAGGGGACTTCATCTGGGTTTTAAGAGCTCGCCAAGCTAGTTCCCTTGTAGATCCGGCGCCGCGATGAGCAGGGTACTGGTCCATCTTCCTCCGGACCAAACTTCATATGTCATCGTTCTGCCAGCCAGAACTCCTGTAACGGAAAGCTGGTTGCAGTCGTTCGGAATGGTCATCATCTGACCAGTGCTTTTCGGTTCATTCTGACCCATGCCTCGGGCACCTTCACTACAAGAAAAACCAGAATTCGAGACATGTTTCAGCGACATCAGTGTTTTCGTGTTGCCAAAGGGTATACTTTTGGCGACATATATAGTTTTTGTGTCGCGAAAATTTGTTATTTTGGTGATCTCCCTACTAAAATTTCCCCCCGAAATTTCATTTACATTCAGCGACATCCGATTGATGTCACAGATTTATTCCCCTACTTTCGGCGAGAAGTGTTGTATGTCGCAAAAATATCACTCACATTTGGCGACATGGGCGTCGTGTTGTGAAATGTTATACACATTTAGCGTCATCATATGCATATCGCAATACGTATTTTAATTTAATTTAAAAAAAAATAAAAACTCAAAATTAACTCCCTCCTTTTTTTTAGTCAAAATATTATTCTCCCCTAAAAAAACCCCGCTTAAAAAACAAAGCCCTAAAAATACACCCAAAAAATCTCTCCTCTCCGCTCTCTCCCCGATCTCTCCACCCCACCCGTCTCCAACCCCTCTCTACCCTTTCGGTTGTGGCCACCTGGCTCCAATCCCTCTCTCTCCCCTCTGACATCCGTCGTCTCCCCGGCCAACCCCCCCTCTTTTGGACAGAAACGAAATCATCACAAACTCCCGAATCAAGGTATTTTTAGTCTGAATATTTCAATCTTAAGATATTTGTTGGTAGTGTTTCTCTACTTTTATAGTTTTGGTCAAAATATTACTACGATGAGATTTGTATACAATTTCTTCTTTTCAGCTCTGAGACTCATAGAGCCTTTTAGTTACATATTTTGCATTCATTTTTTTAATTTATTAATTCTGATATGTTTCGAAATAATTGATGCATTTGAATTGCTCAACTTCGTAGAATCACTTCTAGTTTATGTTTAATTTTGCCGTACCAGGTGTTTATTTATTCAACTTTGTGTATTTTTCAATTTTCTCGTTTAGGCTTTTTTCTCCGTAGCAAAATTTTTATCTTCTCCTCTTAAATCTGTAATTTGTATTTTAATGTAATGGGAAATTGGGGATCTCAATGTGATTCATTTTTTTTTCTCATGTGAAAGTGTGAATGTCAGTTTGTACTAGTTGTATGCAACTGTCATTGGCCTTTCAATTACAAATTTTTCTCCCCTTAGCTGGATTTCAGATTCATTGTTTGGTTTTTCACATTTGGTCTTATGTCGGTTGACATCCCACCCCCCATTTACTCTGTCTCAATTCTATGATTTCATAGGAATGTCAGTTGTTGCAACTGTATATTTGAATATTGATATATGAATGGGACCTATTGTACTTCTGTTTAAGACCTATTTACATATATTTTCCTTCAAAATATTTCTGTTTTTGTAACAAATTGTAGAATTATTAGTTCATTTATATGTCAATGGTCGGGCTTCATCCATGAATTGGAGGAAAACATAGTTTCATAGATGATTTTCTTTGAACCTCAACTTCAAGGGTGATGGTTTTAAACCATACTCAAATGTTCTGATGCAGTCTAGTAGTCATTTTTATCCGTTGTCCTAAGTCTTAACTGATTTTTCTTTGGGTATTACTGTGATCATCAATGACAACAAAGCTTCCTGTAAGCGCGTGTGTTTAGTGCAAAGACTCATCGTCAACTTTTGTACTAAACATACATGTATGTAATTCAGTATTTACAATGATCTTCAAATATCATGACATGAAAATAATTTTTCTTATATGAATCCGAGTCGGATTTAACCTTTCAAGAACCTAAACTGATAAGATATATTCTATAAATATGTTATAATTATAATTACACGAGTACCATTTGATCTCAATTATCAATCCAATGGTGATCATTAATTTAGTTTCATATAAACTATTGAAATTTGTATCAATTGATTCAGTTGGTCTACTTATAGATCCATCGAATTAACGAATCTAAATCCGTTGGATTTAGCTAAAAACTTGATCCATTTACAGACCTAGCCCCACTATGATATCAACCCCTTCCCCACTCTATATGCTCATTCCGTTGGATTTAGATCATAACTTGATCCATTTATTGTCTCATTTTATTATTTTTTAGTATTAAATGTAATAAAAGGGGACCGGGCATGCTTCTCTTAGATCAAAACTTGATCCATGGATGCATGAATCCCCCCTGATGCTGATTATGCACTGTGGAGTCTAATTATGCTTTTGCAATTTCAAACTTCCCTTAATTTTACTCTGATTTGTTTTATAATCCAACAGATGACCTTGTTTCTTCAGTTTAAGCTAATGAAGTTGCATATTGATGTTAGACCTTTCTTTTTTTCAGTACATGCATTATCGGTTCTTGCAATTCAAACTCTTAAGCTCATAGGGATTTTTGTTAATTTCTGTTTGTAAGTGTGACTGAATGTTAATTAATAGTAAAAATTGTTATGTTTGTTATGTTATTTTAAATGTACAAGTTCACAAACGCATTTTGTGGCTGTTAAAAGTACCCCATCCTTGATGTTTTTTGTTTCACTAATGATTTCACATATATGTTTTGTTTCACTTATTTTGTGGATGTTTTTATTTAGAGCATGTGTGATAGTTTAGAGATTTACTTTTGATATAATGGGCAAGGTTTCATATATGTTTGTCTTTAATTTTTAATTTTTTATAGCACCTCAAACAAGGTTACTGCTGCTACTGTTGTGTATTATCCAAGAAACTGTGGTTACTGTTGCTGTCAGAGAAAAATACATGAATTTTTTTTTCTACTACTGTTGTTAAAGAAAGCAGATTATATCGGGAGTTAAATGCACGAACTGTCATGCATTTGGGTAAGCTGGATGAATATCTCGAGGTCATGTTAGCTGTCAACAATGCATTTTCGGCCAGATAAAATGCTTTATTAACCGTACAGACTCTTGTATCAGAGCTAGCGCCATTGAATTCAAGAATTGAAAAGCTTCAAGCTTATTCATCTTTGATATTTGGTGTGAACTCTAGTCTAATATGCAACTATCTAAGGAGACTCTTAGTAGGACTGTCAAGTTGGATACCATGTTTTCTTCTCATATTATTTGGTACTGCTTCTGGAAATTACACTCGTGGAATTGAATTCAAGAAGATATTCATAAATGGTATTGTGACAATTCCAGATGGTATCATTCTACTTTCTCATATTTTCTACCTATTTGAAAAATGTGGCCTTGGATCATAATGAGATACAAGATCAATTATCCAATTCCTAATTGTTCAAAATTTCCCGTTACTTGGATAAATTAATTTATTTATATTTTGAGATTGGAAAGCTAAGTGGTGATCTTTTAACTCGAGGATGTTTTATTTACACGTTATATTAATGGTAGACTTTTATGGGATTTCATATGTTTGTACTGAACATAGGTCACTTTTACTGAACCGACTCAAACCAAATAATCACGAAAGATGGAAAGAGCAAGAAGGAAAAAAGATAGAGGTTCTCTAGGAATTGAAGTTATTGATATTAGAGGTGGTTTCCAAATCAGCTTTTGCGAGAAGCTATATAAAAGGGAAGGATAGTTTCAAGATGTTGATGAAACTTTGTCAATTATAGCAAGAAATTCTTTCAAATTTAGGTTTCTTGGGCTCAGGTAAATTCACCCTTCGATATGCATACATTTTCTACATTTCATGCTCACTAGGTTACAATAAAACATTGCCAAGAAGGCACTAAAACCGTTCACACCAGCATATACATTTATACAGACAAAAAGTTATTGTTTCAATGAGAGCTTGCCATCAATACACAAAAGAATTCTGCAAAAATAATAGCATTTCAATTTTTTAAAACCACGAACTAGGGGAGACACTAGACATCATTATACCTACCTATTAACGCACGCAGACACGAACTTATGTTATACCCCCCCCCCCCCCCACACGCACCACACACACACACAATGCCTAATTAGTATACACACGCGCTGCACTAGACACTCACTGTCACATTGTTGCGCAGCACTGAAGTAAACACACACAAGAAAAATGCTTCTAATGATTTCCACGCTGCACGAGTCGGGTTGTTGAGAAGGAATGGGAATTGATGTTATGTTGTAGTATGGTTTTTGCAATGAAGGTACACATAGCACCAGAAGAGAGTGTGATCCCATAATAAGGCAAGGAGAATTAGACCACCAACTTGGAGGTATATCCATCTCAGGGACTGCTAGGTCCTGGTCTTACCCGCAAGAGATAGCAAGATACGTGTGGCTACCTCCATCTGTGATATCTACAAACTAATTTGTGGATAATCCTTTGACTCATCATAATGAAAAGTTGAGGAACTTGAAATAGAAGATATCATCTTTTGAAGAACTAAACGCCGCTCAGAATAAAAGATTTTAGAATTTGATAACATTGCTGGAGCAAAACGGGATACTTTCGAGAAGTCATGGCGGGGAGAGTTCATCAGATGGCTATCAAAATGCAAATGAAATCTGGTTAGTCTTAAAGTCTCAAATTCTCTTTAAAAATTGTAGCATTAAATAGCTAAATGGCCTGAAATAGCAGCAAAAAGTAGCCAAACGTAAAATGACTTAGTTTATGAGCTTATTTAGTTAAATTGGTGGAAGGGATTTACTGGTGGTTTGGTTGTGGAATTTTCTGCTGTTGTTGAGTTTATTTTAAATGTTAAAAATTTTGGATTAAATGAAGAAACAAAGGAAACTTTGTCGAAATTTTCTAAAATTAATAAACGTTCTAAATTGATTAAAAATATGCCGTTTGATGGTGAAAACTCAAAACAACTTCCAAACAATCTCGTAAGAGGCACAAACACCTCACACATGACCAATGTAACATGTAGGAACTGACCGTCAAGTCGCGAAACTCCCGGTTTGAGAATACGACGATAATTTGCAAAAATTCAGATTTATGCTTAAAACATGCCATAAGAGGGAGAAAACCTAAAATAACCCCCAAACGGTCCCATAAGAGGCACGAACCCCTCGCACAGGACCAATGTAACTCGTACGAACTGATCACGTAGTCACAAGAGTCCTGGTTTGAGAATACAGTGATAATTTGCAAAAATCTAAACATAGGCTTAAAAACACGTATTTAAAGCGAGAAAACTCAAAACAGCCCCAAACGGTCCTGTAAGATGCACAAACACCTCGCACGGTACCAATGTAATCCGTAGGAACTGACCGCGTAGTCTCGGGACTTTGGATTTGAGAATACGATGATAATTTGCAAAAATTTAGACTTAGGCTTAAAACATGCCGTTAGTGGGTGAAAAACTAAAATAGCTTCCAAACGGCCCCGTAAGAGGTACGAACACCTCCCATGGGACTAACGTAACATGTAGGAACCGCCGGCATAGTCACGGGACTCCCGATTTGAGAATATGACGATAATGTACAAAAATCTAGGCTTATGTTTAAAACATGCCATTATAGGGTGAAAAATTAAAGCAACCTCCAAACGGACCTGTTAAAGGAAGCACATCTCGTACGGGACCAATGTAACACGTAAGAACTTACCGCATAGACACGAGACTTTGATTTGAGAATACGACGAGAATTTGCAAAAATCTAGACTTAATGCTTTGTAAGGACATTTTTTGTCCAACATACTTGTATATATCATTAGGCGTAACACCGTTGCAAAGATTCAAAGTCCATTCATCATCAACGGAATCCAAAGATCAAAAGAAAGGAAGAATTCAGAAATCCAGTCAGCCGGACCGGTCCGCCTGAAATTAAAACGAACCGATCCACCTTTGACTACCCCGGACCGGTCCGCCTTTATATAAAAAGAACCGATCCGCTGAGACCCGGACCGGACCGCCCCGGACTGATCCGTCATGCTCTTTGAAGCCAGTGAGCCCCGAACCGAATGCGAACCGAATCAGCTTCAAATTAAAAGAACCGGTCCTCTATCGAACCGATCCACCTAAGGCCCGGACCGGTCCGCCGAGGATAAACTCTGCCAGATCGTGTAGCAGATTTTTTAGGGTTTTGACTCCTTATTTAAACCACGATCAGTAGTTGGTTTCGATAAGACTTACCCACGATTTTCAGAGCATATCAACCCTAAAGTCTTCACCTATTGAGTCCTATGATTCTAGGTTTTTAGATTCACACATCTTCCATATCTATGTGAATCAAGTTTGGTAACCCAAAGAACACCATTGCTGTTGTTCAACCCTTGTGAAGTGGACCGTTTCTTCCTCTTCATTGCAGCCCTACTGGAAAGGGATAATTCCAGCCGCGACTACAGAATCCGATACCTGCGGGTAATTCTTAGTCAAAAACTTGTATTTCAGTGTAATCCGATTGTAAGCCGTTTCTCTTACAAATTATAGTGATATACAAATGGTTTTGCCCCTGTGGGGGATTTTTCCTTAAACTTTGTGTGTTGAATTATTATTGCATAATCTTCATACTATGTCTATCACGCCTAGTTGCATGATTAGGGTTAATTTGGGTTAAAAATGTGTTTATTATATTATTTCTTAATTGAACGCAAGCGCCAACTCTTTCAAATTGGTATCAGAGCAGGTTACGCTAATTTATCGCGTATTCCTTTTTCCGCAAAATTTTTCTAAGATATCAATTTTCTGAAAAAATTGATTTTTGAAAAAGTGCGTGTTCAAATGGAGAAGTCATATTATAAAATGCCTATTTTTGACGGGACAAATTATGCTTATTGGAAAGCCCGTATGAGGTCGGCTTTAAAAGCCATTGATGAACGTGTCTGGATTTTGGTTGAACGAGGGTGGACTCCTCCCACCGTGACTGTTGATAATGTGACCAACTTGAAACCTGACATTTCTTGGTCTGATGAAGAAATTAAATGGTCATCTTTTAATTCTAAGGGTCTAAGTGCTATTTCTGGGTCTGTCACACCTGATGAGTTCAAACGCATAATGACGTGTACCACGTCAAAAGAGGCATGGGATGTTTTACAACTCACCCATGAAGGAACTAATGCTGTGAAAGAGTCTAAGTTGCAAAACTTGACAACTCAATTTGAAACAATCACCATGCATGATTCTGAATGCTTTGATGAATTCTATGCTAGACTTTTTGACATTGTGAATACTAGTTTTAATCTTGGTGAACATATTCCGAATGCTAGAGTTGTTAAAAAGATTCTTCGTTCTTTGCCTAAGCGTTTTATCCCTAAAGTCACTGTGCTCAATTCTATGGGTAATTTAAATACGCTAAAATTGGAAGAACTTGTAGGAGATTTGCAAACTTATGAAATTGATATGTTCCCTAAAAATGCTAAATCTAAAGATAAGGGAATTGCACTTAAAGCCCAAGAGAGAAGGAGTCAGGGGTCAGCTAGAAAGAGGATAGAGTCATCTAGAAAGAGAGAGACTGACACGTCAGATTCTGAGTGCGATTTTGACTTGGATGATTTGGCTCTTTTCGCAAAAAATTTCAAGAGAATTCTCAAATTTAAGAAAAATGGCAATTTTAAAGATAAAAAGAAATTTGAGAAAAATAAGTTTGAAAAGAAAAATGAAAAAGATTCCAAAAATCCTCCTCTGAAAGAAAGTGAGAGATGTTTTGAGTGCGATGGTAGGGGTCATAGAGCCTTTGAGTGTGCCAATCGTCTGAATAGAGAGAAAGGGAAAGTTGTCCTAAATGCAATCCTTAGTGACGACAGTGAGGTCGAGTCGGTGGATTCGGGAGATGAGTCACCGCATGAGCGTAACTTCACCGCGTTCATGGCTAGTCATGTGAATACTCCTAGTTCTCCTCACGACGATGAGGATGATGCTTCACAGGGACACCTCGACAATGAGAGCGAAGAAAGTGAGGGGGAGAAGGAAGGTAATGAGGACGAGAGTAACCTTCAACGCGCCTACACCGAGTTATATAATGAGTCTTTCAAAACTAAAAAACGTAACAAGGCGTTAGTTCTTAGGATCACCGCGTTAGAAGAAGAGTTAGAAGAAACGAGAAAGAGAGAGTCCTCCACCTGCACCGCCATGAGAGAGAGAGAGTCTGCTTGGGTTAGTAAAGAGAATTTGCTTAGAAAGAGAGAGAGCAGTTTTGAGAAAGAGAAAGCGGACTTGACTAAACAAGTGGCTAGTCTTACTAGTGAGCTCCATTCCTCCATGGAGACTCGGAAGAAACTTGAAGCCCTTGTTGCTCAGCTTACTCATGACCTTGAGAGAGCTAGGAAAGTCAAGGTACAAATCGAGGACAGATCTGGGAAGATGGGAAAGATGCTCCTCGGTTCCGCTTTAGGTTTTGGTGACAGGCAAGGAATTGGTTTTGATGGTGCCTCCACGTCTCAAATTGCACCGGGACCAATTCCTGAGTTTACTACGACTCCTTATGGCCGTCATCAAAAACCAAGAAGGAGAGTTCGACCAAGAAAAGCAAACCAAGGTCCTCCTAATACTGTGCCCTTTTGCTCCCATTGCAAAAGAAATGGACACCTTAGGGAGTTTTGCTATAGATTTGGTCGGACACGACGTACTTTTTCTCCTCCACATCATACTGATGAGTTTGCTAGTCTGAGAGAGCAAGTTGAGTTTCTAGCCGCCACATCACAGAGTTTGATGGAGGAATTCCGAAGAATGTCCTCACCGTCAATGAAAGCTTTCCACATTCCGGCTAAAACCAACAACAACAACGGTAAACAAAAGGTTACCTATTCTTGGGTTCCTAAGAAAGAGAAAAAGGCCCTTGTTGTTCATGTTTCTCTCAAAGCACATAATACCTCTCAGTGGTATTTTGACAGTGGATGCTCCAGACACATGACAGGTGATGTCTCCCTTTTTACTCAGATTGAGGATTATGATGATGGGAGAGTTACTTTTGGAGATGGGAGTAAATCTAGCATTGTAGGACGAGGTACTGTAGAGTTACCAGGACTTCCTAAGCTAGAAAATGTCTTGTACGTCAAAGGTTTAAAAGTAAACCTTCTCAGCATCAGCCAGCTGTGCGACGATGACTTTGCAGTAAAGTTTGACCGGGAAGCTTGTAAGGTCTATAATCAAGCCGGTAAACTATTAGTGCAAGGGGTGAGGACAGAGGATAACTGTTATGGGACTGAGCCCACATCCTCACTTGTCTGTAACAGCGCCACGATCACTCCTATGGATCTGTGGCATCAACGTCTAGGTCATGTGAACGTTAGAGATCTTAATCGTTTATCTAAAAAGGACCTAGTACGTGGCTTACCATCTCTTGGAAAGTCAACTTCGACCATTTATGGACCCTGTCAGTTGGGAAAACAAATTCGTAGTCCTCATAGGAAGTTGCATTCCATTACCACCTCTCGTGTTCTTGAGTTGATTCACATGGATCTTATGGGTCCCACTCGTACTGAGAGTCTAGGTGGTAAGAGGTACATCCTCGTGATGGTAGATGATTTCTCCAGGTACTCCATTGTAGGTTTTCTGAGAGAGAAATCCGATGCTGTAGAATTTTTAACGACCAAGTGCCGTGTCCTGCAAAATCAACACGGTGTCATTATTAACAGAATACGTAGTGACAACGGCACTGAGTTTAAGGAAGCAAAGGTGGATTTGTACTGTGATAGCCTTGGGATCAAACATGAGTTTTCTGCTGTGAGAACTCCTCAGCAAAATGGGATTGTTGAGAGAAAGAATAGAATGATCCAAGAGATGGCTAGATCTATGCTTCTAGGTCGTAAAGTTTCTAGGAGATTTTGGGCAGAGGCAGTGTCTACTGCATGCCACACGGTGAATAGGGTTTATTTGCGTCCACACACACTACAGACACCTTATGAGTTGCGGATCGGCAAGAAGCCCAACCTGGCGTATTTCCGTGTTTTTGGGAGTAAATGCTACATCCTATGGGATAGAGAGCAATTAGGAAAGTTCGACTCCCGAAGCGACGAGGGAATATTTCTAGGATATTCATCGAATAGCAGAGCGTACCGAGTTTTTAACCTGAAGAGCTCTAAGATTATGGAATCAATAAACGTCACCGTGCAAGATGACGAACCTCCGACGATTATTGATCCTAACCTTCAGTGTGAGGATGAGGATTGTTCTGACAGTGATTTACCTGTTCCTCTCTCACACTCTGTGGACCCTATTCCTGTGTTAGGGGACACACCTGCTTGGGTTCGCAAGAGTCATGACCCTTCTGCCATTGTTGGTGATCCCACTCTAGGGGTCAAGACTCGTGCTCAGCTAGAGAACGTTGTTAGCCATCTTTGCTACACGTCCAAAGTCGAGCCCAAGAACCATAAAGAAGCACTCAAGGATGAACACTGGATATCTGCTATGCAGGATGAGTTGCTTCAGTTTAAAAAGAATGATGTCTGGGAACTTGTCCCCCGACCTAGTGAGATTAATGTGATAGGTACCCGGTGGATTTTTAAGAACAAAATGGATGAAAATGGTACCATAATCCGAAATAAGGCTAGGTTGGTCGCTCAAGGCTACACACAGATAGAGGGTGTAGACTTTGGGGAGACATTTGCTCCTATTGCGAGGCTTGAGTCCGTCCATCTTCTGCTCACCATTGCATGTCATCTGCGCTTCAAGGTGTATCAGATGGATGTCAAGAGTGCCTTTTTGAATGGCATTCTACAGGAGGAGGTTTATGTGGAACAACCAAAAGGGTTTTACGACTCTCAGCACCTTGAGCACGTCTACTATCTGAGGAAAGCCTTGTATGGTTTGAAGCAAGCACCCCGTGCTTGGTACGAGAGGCTTACTTCCTATCTCTTAGCTCGTGGCTTCAAAAGAGGGGGAGTAGATATGACGTTGTTCGTCAGGAGAGATGACGGTGCTATTTTGGTTGCCCAGGTCTATGGGGACGACATAGTCTTTGGATCCACATGCTCCCAGCATGCTCACCACTTTGAGGAGGAGATGAAAAGTGAGTTTGAGATGAGCATGGTTGGTGAGCTTACATTCTTCCTTGGTCTCCAGGTTCGTCAGCTAGAGGATGGGATGTTCATCTCCCAATCCAAGTATGCTAGAGACCTAGTGAAGAAATTTGGTTTAGACTCCGCTAAGCATGCACGTACACCTATGAGTACCACTACTAAGCTTAGTAAGGACACTTCAGGCAAGGACGTAGAGCAAACCTTATATCGGAGTATGATAGGTAGTCTCCTCTACTTGACTGCCAGTCGTCCCGACATCGCCTTTAGTGTTGGAGTCTGTGCGCGATATCAGGCATCCCTAAAAGAGTCACATTTACTTGCTCTAAAACGTATTATTAAATATGTAAGTGGGACTCTCTCATACGGGATTTGGTATTCCTTTGATACCGATGACCGTTTGTCCGCCTATTCGGATGCAGATTGGGTTGGGGATGTAGATGGATGTAGGAGCACTTCTGGTGGGTGTTTCTATTTTGTTTCTGCTCTTGTCTCCTGGCTGAGCAAGAAACAAAATTCCATCTCTTTGTCCACTGCGGAGGCTGAGTACATAGCCGCCGGGAGTTATTGCACACAACTCTTGTGGATGAAGCAAATGCTGGAGGATTATGGGATATCACAGGACACCATGACCATTTCCTGTGATAACACGAGCGCGATACACATATCCCGCAATCCAGTTCATCATTCGCGCACAAAACACATCAGGATACGTGAGCACTTTATACGTCAGTTAGTTGAAGAGAAAGTCGTATCCCTGAGTTTTGTTCCTACCGACCGTCAGTTAGCCGATATTTTCACGAAACCTTTAGATGCCCTTAGATTTGAGAGTCTTAGGAAGTCTTTGGGGATTTTCATAGTTGACTGAAGGGTTGGTCCATGTCTAGCGTAGGTTGCATTGTCATTTTCATATCCTCTGATGCCTATTGCTAGATTGTACTATTAGTGTGTTTTACTTATTTTTGCTTTTCATTATTCTTTGAAAAATACAAAAAGATTTTCTTTTTAGAAAATTTTTTTAGAAAAAACACAAAAAGATTTTATTTTGATAAAAATTCTTGAAAAATTCAAAAAGAGATTTGCCTTTTATGGATGAGCATTTAAGATAGCCAAGTCACTACTTCATTCCATTTAACCATGTGACTGTTTTATAGAGATTTGAGAGGCTACATCATTTCATCCATGTGTTTAACATTGATTGGAGTCCTTGAGATGTAATTAGTGATATCTTCCTACATGTTTGACTCCTATATCCTTTAATGCAAACATGCACGGCTATATTTGATTATTGCACTTGTCTATCACATATTGGCTTGAGTGTTTCTATCTCAATTCTGTCTATACAATGTACAATATGCGATAAAACTTGACAAGATTGGATTGCATGTAAAAACCATTTTGGTGAGACTGTGTGTATATTTTCATAATGGGGAGGGGCTGCGAAAGTTGATTCCTATCCTTTGCGCAAAATACACCGTTAAAAAGGACCTAAAAAATGGAGGTATTGTAATATCCGAGGTCCTAAGAGGTTAAAAGAGCCCGAAAAAATTTAAAGGCAATAAAAAGCAATTCATGCCAAATATGGGCCATTTAGGTTTCACCATCAATTCTCCAAAGTTTGAGAATTTAGTATACCTCTATTATAATATAAATCTGAGGGAGTTTGGTTGGAGAATAAAAACGGGTTTGTACTTCCTTGAAAGTCCTGAAAAAGCTGAAAAACATTTTGGACGTTATTGGTGTAGAAATCACTTTGAGCTTTGATTTGTAGATTTGATATAGTCAATATCTTATATTTCCACTCTTTTACACCAAAGGAAGCATTTGAGTTCATTCATAAGGAATATCCAATATTCATCGTGCACATATGTCATGTTTGTATGCTTTGATTTTCCTATCGAATTTTGATCACACCCATTCTTTTACGCTATCACCGATTTGGTTGTTTTATGTTCATTCATGGTGTGATTTTATGCCTTGTGTCACCCCGGTACTTGCTTGCTTGATTTATTTCTCTCATTTGTCTATTTGGGGACATCATAAAAAGGGGGAGAATGAATTATCTGATTATGGGGGAGTTTTGAAATTCTGAGAATATCATCTGTTTTGAAATTCTGAGAATATCATCTTAAATTGATATATATGTTTATGTTTATCTCATTTCAAACTCGATATGTCACTTGGTATTTGCTTTGTCTCATGTGTATAGGTACATCTTTTGATAATCCCATGTTGCACACCCTGATGAGAAAAGCGGTGAGATTTCTGAAGATTCGAAGAATAAACGATGCAGCCTTAGTTATTTGTACCTCTTTCAGTTTTTGGGTTCATGGAAGGGTAGATTTGTATAGGCATTGTGATTATAGATAATTCGGATTTTTTATGTTTGTTCTGGCATAGACATAGTGGGAGATTTGTAAGGACATTTTTTGTCCAACATACTTGTATATGTCATTAGCCGTAACACCGTTGCAAAGATTCAAAGTCCATTCATCCTCAACGGAATCTGAAGATCAAAAGAAAGGAAGAATTCAGAAATCCAGTCAGCCGGACCGGTTCGCCTGAAATTAAAACGAACCGATCCGCCTTTGACTACCCCGGACCGGTACGCCTTTATATAAAAAGAACAGATCCGCTGAGACCCGGACCGGACCCGGACTGATCCGTCGTGCTCTTTGAAGCCAGTGAGCCCCGAACCGAATGCGAACCGAATCAGCTTCAAATTAAAAGAACCGGTCCGCTATCGGACCGATCCACCTAAGGCCCGGACCGGTCCGCTGAGGATAAACTCTGCCAGATCGTGTAGCAGATTTTTTAGGGTTTTGATTCCTTATTTAAACCACGATCAGTAGTTGGTTTCGATAAGACTTACCCACGATTTTCAGAGCATATCAACCCTAAAGTCTTCACCTATTGAGTCCTATGATTCTAGGTTTTTAGATTCACACATCTTCCATATCTATGTGAATCAAGTTTGGTAACCCAAAGAACACCATTGCTGTTGTTCAACCCTTATGAAGTGGACCGTTTCTTCCTCTTCATTGCAGCCCTACTGGAAAGGGATAATTCCAGCCGCGACTACAGAATCCGATACCTGCGGGTAATTCTTAGTCAAAAACTTGTATTTCAGTGTAATCCGATTGTAAGCCGTTTCTCTTACAAATTATAGTGATATACAAATGGTTTTGCCCCTGTGGGGTATTTTTCCTTAAACTTTGTGTGTTGAATTATTATTGCATAATCTTCATACTATGTCTATCACGCCTAGTTGCAGGATTAGGGTTAATTTGGGTTAAAAAGGTGTTTATTATATTATTTCCTAATTTAACGCAAGCGCCAACTCTTTCATGCTTAAAACATGCCGTAGGGTAAAAATAAAAAAACAACCCTCAAACGACCCTTTAAGAGGTACGAACACCTCCCGCGGGCCCAAAGTAACATATAGGTACTGATCGCGTAGTCACGGGACTCTCGGTTTGAGAATACGACGATAATTTGTAAAAATCTAGACTTAGACTTAAAATATGTCGTTAGAGGGTGAAAATCTAAAACAAACCCAAAACGGTCCCGTAAGAGGCACACACACATCGCATGGGGCCAATGTAACACGTAGGAACTGACCGCGTGTCACGAGATTCCCGATTTGAGAATACGATGATAATTTGCCAAAATCTTGACTTAGGCCTAAAACATACCGGTAGTTGGTGAAAACACAAATTAGCCTCCAAATGACCCTGTAAGAGGCACGAACTCGTCACACGGGATCAATTTAATAGGTAGGAACTTACCACGTAGTCACGGGACTCCCGATTTGCGAATACGATGATAATTTGCAAAAAAATAGACTTTTTCTTAAAACATGCCGTTAGAGGGTGAAAATGAAAAACAACCCCGTAAGAGGCATGAACACCTCCCCCGGGACCAATGTAACACATAGGTACTAACTGCGTAGTCACGTGACTCCCGATTTGAGAATAAGATAATAATTTGCAAAAATATAAAGTTAGGCTTAAAACATGCCGTTAGTGTGTGAAAACCCAAAAGAGCCTCCAAAAGGCCCCGTAAGAGGCACGAACACCTCCCACGGGACCAACGTAACACGTACAAACTTACTACGTAGTCACGGGACTGTTAGGTTTGAGAATACGAGGATAGTTTCCAAAATTTAGACTTAGGTTTAAAAATATGCCGTTAGCGGGTGAAAATCCAAAACAGCCCCAAAACGACCCCGTAAGAGGCACGAACACCTCCCACGGGACCAATGTAACATGTAAGAACTTATCGCGTAGTCACGGGACTCTCGGGTTGAGAATACGATGATAATTTGCAAAAATCTAGACTTAGGCTTAAAAATATGTCATTAGCGGTGTGACACCCCGCCTAATAAAATACCGGGTGATCAGTCCTCTACCAAATTAAAACAGGAATCCCAGTTGGATCATCCTTAGCATCACTGTCGAAAACTTTTTAAAACTTACTAACCACCTAGTATTCCAAAAGTTGGTGCCAATTTCAACTTTTTAATTAAACCAAAACAATACATGCGGAATTAAAATATAAAACATTCACACAACTGAATGAAAGTAAATAGAATAATAATTACACAACTTGCCGAATAAATCACCGGCCACCAAATAAAGAACCCAATACAAATATTCAACACCTGGATAAATTACACCAGAAAACTGTACCGAGAAGTCTGGGAGACAAGCCCTAAATAAAACTGAAACTGATACAAAATTTCTACTCTAGGAATGAATGAATGATGCGTCTAATTCAAATTCCTGCTAGCATCCACAAATGCCGCAGCTCCGTGTCCCTGGAATAGAATATCAATCCTGGCGTCCCTGTGGCTGGACACCTAAAAGGTTTTGAAAATAGTTTTATAGCAAGGGTTAGAACCCAAAACATTTTGAAAATATTTAGCAAGTGAATTAACTGCAGTAATTTAATATGCATGAATGCGCTTCATATTTAAGTTAGTGTCGCACTCCCTTGTGGACATTCTCACTCCTCCACTATTGTGCACACCTACCGGTTATCTTAACCCCACCTAGTTGTGCTACCCCGTCCAACTTGTCTTGGTATAACCTTCCCTTGCCATACTACTCTAACCCGAGTATAATGATTCTTGAATTATAAGTTGTTTCACAATTAACTTAATTATTTCCTCTTAAATAATAGCATATAACCGTGTCACAAGTTATATAAAGTACATACGTCAAACACTGTATTATTTCCACCAATAATTAACTTAATTAATTTCTCATTAATTAACAGCATATAACTGTAACCCGAGTTATATAAGGTAAATACATCACGCACTGTATTATCACCTACATATAATACTTACTACCATATTATACGTACCTTTACTAACATCCACACATATATCATACTCGTATCCATCCTTCCGAGTATACCCTCACCGGATGATTCACTCTAAAATGCTATCTCACTAGGTGTGCTCACAAAACCTAGTTCCCCAAGTTGGAATCGCTCACCAACTTGGCCCAAAATATAAACGTAGTGGAGGCGGTCATATTCCTTCCCTGAAAGTGAGATAAATCCCTCACCCATATATACCGGACGCTATGACCTGGGGATATACTCGCCCTACTCCTCAAGCTAGGGGATTCACCCACATCGCGCAACCTCCCTTGATAGCATTAGAGTATATAAATTTAATAAATATTTAATCACTGATATTTAGTATCACGCACAATAAATACACGTATATATATATACTATCACGACACCGTATATATATAATATAAACCCCGGCTTTACCATGTACTCAAAATCCCGTACACTGCCTGTAATTTTCTGAGTTTGTGGCCCGACTCAATGTAATTAATTTTCTCACTTAATAACTTATCCTATTCCCGAGTCTATGGTCCGACTCTAATATAATTAATTCACACCTTAATTAATATAATACTTTCCCCGAGTCTATGGTCCGACTCTCCTTAAATTAATTAACACACATTTTAATTTAATACCTCCCCGAGTCTATCGCCCGACTCTAATTAACTTAATTAACACCTTTATTGATTAATCAACCCAAATTCCGAGTCTATGGTCCGACTCTAATATAATTAATTATCACATTAATTAATAAGTACCCTTCACGAGTCTACAATCCGATTCTGATTAAACTAATTATCCCACCCATTAATTTAATTATACCCGAGTCCACAAACCGACTCTAATTAAATTAATTAACACCCTTATTAATTTAATCCTACCCGAGTCTACAAACCGACTCTAATTAAATTAATTATCACATTTATTAATTTAATAACTTAGTGTCACCCAACCATTATCCCCGGACTCACTTACTTGGCCCGTATCTTAATATTTTTCGAGTCAATGTTCCGACTCCAAACTAATTACTCTCTCTCTATAATTAATTTAATACCTTGATATCGCTTAACCAACATACCCGGACTCACTCACTTGGTCCAATTTACATCTCATAATATAATACCCACATTTTTGCCTACAATGTGTCACACCTTTATTTCTAGAATTTTCCCAATTATATTTGCCTATAATTATCAACATACCCGGACTCGGCCACTTGATCCGTACCTCACTATTTTGGAATAAAGTCTCCCAAATTTATCCATTAAGTGTCCCACATAAATTCATCCTAGTCCCAATTACTTTCTCCCATAATGGCTAGGAATATTTGTTTCATAATTATCTATCACTTATTAATGTATGAAACTTAACTTTTAATAATTTTCCTTTTATATAATAAACTGGCCGAACTGCCCAAAATTTCCTATCGTCGATCGATCGATGCCCCCGATCGATCGATCGACCCCTTCGTTACAGCTCTGCCTCCCCCCTGTTTTCCCCCATTAACGAACCTCAAGGTTTCTAAACCAGAATTTAAACCTCTAATTACATTCTCCCATCATCTACACATGGTTAATCCACATCCCATTCATCATAGAGACCTTAAGATAATCAACCTCTCTACTTATCTCATGATTTTCGAAATGGGTCTTTCTCCATAAAATTCAACTATCTGTTTTAAATCCCAAATTTCAGATTCAATTTCTACTCTTTTATGTTCTGAAATTTTCGTTCAAATCATATATACATATTCAGATATCAATCATCCATCTAAATCTTACTTTGAATCTCATTCAAGTGTTTCAAAAACAAAAACCCAATTTGTACCCATTTACACCCAAAAACGAATTTTGGTATACACATCACTATGATATGAATTGGATATCACAATTTAGAAGTAAAAACAGTTAACCACTTGCCTGGAATCGTTCGTAGGGTCTGATTCCGTTGTTGTAGAGATTAGTTGACGAAGAACACCCCAAATTAACCCTTTAATTTGGATCCAAAGGCTCCCAATTGCTCTTGCTAAGCTTTTCCCCAATTCCCTCTCAAGCCCTAGGCTTAGATTTGTGATGGATGCTGATTTCCTAATCCCTCACTTAGGTTAAAACTCTAAATCCCGTTTTTCACCTAATGGGCTTAATTAAAGTGGCCCAACTCACCCCGTGTGGGCCCGGCTATGCCCAAAAATACCCCGAGACCCAATTACTACCCCCGGGTACTCTTTTCTAACTATCTCGACCCATCTGGACTCAACCGCGCACTCAGAATTGACATCCGAATTAATTTATAAAAATCCTTATCTCACACCCAATTTAGTCTATACCGACTCCCGGGTGGGATAAGTGCATACCCCGTCATTAATACCTGAAATGACGTAATTAAATTATTACTATTCACTTAGTAAATAAATTTTCCCTAAACATTAACCATTCACTCCCCGATTAATATTTAAATATATATATTGCCATAATTAATTCAATTAAAATTACAACACACCAGTAATTTAAAATCCCGAATTAATTAAATATTAAATGCACAAAAATACGGGGTGTTACAAGCGGGTGAAAACCCAAAAAAAACCCTAAGCGGCCTCGTAAGAGGCACGAACACCTCCCACGGGGCCAATGTAACACGTAGGGACTTGCCACGAACTCACGGGACTCTCGGGTTGAGAATACGGGGTTAATTTGCAAAATTTGAACTTAGGCTTAAAACATGACTTTAGAGGGTGAAAATCCAAAACAGCGTCCAAACGATCTCGTAAGAGGCACGACCACCTCACACGAGACCAATGTAACATGTAGGAACTTACCGCGTAGTCACGAGACTCTCGTTTCTAGAGTACGGCGATAATTTGCAAAAATCTAGACTTGGGCTTAAAAATATGCCCTTAGAGGGTGAAAATCCAAAATAGCCCCTAAGCGGCCCCGTAAGAGGCACGAACACCTCCCACGGGACCAACGTAACATGTACGGACTTACCACGTAGTCACGGGAGTGCCGAGTTTGAGAATACGAGGATAATTTGCAATGTTTAGACTTAGGCTTAAAACATGACTTTAGACGGTGAAAATCCAAAATAACGCTTAAACGAACCCGTAAGAGCCACAAACACCTCACACGAGACCAATGCAACATGTAGGAACTTACCGCGTAGTCACGGGACTCACGGGTTTAGAATACGACGATAATTTGGACAAATCAAGACTTGGGCTTAAAAATATGCCGTTAGAGGTTAAAAACGCAAAACAACCCCTAAGCTGCCCCATAAGAGGCACGAACACCTCCCACGGGACCAACGTAACAGGTACGGACTTACCACGTAGTCACGGGACTACCGGGTTTGAGAGTACGATGATAATTTGCAAAATTTAGACTTAGGCTTAAAACATGACTTTAGAATGAGAAAATCCAAAACATCGCCCAAACGACCCCGTAATAGCCACGAACACCTCACACGAGACCAATCTAACATGTAGGAACTTACCGCGTAGTCACGGGACTCACGGGTTTAGAATACGATGATAATTTGCAAAAATCTAGGCTTGGGCTTAAAAATATGCCGTTAGTGGTTGAAAACGCAAAACAACCCCTAAGAGTCCCCGTAAGAGGCACGAACACCTCCCACGGGACCAATGTAACACGTACGGACTTACCACGTAGTCACTTTACTGTCGGGTTTGAGAGTACGATGATAATTTGCAAAAATTAGACTTAGGCTTAAAACATGACTCTAGAGGGTAAAAATCCAAAACAGCGCCGCACGAACAACTCACACGAGACCAATGTAACATGTAGGAACTTATCTAGTAGTCATGGGACTCTCGGGTTGAGAATACGACGATAATTTGGAAAAATCTAGACTTAGGCTTAAAAATATGCCATTAGAGGTTGAAAACCAAAAATAACCCCTAAACGTCCTCGTAAGAGGTACGAACACCTCCCACGAGACCAAGGTAGCACGTAGGGACTTATCTCGTAGTCACGGGACTCTCGGGTTGAGAGTACAGGGATAATTTGCAAAATTTAGACTTAGGCTTAAAACATGACTTTAGAGGGTGAAAATTCAAAATAACGCCCAAACGACTCCGTAAGAGCCACGAACACCTCACACGAGATCAATGTAACATGTAAGAACTTACCGCGTAGTCACGAGACTCATGGATTTAGAATACGATGATAATTTGCAAAAATCTAGACTTGAACTTAAAAATATTCCTTTAGAGGTTGAAAACGCAAAACAACCCCTAAACGGACCCATAAGAGGCACGGACACCTCCTATGGGACCAACGTATCACGTACGAACTTACAGCGTAGTCACGGGACTGTCGGGTTGTAACACCCTGCCCGCTCGGGGAGAGCGAACGGAGCGCTAATGCGATAAAATAAATCCAAATCCATAATAACAAGGTATAGAGCATCAACAAACCCATAGTAATATAAATCCATTAATCTCAATCTTCAAATAAAATACGACATCTCTCGAATAAAAAATACAACAACTAACTCGAAAATAAAATACAAATCTCCAAAGCTCTATACATCAAAACAATACAAATCTTTCCCAAAAAATCCTCACTAAAATCAATCTCCATAGCGCCCCGAAATCCACGCTAACCTGCCACTAAAAGAAAATATGGGAAAGTACACAATACGACAGGAAAGATGCTCAACAAATATATGTTAACGACGAATAAAACGTAACAACATGAGTACGAATATTCAAATCGAAATGCAAATCTCAAAGCATTTATCAATATAATTTCTCAACAACACTTTAACCGGGTCACCAGGCCTCACCACATCCGTATATGCTTTATCAAGCCATAGCCCGAGAAACAGGAATTTTGGTGGGTGCCCAACATCCGTGCCATATTAAAATCTCATGATAACGTGCTCAACAACAATATAATGATACCAAATGAATCAAAATAATTTCAACAATTATTTTTCAGATTTCAATGAATTTAACAATTCAAATATGAGTTCAATTAATAAGAAATCAAAGAGAATGACACTCGCGAGATTTAAGGAGCATATTGTGTAAAACCCCATACCTTAAAATCAACACATGAATCATCACATAAATTAAACCTCAAAATATGATCGCACCATCACGTTCCTCTCGCGAAAATAATCAATTCACGTTCTAGCCCCAACACGAGATAACCTCAAATAGGCCTATTTTAAAAACCCAGAAAAATAAGATCCAAAAATTATTCGAATCATCAATCAGACTTCAGATTTGGATTCTACACGAAAAATTGAGTCAGGTATGTGTTTTGAGTTTTTCTTAAATCTCATCCAAATGCACTCAAAAAGAAGATCTAAACATTCCAAATTGGCTTTTCTCATTCCACTCGTTTTTTCCTTTTTTTCCAGAAAAAAATCAACATATTATCTTCAAGAACACAAAATGATTTTCAGAATTTCCTCCATAGATATATGATTATTTTGTGGATTATTATCATCCTACAACATGAGTTTACTTCCTATATCATTTCAGTTTCTAGAAATCCATAAAACAACTCCATTATGTCTTCCAAACATGAAAAATCATCTCTTTTCATAATTATTCTAACATGGACAATATACGAACTTAAATTGCAAATATCAAACACTCGCCTTTACTTAAGATCTGATCCTTTGGAGTTGAATAACATAGGTGGTGATGGTGGTGGTGACCTTTGACCTTTGGTTCTCCTCCTTTCCAAGCAAGCTTTTCCCTTCCCAAGCAACCTTTCACTCTCTCTAGGAAGATGACTTCTATAATTTGTGAAGAGGAGATGTATAACCCACGTACACTTAATCTACCAATACTTATAATAAGGCAAAACCCAAAATCACTATTCATCCCCTTGTAAAAATTACCAAAATGCCCTTTTGGGTTATCTTTTCATTTCCAAATGATCCGAGACTCAAAATTAACATCCAAATAGACTTTTCTAACTATTTCGAACCTTCCGGACGCAACGACGCAGTCAAAACGACTATAAGGTTGACAGAAAATAAATTTACTTTTAAATCTCACAATTTAGTCCCGACACGTCCCATACCGCGTCTGACTAAAAATTCAAATTACCGAATTTATCTCACACCGTCATATCAATGACATCACATTCATTTATTACCTAAATATCTTTAAGTAATATTCAGAATCATACATTTTAATATCCACAATCCGGATAAAACCCAAATGAATTAATTAATAATAAAATCCAATTAATCCATTAATTTCAAATATAACCCATTTTAAAAGTCATTTAAAATTACGGGGTATTACATACTTCCCCCCTTATAATAGAATTCCGTCCCGAAATTCTGGAATAAAAGTCATACCGGTAAGGTCAACTCCGAGTATAAATCTCACATCGCAAGAAATCTAAGACGTACCGCCCATACAGTACATTAACGAAAATTCCTATCGATGTTCTACACCAAGCCTCACCATATAGTTACAACTGAATCGAATATAAACTTTACCCAATCTTCCCTATACCGTCCGCATGAAAAACTTTGGGAAAAATTATCCTCACATATTGAACAAATAAATCCTGAAGTCTCAACTACTTACCTTTTTCAGAATTATGAAAAATACTACAGTCCAATCATCCAGGGCGCCCATACACCCTCTCGTACCGCTTTCAATATTAAAATTTTCGCAAAGGTTATAAACTCATATCCCAAAGACCTAACTTATTTCGACTCCCAACGGTTATTAGTTTCATGCGTGGGGTGTCTCGCAAGCGAAATCCAAACAAGGAACCACCCCGATACACTTCTACCTAAAGTAGTCGGTCATCGAAACTCCTGAGGTCCTTAGTCAATAGTATATAAAAATTTGGTTTATCGATTTAAAAATGAGGTTTATAGATCTACGCATCTACTCTCTTATAGAAGACAAGATGCCGGATAGTAGTAGTACATACGCTCTCATATACCACAAGTCAATGCACGCTAATAGTCACATCACGCTCGGACATGCCCAAGGTAAGTCATCCCATGATAAAAATCAAACCCACGTGATAACATGTAAAATATAGGTGTCCCCACACCCCTCGGTGAGTCTACGTAAATAATAATGCTTTAGGCTAAGTTCAGTATCCCTTATGCCCACACAATATCAATCGCTACAAAAATCAATCTACGCCTCATAATTCCTTAGATAGAAAACATACCCTCATTCGCGGGTGGTGGTTGTTGAATCCCGATATTATAACTTTGCTCCGTTAAGTCAAGAAAAATTTTACCCCATATTTTCAGTTCCAGATAACCACACTCCACTATATGCCCAAGCCTTTGAATATATTGCCTTCGTTAGGTACCACACACAATTCCCGCATTTCAAGAACTTCTACTGATGACTCTTCTCAATTTTCTTTTCCATAATAGGGGTGACCTCGACTACAGTCATCATACTCGAACATACTTCATAACCTCCTAAGTACGATCTCCTCTATCCGTCCAATGGCCCTCATCTGCCATACTTCTCGTACGAGCCCGTTCTAACGCAATAAGCTTCACTAATATATACGTGATCTTACCAAAGAAATCAACAATCCTAAACATAGGGCTCTACATCAAAAAACGCTAAGCTGAAATCATAGTAATCCGTACAGATCCTAAAGGACACTAGAACCTGATGCTCTGATACCACCTGTAACACCCCGCCCGCTCGGGGAGAGCGAATGGAGCGCTAATGCGATAAAATAAATCCAAATCCACAATAACAAGGTATAGAGCATCTAAAAACCCATAATAATATAAATCCACTAATCTCAATCTTCAAATAAAATACAACATCTCTCGAATAAAAAATACAAAAACTAACTCGAAAATAAAATACAAATCTCCAAAGCTCTATACATCAAAACAATACAAATCTTTCCCAAACAATCCTCACTAAAATCAATCTCCATAGCGCCCCAAAATCCACGCTAACCTGCCACTAAAAGAAAATATGGGGAAGTACACAATACGACATGAAAGATGCTCAACAAATATATGTTAACGATGAATAAAACGTAACAACACGAGTACGAATATTCAAATCGAAATGCAAATCTCAAAGCATTTATCAATATAATTTCTCAACAACACTTTAACCGGGTCACCAGGCCTCACCACATCCGTATATGCTTTATCAAGCCATAGCCCGAGAAACAGGAATTTTGGCGGGTGCCCAATATCCGTGCCATATTAAAATCTCATGATAACGTGCTCAAAAACAATATAATGATACCAAATGAATCAAAATAATTTCAAAAATTATTTTCCAGATTTCAATGAATTTAACAATTCAAATATGAGTTCAATTAATAAGAAATCAAAGAGAATGACACTCGCGAGATTTAAGGAGCATATTGTCTAAAACCCCATACCTTAAAATCAACACATTAATCATCACATAAATTAAACCTCAAAATATGATCGCACCATCACGTTCCTCTCGCAAAAATAATCAATTCACGTTCTAGCCCGAACACGAGATAACCTCAAATAGGCCTATTTTAAAAACCCAGAAAAATAAGATCCAAAAATTATTCGAATCATCAATCCGACTTCAAATTTGGATTCTACATGAAAATTTGAGTCAGGTATGTGTTTTGAGTTTTTCTTAAATCTCATCCAAATGCACTCAAAAAGAAGATCTAAACATTCCAAATTGGCTTTTCTCATTCCACTCGTTTTTGCCTTTTTTTTCAAGAAAATTATCAACATATTATCTTCAAGAACACAAAATGATTTTCAGAATTTCCTCCATAGATATATGATTATTTTGTGGATTATTATCATCCTACAACATGAGTTTACTTCCTATATCATTTCAGTTTCTAGAAATCCATAAAACAACTCCATTATGTCTTCCAAACATGAAAAATCATCTCTTTTCATAATTATTCTAACATGGACAATATACGAACTTAAATTGAAAATATCAAACACTCGCCTTTACTGAAGATCTGATCCTTTGGAGTTGAATAACATAGGTGGTGATGGTGGTGGTAACCTTTGACCTTTGGTTCTCCTCCTTTCCAAGCAAGCTTTTCCCTTCCCAAGCAACCTTTCACTCTCTCTAGGAAGATGACTTCTCTAATTTGTGAAGAGGAGATGTATAACCCACGTACACTTAATCTACCAATACTTATAATAAGGCAAAACCCAAAATCACTATTCATCCCTTTGTAAAAATTACCAAAATGCCCTTTTGGGTTATCTTTTCATTTCCAAATGACCCGAGACTCAAAATTAACATCCAAATAGATTTTTGTGACTATTTCGAACCTTCCGGACGCAACGACACAGTCAAAACGACTATAAGTTTGATAGAAAATAAATTTACTTTTAAATCTCACAATTTAGTCCCGACACGTCCCATACCGCGTCTGACTAAAAATTCAAATTACCGAATTTATCTCACACCGTCATATCAATGACATCACATTCATTTATTACCTAAATATCTTTAAGTAATATTCAGAATCATACATTTTAATATCCACAATCCGGATAAAACCCAAATGAATTAATTAATAATAAAATCCAATTAATCCATTAATTTTAAATATAACCCATTTTAAAAGTCATTTAAAATTACGGGGTATTACATACTTCGCATATCATAATCCCCGTATGTCCCATACCATACATCACTTTGTTATTCATTTACATTTCTCATTTATATGAATCGTTTCTCATTAACATGAATTCTGCTTTTCAATTCCATAAGATTAAACATTCATTATCTTAATTTCATTATTTCTCAATTTACCGTTATCTAAAATTATCATTGTAGATAGATTTAACTATAATAAACATCCATTCATTTATTCAATTCATTATATATATATTCATATATAATACGGCACCCCGAGTCACAGCTGCGGTGCAATGCATTACTCTGCTATCATGTCCCGTCATCGCTGGTCACCGAATAGAGGACTAAAGGTTCGGTAAGGATACCTCGAACCATAAACAACAACACAATCAATGGAGGCGAACATAGTTCTCATACCCATGGGTCACGCACATACCTACGTACCCACAGTCAGCGGACTTATCAACTCCCCGATAAGTGTTTCATAGGCCTATGTTCTCGAGCGACAAATCAAAGATCCCATGGATTCATCAGGATATGACTGCCCTCACGCGCAAACCTCCCACCGATAGCCAGTAAGCTACGTATGTCATACACATAAATCATCAATCAATCAAATAGGTTTTATCATACCTATAATATAATATCAATAAGTTACTCACATAACCCTTAAATTATTCCCATACGTAGCATTATATCTCTTTTAAATTTCACGTATTACAATATCATATCTTTACGCCATAATTTAATTATCCTCGCATCCTATAACATATCTCCACTCCCGACGTCGTTAAGGTTCATGAGCGGAGCGTCTCGCAAAGCGAAATCCAAATAAGGAACCCCTCCAATACACCTACTTAACTTTGTCAATCGAGGAGGTAAGTCAACTTCAAATACGCGATCGAGATAACCTCATACCCTCTTTCAACCAAAGGTGTTCTAAACTCCCATCTCTATCCAGGAGCCATACCACTACGCTCTTGTACTACACTCAGTCCTTGCAAAATCAATAATGAGCTTAAACTCAGTCCTTGGTATTCAAATTGTAACCCTAAAGCTACCCTCACTTATATTAAATCTTCCCTACTGGACTTATCCTTAATCCTCATGCATACCAATTAGAATCCAACACGTGAATCTAGCAACTGAAATATCCATGAATGTAATTATCATCATTCTAATCAATTAAATCCCAATAACTTTAATTCAAATCTCATCAAGGGTGTACTGATCTTTTCTAAGTCCTATAATATCCAATTAATAATTACCAAAGATCTACAAAAGTTTTGGGATAAGAACCATCATTAAAAAGAAACAACATCATGAATTCTCATATTTTAAATACTCAGAAAAATCAGATCCAAAAATTATTTGAATCATCAATCCGACTTCAGATTTGGATTCTACATGAAAAATTGAGTCAGGTATGTGTTTTGAGTTTTTCTTAAATCTCATCCAAATGCACTCAAAAAGAAGATCTAAACATTCCAAATTAGCTTTTCTCATTCCACTCGTTTTTGCCTTTTTCTCGAGAAAATTATCAACATATTATCTTCAAGAACACAAAATGATTTTTAGAATTTCCTCCATAGATATATGATTATTTTGTGGATTATTATCATCCTACAACATGAGTTTACTTCCTATATCATTTCAGTTTCTAGAAATCCATAAAACAACTCCATTATGTCTTCCAAACATGAAAAATCATCTCTTTTCATAATTCTAACATGGACAATATACGAACTTAAATTGCAAATATCAAACACTTGCCTTTACTGAAGATCTGATCCTTTGGAGTTGAATAACATAGGTGGTGATGGTGGTGGTGACCTTTGACCTTTGGTTCTCCTCCTTTCCAAGCAAGCGTTTATCTTCCCAAGCAACCTTTCACTCTCTCTAGGAAGATGACTTCTCTAATTTGTGAAGAGGATATGTATAACCCACGTACACTTAATCTACCAATACTTATAATAAGGCAAAACCCGAAATCACTATTCATCCCCTTGTAAAAATTACCAAAATGCCCTTTTGGGTTATCTTTTCATTTCCAAATGACCCGAGACTCAAAATTAACATCCAAATAGACTTTTCTGACTATTTCGAACCTTTCGAACGCAACGACGCAGTCAAAACGACTATAAGATTGATAGAAAATAAATTTACTTTTAAATCTCACAATTTAGTCCCGACACGTCCCATACCGCGTCTGACTAAAAATTCAAATTATCGAATTTATCTCACACTGTCATATCAATGACATCACATTCATTTATTACCTAAATATCTTTAAGTAATATTCAGAATCATACATTTTAATATCCACAATCCGGATAAAATCCAAATGAATTAATTTATAATAAAATCTAATTAATCCATTAATTTTAAATATAACCCATTTTAAAAGTCATTTAAAATTACGGGGTATTACACGGGTTTGAGAGTACGATGATAATTTGCAAAATTTAGATTTAGGCTTAAAACATGACTTTAGAGGGAGAAAATACAAAACATCGCCCAAACGACCCCGTAACAGCCACGAACACCTCACACGAGACCAATCTAACAAGTGGAACTTACCGCGTAGTCACGGGATTCACGGGCTTAGAATACGACGAGAATTTGCAAAAATATAGGCTGGGGCTTAAAAATATACCGTTAGTAGTTGAAAACGCAAAACTACCCCTAAGCGGCACGAACACCTCCCACGGGACCAACGTAACACGTACGGACTTACCACGTAGTCACGGGATTGCTGGGTTTGAGAGTACGATGATAATTTGCAAAATTTAGACTTGAGCTTAAAACATGACTCTAGAGGGTAAAAATCCAAAATAGCGCTGCACGAACAACTCACACGAGATCAATGTAACATGTAGGAACTTATCTAGTAGTCACGGGACTCTCAAGTTGAGAATACGACGATAATTTGCAAAAATCTAGACTTAGGCTTAAAAATATGTCATTAGAGGTTGAAAATCGAAAACAACCCCTAAACGTCCTCGTAAGAGGCACGAACACCTCCCACGAGACCAAGGTAGCACGTAGGGACTTATCTCGTAGTCACGGGACTCTCGGGTTCAGGGATAATTTGCAAAATTTAGACTTAGGCTTAAAACATGACTTTAGAGGGTGAAAATCCAAAACAGCCCCTAAGCGGTCCCGTAAGAGGCACGAACACCTCCCACGGGCCCAACGTAATACGTACGGACTTACACGTAGTCACGGGACTGTCGGGTTTGAGAATACGAGGATAATTTACAAATTTAGACATAGGCTTTAAAATATTCCATTACCGGGTGAAAACCCAAAACAACCCCCAAACGGTCTCGTAAGAGGTACATAGACAAACTTAACACGTAGGAACTTACCGCGTAGTCACGAGACTTTCGTTTCGAGAATACGATGATAATTTGCAAAAATCAAGACTTAGGCTTAAAAATATGCCGTTAGGGGGTGAAAACCCAAAACAGCCCCGTAAGAGGCATGAACACCTCCCACGGGACCAATGTAACATGTAAGAACTTACCGCATAGTCACAGGACTCTCGGGTTGAGAATACGATGATAATTTGCAAAAATCTAGACTTGAGCTTAAAAATATGGCATTAGGGGTTGAAAACCGAAAAAAACCCATAAACGTCCCCGTAAGAGGCACGAACACATCCCACGGGACCAAGGTAACATGTAGGGACTTACGTCATAGTCACGGGACTCTCTGGTTAAGAGTATGATGATAATTTGCAAAATTTAGACTTATGCTGAAAACATGACTTTTGCAGATAAAAATCCAAAACAAAGTCCAAACGACCCCGTAATAGGCACGAACAGCTCACACGAGACAAATGTAACACGTAGGAACTTATCGCGTAGTCAATAGACTTTCATTTTGAGAAAAAGACAATAATTTGCAAAAATCTAGACTTGGGCTTAAAAATATGGCGTTAGCGGTTGAAAACGTAAAACTGCTCCTAAGCGGCCTCGTAAGAGGCACGAACACCTCCCACGGGATCAATGTAACACGTAGGGACTTTCCACGTAGTCACGGGACTTTCGGGTTGATAATACGAGGTTAATTTGCAAAATTTGGACTTAGGTTTAAAACATGACATTAGAGGGTTAAAATCCAAAACAACATCCAAACGATCTCGTAAGAGGCACGAACACCTACACGAGACCAATGTAACATGTAGGAACTTACTGCGTATTCACGAGACTCTCGTTTCTAGAGTATGGCAATAATTTGCAAAAATCTAGACTTGGGCGTAAAAATATGCCCTTAGAGGCTGAAAATCCAAAACAGCCCCTAAGCGACCCCGTAAGAGGCACGAACACCTCCCACGGGACCAACGTAATACGTACGGACTTACCACGTAGTCACGGGACTTCCGGGTTTGAGAGTACGATGATAATTTGTAAAATTTAAACTTAGGCTTAAAACATGACTCAAGAGGGTAAAAATCCAAAACATCGCCCAAACGATCTCGTAAGAGGCATGAACACCTCACACGAGACCAGTGTAACACGTAGGAACTTACCGCGTAGTCATGAGACTCTCGTTTCTAGAATACGATGATAATTTACAAAATCTTGACTTGGGCTTAAGAATATGCCCTTCGAGGGTGAAAACTCAAAACTGCCCCTAAGCGGCCCCGTAAGAGGCCCGAACACCTTCCACGGGACCAACGTAACACGTACGGACATACCACATAGTCACGAGACTTTCGAGTTTGAGAATACGAGGATAATTTGAAAAATTTAGACTTAGGCTGAAAACATGACTTTAGAGGGTAAAAATCCAAAACAACGCCCAAACGACCCCGTAAGATTCACGAACATCTCACACGAGACCAATGTAACATGTATGAATTTACTGCATAGTCACGGGACTCTCGGATTGCGAATATGACGATAATTTACAAAAATCTAGACTTAGGCTTAAAAGTATGACGTTGACGGGTGAAAACCCAAAACAGTCCCTAAACGGCCCCGTAACAGGCACATACACCTCCCACGGGACCAACGTAAGACGTAGGGACTTACCACGTAGCCACTAGACTTTCGAGTTGAGAATACGAGGATAATTTGCAAAGTTTATACTTAGGCTTAAAACATGACTTTTGAGGGTGAAAATCCAAAACATCGCCCAAACGACCCCGTAAGAGCTACGAACACCTCACACGAGATCAATGTAACATGTAGGAACTTACTGTGTAGTCACGGGACTCACGGGTTTGGAATATGATGATAATTTGCAAACCTCTAGGCTTGGGCTTAAAAATTGGCCGTTAGTGGTTGAAAATGCAAAACAGCCCCTAAGCGGCCCCATAAGAGGCACGGACACCTCCCACGGGACCAACGTAACACGTACGGACTTACCACATAGTCACGGGACTGCCGAGTTTGAGAGTACAATGATAATTTGCAAAATTTAGACTTAGGCTTAAAACATGACTCCAGAGGGTAAAAATCCAAAATAGCGTTCAAATGACCCCATAGGAGGCACAAACAATTGACACGAGACCAATGTAACATGTAGGAACTTATCTAGTAGTCACGGGACTCTTGGGTTGAGAATACGATGATAATAAGCAAAAATCTAGACTTAGGCTTAAAAATATGCCATTAGAGGTTAAAAACCAAAAAACAGACCCTAAACGTCCTCGTAAGAGGCACGAACACCTCCCACGAGACCAAGGTAGCACGTAGGGACTTATCTCGTAGTCACGGGACTCTTGGGTTGAGAGTAAAGGGATAATTTGCAAAATTAAGACTTAGGCTTAAAACATGACTTTAGAGGGTGAAAATCCAAAACAACCCCTAAGCGGTCCCGTAAGAGGCACGAACACCTCCCACGGGACCAATGTAACACGTACGGACTTACCACGTAGTCACGGGATTGGTTTAAGAATACGAAGATAATTTACAAAATTTAGACTTAGGCTTAAAAATATGCCCTTAGTGGGTGAAAACCCAAAACAGCTCCCAAACGGCCCCGTAAGAGGTACATACACCTCCCACGGGACAAACTTAACACGTAGGAACTTACCGCGTAGTCACGAGACTCTCATTTCGAGCATACGACGATAATTTGCAAAAATCTAGACTTAGGCTTAAAAATATACCGTTAGCGGGTGAAAACCCAAAACAACTCCCAAATAGCCCCGTAAGAGGCACGAACACCTCCCACGGGACCAATGTAACATGTAAGAACTTACGCGTAGTCACTGGACTCTCGGGTTGAGAATACGATGATAATTTGCAAAAATCAAGACTTGAGGTTATAAATATGCCATTAGGGGTTGAAAATCGAAAACGACCCCTAAACTTCCCCGTAAGAGGCACGAACACCTACCACGGGACCAAGGTAACATGTAGGGACTTACCTCATAGTCACGGGACTCTCTGGTTGAGAGTATGATGATAATTTGCAAAATTTAGACTTAGACTTAAAACATGACTTTCGATGGTAAAAATCCAAAACAACGCCCAAACGACCACGTAAGAGGCACTGGCAGCTCAGAGGAGACCAATGTAACAGGTAGGAACTTACCACGTAGTCACGAGACTCTCGTTTCTAGAATACGGCGATAATTTGCAAAAAATCTAGACTTGGCTTAAAAATATGCCCTTAGATGTTGAAATCCCAAAACAACCCCGAAGCGGCCTCGTAAGAGGCACGAATATCTCCCACCGGATCAATATAACACGTAGGGACTTGCCACGTAGTCACGGGACTCTCAGGTTGAGAATACGAGGATAATTTGCAAAATTTGGACTTAGGCTTAAAATATGACTTTAGAGGGTGAAAATCCAAAACAGTGCCCAAACGATCCCGTAAGAGGCACGAACACCTCACACGAGACCAATGTAACATGTATGAATTTACCGCGTAGTCAAGGGACTATCGAGTTGCGAATACGATGATAATTTGGAAAAATCTAGACTTAGACTTAAAAATATGCCGTTGACGGTTGAAAACTGAAAACAACCCCTAAACGGCCCCGTAAGAGGCACATACACCTCCCACAGGACCAACGTAACACGTAGGGACTTACGATGTAGCCACTAGACTCTCAGGATTAGAATACGAGAACAATTTATAAAGTTTAGAACTAAGCTTAAAACATAACTTTAGAGGGTGAAAATCCGAAACAATGCCCAAGCGACCCCGTAACAGCCATGAACACCTCACACTAGATCAATGTAACATGTAGGAACTTACCGCGTAGTCACGGAACTCACGGGTTTAGAATACGGCGATAATTTGCAAAAATCTAGACTAGGGCTTAAAAATATGCCGTTAGAGGTTGAAAACGCAAAACAACCCCTAAGCGGCCCCATAATAGGCACGAACAGCTCCCACGGCACCAATGTAACACGTACGGACTTACCACATAGTCACGGGACTGTCAGGTTTTAGAGTACATTGATAATTTACAAAATTTAGACTTAGTCTTAAAACATGACTCTAGAGGGTAAAAATCCAAAACAGCGCACAAACGATCTCGTAAGAGGAACGAACACCTCACACGAGACCAATTCAACACGTAGGAACTTACCGCGTAGTCACGAGACTCTCGTTTCTAGAATACGGCGATAATTTGAAAAAATCTAAACTTGGGCTTAAAAACATGCCCACAGAGGGTGAAAACCCAAAACAACCCCTAAGCGGCCCCGTAAGAGGCACGAACACCTCCCATGGGACCAATGTAACACGTACGGACTTACCACGTAGTCATGGGACTGCCGGGTTTGAGAATATGAGGATAATTTGCAAAATTTAGACTTAGGCTTAAAATATGACTTTAGAGGGTAAAAATCCAAAACAACGCCCAAACGACCTCGTTAGAGCCACAGACACCTCACACGAGACCAATGTAACATGTAGGAACTTACCGCGTAGTCACGAGACACACAGGTTTTGAATACGACGATAATTTGCAAAAATCTAGGCTTGGGCTTAAAAATATGCCGTTAGAGGTTGAAAATGCAAAACAGCCCCTAAGCGGCCCCATAAGAGGCACGGACACCTCCCACGGGTCCAACGTAACAAGTACGGACTTACCACGTAGTCACGATACTGCTCGATTTGAGAGTACGATGATAATTTGCAAAATTTAGACTTAGACTTAAAACATGACTCTAGAGGGTAAAAATACAAAACAGCGCCCAAAAGACCCCCCACAAGAGGCACGAACAACTCACACGAGACCAATGTAACATGTAGGAACTTATCTAGTAGTCACGGGACTCTCGAGTTGTGAATACGATGATAATTTGTAAAAATCTAGACTTAAGCTTAAAAATATGCCATTAGAGGTTGGCAACCAAAAATAACTCTTTAACGTACTCGTAAGAGGCACGAACACCTCCCATAAGATAAAGGTAGCACGTAGGGACTTATCTCGTAGTCACGGGACTCTCGGGTTGAGAGTACGGGGATAATTTGCAAAATTTAGACTTAGGCTTAAAACATGACTTTAGAGGGTGAAAATCCAAAACAGCCCCTAAGCGGCCTCGTAAGAGGCACGGACACCTCCCACGGGACCAACATAACACGTACGGACTTACCACGTAGTCACGGGATTGGTTTGAGAATACGAGGATTATTTGTAAAATTTAGACTTAGGCTTAAAAATGTGCTGTTAGCGGGTGAAAACCCAAAACAACCCCCAAACGGCCCTGTAAGAGGTACATACACTTCCCACGGGACAAACTTAACACTTAGGAACTTATCGCGTAGTCAAGAGACTCTCATTTCAAGAATACTACGATAATTTGCAAAGATCTAAACTTAGGCTTAAAAATATGCCGTTAGCGGGTGAAAACCCAAAACAGTCTCCAAACGGCCCCGTAAGAGGTACGAACACCTCCCACGGGACCAACGTAGCACATACGAACTTACCACGTAGTCACGGGACTGTCGGGTTTGAGAGTACGAGGATAATTTGCAAACTTTAGACATAGGCTTTAAAATATGTTGTTAGCGGGTGAAAACCCAAAACAACCCCCAAACGATCCCGTAAGAGACACGAACACCTCCCACGGGACCAAGGTAACACGTAGGGACTTACCTCGTAGTCACGGGACTCTCTGGATTAGAGTACGATGATAATTTGAAAAATTTAGACTTAGGCTTAAAACATGACTTTAGAGGGTAAAAATCCAAAACAACGCCCAAACGACCCCGTAGGAGGCACGAACAGCTCACACGAGACCAATGTAATAGGTAGGAAGGAACTTATCGCGTAGTCACGAGACTCTCGTTTCTAGAATACAATGATAATTTGCAAAAAATCTAGACTTGGCTTAAAAATATGCCCTTAGATGGTGAAATCCCAAAACAGCCCCCAAGCGGCCTCGTAAGAGGTACGAACATCTCCCACCGGATCAATATAACACGTAGGGACTTGCCATGTAGTCACGCGACTCTCGGATTGAGAATACGAGGATAATTTGCAAAATTTGGACTTAGGCTTAAAATATGACTTTAGAAGGTGAAAATCCAAAACAGCCCCCAAATGACCCCGTAAGAGGCACGAACACCCCACACGAGACCAATGTAACATGTATGAATTTACCGCGTAGTCACGGGACTCTCGAGTTGCGAATACGACAATAATTTGAAAAAATCTAGACTTAGGCTTAATAATATGCCGTTGATAGTTGAAAACTCAAAACAGCCACTAAACGGCCCCGTAAGAGGCACATACACCTCCCATGGGACCAACGTAACACGTAGGGACTTACCACATAGCCACTAGACTCTCTGGATTAAAATACGAGGATAATTTGCA
This sequence comes from Sambucus nigra, assembly GCA_949130495.1. NCBI lineage: Eukaryota > Viridiplantae > Streptophyta > Magnoliopsida > Dipsacales > Adoxaceae > Sambucus > Sambucus nigra. The sequence continues at coordinate 6,828,564 of OX422224.1, forward strand.
AAGTTTAGATCTAAGCTTAAAACATGACTTCAGAGGGTGAAAATTCAAAACAACGCCCAAACGACCCCGTAAGAGCCACTAACACCTCACACGAGACCAATGTAACATGTAGGAACTTACCGCGTAGTCACGAGACTCATGGGTTTGGAATACGACGATAATTTGCAAAAATCTAGGCTTGGGCTTAAAAATATGCCCTTTAGAGGTTGAAAACTCAAAATAACCCCTAAGTGGCCCCATAAGAGGCACGAACACCTCCCACGGGACCAACGTAACACGTACGGACTTACCACATAGTCACGGGACTGCCGGGTTTGAGAGTACGATGATAATTTGCAAAATTTAGTCTTAGGCTTAAAACATGACTCTAGAGGGTAAAAATCCAAAACAGCGCCCAAACATAAGAGGCACGAACAACTCACACGAGATCAATGTAACATGTAGGAACTTATCTAGTAGTCACGGGACTCTCGGGTTGAGAATACGATGATAATTTGCAAAAATCTGGACTTACTCTTAAAAATATGCCATTAGAGGTTGACAACCAAAAATAACTCCTAAACATCCTCGTAAGAGGCACGAACACCTCCCATGAGATAACGGTTGCACATAGGGACTTATATCGTAGTCACGGGACTCTCGGGTTGAGAGTACGGGGATTATTTGCAATATTTAAACTTGGGCTTAAAACATGACTTTAGAGGGTGAAAATCCAAAACAGCTCCTAAGCGGTCCCGTAAGAAGCACGAACACCTCCCACGGGACCAACGTAACACGTACGGACTTACCACGTAGTCACGGGACTGTCGGGTTTGAGAATACGAGGATAATTTGCAAAATTTAGACTTAGCTTTAAAAATATGCTGTTAGTGGGTGAAAATCCAAAATAGTTCCCAAACGGCCCCGTAAGAGGTACATACACCTCCCACGGGACAAACTTAACATGTAGGAACTTACTGCGTAGTCACAAGACTCTCCTTTCGAGAATACGACAATAATTTGTAAAAATCCATACTTAGGCTTAAAAATATGCCGTTAGCGGGTGAAAACCCAAAACAGACCCCAAACGGCCCCGTAAGAGGCACGGACACCTCCCACGGGACCAATGTAACATGTAAGAACTTATGCGTAGTCACGGGACTCTCAGGTTGAGAATACGATGATAATTTGCAAAAAATTAAACTTCAGCTTAAAAATATGCCATTAGGGGTTGAAAACTGAAAACAACCCCCGTAAGAGGCACGAACACCTCCCACGGGACCAAGGTAACACGTAGGGACTTACCTCGTAGTCACGGGATTCTCTGGTTGAGAGTACGATGATAATTTGCAAAATTTATACTTAGGCATAAAACATGACTTTAGAGGGTAAAAATCCAAAACAATGCCCAAACGATCCCACAAGAGGCACGAACAGCTCACACGAGACCAATGTAACAGGTAGGAACTTACCGCGTAGTCACGAGACTCTCGTTTCTAGAGTACGATGATAATTTGCAAAAATCTAGACTTGGGCTTAAAAATATGCCCTTAGATGGTGACATCCCAAAACAGCCCCGAAGCGGCCCCGTAAGAGGCACGAACACCTCCCACCGGATCAATGTAACATGTATGAATTTACCACGTAGTCTCGGGACTCTCGGGTTGCGAATATGATGATAATTTGCAAAAATCTGTACTTAGGCTTAAAAATATGCCTTTGACGGAGGAAACCCCAAAGCAACCCCGAAATGGCCCGTAAGAGGCACAAACACCTCCCACGGGACCAACATAACATGTAGGGACTTACCATTTAGCCACTAGGCTCTCGGGTTGAGAATATGAGGATAATTTGCAAAGTTTATACCTAAGCTTAAAACATGACTTTAGAGGGTGAAAATTTAAAACAACGCCCAAACGATCCCGTAAGAGCCACGAACACCTCACACGAGACCATTGTAACATATAGGAACTTATCGCGTAGTCACGGGACTCACGGGTTTAGAATACGGTGATAATTTGCAAAAATTTAGACTTGGGCTTAAAAATATGCCGTTAGAGGTTGAAAACGCAAAACAACCCCTAAGCTGCCCCATAACAGGCATGAACACCTCCCACGGCACCATTGTAACACGTACGGACTTACCACATAGTCACGGGACTGTCGGGTTTTAGAGTACGATGATAATTTACAAAATTTAGACTTAGACTTAAAACATGACTCTAGAGGGTAAAAATCCAAAACAGTGCACAAACGATCTCGTAAGAGGAACGAACACCTCACACGAGACTAATTTAACACGTAGGAACTTACCCCGTAGTCACGAGACTCTCGTTTCTAGATTACGATGATAATTTGCAAAAAACTAGACTTGGCGTAAATATATGCGCTTAGAGGGTGAAAACCCAAAACAATCCCTAAGCGGCCCCGTAAGAGGCACGAACACCTCCCATGGGATCAACGTAACACGTACGGACTTACCACGTAGTCACGGGACTGCCGTGTTTGAGAATATGAGGATAATTTGCAAAATTTAGACTTAGGCATAAAATATGACTTTAGCGGGTAAAAATTCAAAACAACGGCCAAACGACCCCATAAGAGGCACGAACACCTCACATGAGACCAATGTAAATGTAACATGTATGAATTTACTGCGTTGTCACGGGAATCTCGGGTTGCGAATACAATGATAATTTTCAAAAATCTAGACTTAGGCTTAAAAATATGACGTTGACGAGTGAAAATCCAAAGCAGCCCCTAAACGGCCCCGTAAGAGGCACATACACCTCCCACGGGAACAATGTAACACGTAGGGAATTACCATGTAGCCACTAGACTCTCGGGTGAGAATACGAGGATAATTGGCAAAGTTTAGACCTAGGCTTAAAACATGACTTTAGAGGTTGAAAATTCAAAACAACGCCCAAACGACTCCGTAAGAGCCACGAACACCTCACACGAGATCAATGTAACATGTAAGAACTTACCGCGTAGTCACGAGACTCATGGATTTAGAATACGACGATAATTTGCAAAAATATAGACTTGAGCTTAAAAATATGCCGTTAGAGGTTGAAAACGCAAATTAGCCCCTAAACGGACCCATAAGAGGCACGAACACCTCCTACGGGACCAACGTAACACGTACGGACTTACTGCGTAGCCACGGGACTGTCGGGTTTGAGAGTACGATGGTAATTTGCAAAATTTAGACTTAGGCTTAAAACATGACTCTAGAGGGTAAAAATCCAAAACAGCGCACAAACGACCCCGTAAGAGGCACAAACAGCTCACACGAGACAAATGTAACAATTAGGAACTTATCTAGTAGTCACAGGACTCTCGGGTTGAGAATATGACGATAATTTGCAAAAATCCAGACTTTGACTTAAAAATATGCCATTAGAGGGTAAAAATCCAAAACAACGCCCAAATGAACCGTAAGAGGCACGAACAGCTCACACGAGACCAATGTAACATGTAGGAACTTACCGCGTAGTCAGTAGACTCTCATTTCGAGAATACAATGATAATTTGCAAAAATCTAAACTTAGACTTAAAAATATGCCGTTAGCGGGTGAAAACCCAAAACAACCTCTAAGCGGTCCAGTAAGAGGTACGAACACCTCCCCCGAGATCAATGTAACACCTAGGAACTTTCCGCGTATGCTTAAAACCTGTCGTTAATGGGTGAAAACCAAAAATAGTTTCCAACGGGTGAACCTTTTTATCGGTTGAGTTATTTATGAGCTTATTTATGTTTAATCATTGGAAGGGAGTTGTTGATTATTTATTTATGGCTTTTTCTGATGTCGTTGAGTTTATTTAAATGTTAAACATGTTGGATTTCTTCAATAAAGAAAGGAAATTTTGCCGATTTTTTTTTTTGAAATTTTTGATTGTTTTAAATTGATAAATTCAAAAATAAGTTTATGAAACATGTTGAGAAGTGGGGGTGGAGCATGTAACTAAAGTAAGACCATTGTTGGAAGGGAGTTGTTGATTATTTATTTATGGCTTATGTTGATGTAGTTGTGTTTATTTAAATGTTAAACAGGTTGGATTTCTTGAATAAACAAAGGAAACTCTGCCGATTTTTTTTGAAATTATTGAGTGTTTTAAATTGATTAACTCAAACATAAATTTAGGAAACATGTTGAGAAGTGGGGGTGGTGCGTGTAACTAAAGTAAGACCATTGTTGGAAGGGAGTTGTTGATTATTTATTTATGGCTTTTGTTGATGTCTCCGAGTTGATTTTAAATGTTAAAACAGGTTGGATTTCGTGAATAAACAAAGGAAACTCTATCGAAATTTTTCAAAATTATAAAGCGTTCCAAATTGATTAATTCAAACATACCCGAATTTGAAAATTGAGCGTCGAGGCACGAAAATGTCAAACGACTATAAAAAATAGCAAAAAGGGGCACACTTATGATAAAAGTAGATTTTTTTTTCATATTATGCAATTCGATTATGGTTAACACGTGTTTATTTGTTTCTTGTCACAAATTGATGATGGATTTCTTGGGGGTGGAGCATGTAACTAAAGTAAGACCATTGTTGGAAGAGATTTGTTGATTATTTATTTATGGCTTTTGTTGATGTCTCCGAGTTAATTTTAAATGTTAAAACAGGTTGGATTTCGTGAATAAACAAAGGAAACTCTGACGAATTTTTTTAAAATTATGAAGCGTTCCAAATTGATTAATTCAAACATACCCGAATTTGAAAATTGAGCGTCGAGGCGCGAAAATGTCAAACGACTATAAAAAGTAGCAAAAAGGGGCACACTTATGATAAAAGTAATTTTTTTTTGCATATTATGCAATTCGATTATGGTTAACACGTGTTTATTTTTTTCTTGTCACATATTGATGATGGATTTCATTGGGCTAGGTGATTGGATGACTCAAAGTTTCTCGCGAAATGTGTATTATTTTTGTATTTGGTGCTACTTTTGAACATTTGTTGTAATCATATTCATTTGAATGAAATGAATTGTCTTTTAACGAAGAATTGTTGATTTGAATATGGTGTCATTTTATGTGATAGTTTGGATGCACATTTATACAGGTTATATCATTGCAAAAATTTATATATATGCATCTTTCAATCTTCTTTTGGAATTATTTATTGGAAAAAAATCTCTTTTAGCGACATAACTTGGGTGTTGGTAAAAATCAAATCATATTCTAAATAATGACTTTTAGTGGCACTATAAATGACATTTAGCGACATACACTGTTGTCTAATTAGATGACATTTTGCGACGTGGTTAGCATGTCGTCAAAAGAAGACATTTCGTGACATGCTATGTATGTCGCCTAAAATATGACATTTCACGACATGCATTGCATGTCGCCTAAAGAATGACATTCTGCAACACGTAATGCATGTCGCGTGAAGAACTACATTCTGCGACATGTGTGGCATGTCGCGTAAAGAACTACATTCCGCGACATGTCATTATGTCGCGAAAGGTATGATATTATTTAATATGAAAAATAAATTTTAATATATATTTTAATAAATATATACATTTCGTGACATGCATCCTGTTGCGATTGGTATATACATTCCGTGACATAGATATGTATGTCCCGGAATACATTCCCAAATGGGGCTATCGCGACACGGTCGCGACAAGCAATCTTATGTCGCGAAATGTCTTTTGCGACATAATTAATATATTTCGCGACATATTTTCTGTGTTGCAAAATGTGTTTTTTCTTGTAGTGCGTTGATGCCACAGACCCATGGGAGTGATCGTAGAACTGTTGCAAATAAATAAGGACATGGGCACAATCTCATAACAATTATCTTCAGTCCTCACCCCTTGCAATAGAAGTTTACCGACTTGATCATAAATATTGCACTCGTTCGGGTCAAACGTTACTGCAAAGTCAGCTTCGCACAGCTGGATAATGCTGAGAAGATTTGCTTTCAAACCTTTGACGTACAAAAAATTCTCTAGCTTAGGTAATCCTAGTATCTCTATTGTACCTCTCATCCTACTATGCTAGACTTGTTCCCATCTCTAAAGGTGACTTTACCTTCCTTACGATCCTCTAGGTAGGTGAAAAATGAGACATCACCAGTCATGTGTTGGAGCACCCACTGTCAAAATGCCACTGTGAGGTGTTATGTACTTTAAGATCAACATGAACAACAAGGTATTTTACGTCATGCTTAGGTACCTAACAAGTTATAACCTTATGTTTTCCATTGTCATTGTTGGTTCTAGCCGGGAATTTATAAGTATCCACTAACGACAAAGACATCCATTTGAACTCTTCCATTAAACTCTGAGATGTGGTAACTAAAAACTCAACCTACTTTCTAGGACTAGTAAGATTGCTAGTGGTATGTGGAGGAGCAAAAGTACGTCGTGTCCGACCCAAACTATAGCAAAACTCTCTAAGGTGTCCTTTCCTCTTACAGTAAGTACAAACATAGACAGTCTTAGGCCAGCCTTGTTTTGCTTTTCTTGGCCAAACTCTTCTTTGGGGTTTTGGATAATGGCCATATGGATTAGTAATAAACTTAGGAATTGGTTATGGTGTCACATGAGACGTGGAATCACCATCAAAACATATCCCTGCTTTTCACCAAACTCTAAAGTAGTGGCGAGGAGCATCTTTCTCATCTTTTCAGATCTGTCATCTATCTTTATGTTGATCTCCCGGGCACTCTCAAGGTCATAAGTGAGTTGGGCAACAAGGGATCCAAGTTTCTTCCGAGCCTCCATGGAGAAGTGGAGATCACTCGTAAGACTAGCCACTTGCTTGGTCAAGTCCCCTTTCTTTTTCTCAAAACAACTCTATCTCTCTCTCTCTCTCAACACAAACTCTCTCTCTATCTCTCAAGACAGTGCTAATAGATGACTCTCTCTCTCTCTCTTATCTCTCCGAAATCTTTCTCTAAGGCGATGATTCTAAGAGCTAACATTTTATTACTCATTTTAGTTTTAAATGAATTAGCATACAAATCTTCGTAGGTGCATCGTAGATCACTCTCGCTCTCACTTGCAGCATCCTCACCTCACTCACCTCACTTTCACTGTCGAGGTGTCTCTCTGAAGTAGCTTCCTCATCATCGTGAGGCGCACTGTCAGTACTCACATGACTAGCCATTCATGCGGTGAAGTTACATTCATGTGGTGACCCGTCTCCAGAATCCATCGACTCGACCTCACTGTCGTCACTGAGGGAGGCATTGAAAGTATCTTTGCCTTTGCCTTGACGTTTCAACTTAGTTGGACACTCAAAAGTCTTATGATCTCTACCGTCACACTCATAACATCTATCTTCATCTCTTTTAGGCGTTTCCTCTTTATCCTTATCATTTTTCTTTTCAGATTTTATTTTTCTCAAAATTCTTTTTATCTTTGAAATTTCAATTATTTTTATGTAATTTGAGAAATTTCTTAAATTTTTTTGCAAACAAAGTCAAATCGTCTAAATGAAAATCAAACTCCGAATTTGACGTCTCTTCCTGTTTTCTCTTAGACGACTCACCCCTCTTTCTTGCTGACCCCTTACTTTTTGTAGCCTGGGCTTTAAGTGCAACCCCTTTATCTTCTGATTTAATCACATTAGGAAACATGTCAATTTCATAAGTCTGGTGGTCTCCTACCAGTTCTTATAATTTCAGACTACTCAAATTTCCTATAGAATTTAACATGTGACTTTAGGGATAGAACGCTTAGGCAATGATCTCAAAATCATTTTAATTACTCAATCATCATGATTATGCTCACTAAAATTGAAACTAGTGTTAACAATATCATATAAACGTGCATAGAATTCATCAAAACACTCAGATTCAAGCATGGTGTTTGTTTAAAATTGAGTAGTTAAATTTTGCAATTTGAATTCTTTAACTGTAATAGTGCCTTCATGGGTAAGTTGAAGATCATCCCATGCTTCTTTTGACATGGTACACGTCATGATGCGTTAGAACTCATCGGGTGTGACGGCTCCGAAAATTTCACTTAGTCCACCTGAGTTATATATGCTCAATTTATAATCGTCCTCAGTCCAGTTAGTCACAGATTTAACATTAGTGACATTATTAGCGGTGACAGTGAGAGGAGTCCATGCACTTTCACATACAACCCAGACACCTTCATCAATGGCTTTTAAATGGGATTTCATACGAGCTTTTCAATATGCATAATTTATCCCGTAAAAAATTGATACTCGATTTTACAAGTTTTCCATTGAATTTGTGCTTTTTTCAAAAATCAATTATTAGACCAAAATTGATATCCAGAAAAATTTTGCGAAAAAATTACACGGTGTAATTGGCTCTGATACCAATTTGAGAGTGTACTAGCAATCAATGAACAAACTTGTTTAATTAAATTCCAATTTTATGCCCAGATTTTAATTAAAATCATAACTCTTGCAAATAATTGTGATTGATAGAATATACATAATCAAGCATGCACACAATTACAAACACAAATTTGAGAAATCCCCAAAGGGGTAAAACCTTTTTATTTCACTATATTGTGTAACGACTTACAAATACAGAGAAATATAGCTTGTTGTGACACACAAATACCTGTAGGCGTCGGTTCGTTGTTGTCGGTAAGAGATCCCGCAATAGATCCAATGGTCAGTAATGGAGAAATAGCCTTCTTCTCCACAAGATGAGTAGAATGAGTAACAAGGGTTTGGAATGATTCACACATATATTTGGGATATTTTAATGAATCAAAAGTGGTTTAAAACTCGGAAGATGAAGTCTTAAAATCACAGCAGCTTTACAAAAAATGGTGTTGTGAAAAACCTTGATGTAGAAACAGGTATTTATATAAAAAGTTAAGTCAGCGCAATCGCTCGAACGACAAGGGGATGTCGCTCGAACGACATACGATGTCGTTTGATCCCACTTTGCGCGGCCTGTCAAACAAAGTAAAAATACCAAAACAGTACGGGTTCATTTGATGACTGCTTCAAGCGAGCTTAGAGCGACCTATCTCGCGATATGTTAATAAAATTAGTTATGTGATGTACGCAAGCTGATTCGGGAATAACCATCCCTTCCTTAATTTTTTTTCCCAAAAAATAATGAGTTAAACATTTTTCTAAATCCTACGTAATCAAGTACAACACCATACATACAAATAAGAAAAATTCTATTTGCAAATAGAGAAATTTATCGAGGATTGTACCGACTGAGTTGGCTAAATAAAAGGGTGAGTTTGTGTGTGTTAATCTGACTTTAGCACTCATATTTAATACATTATAAAAACTATATAGTATTTTTTAATTAAAAAAAATCATAATCCATAACATAAATATAATATGTAAGAAAAAAAGACTAGTTATAAATATTATTTAAAAAAGAAATTTTTTTAAAAACGTTTTAAACTTTTTATAACTATTTTAAAAAAGTTATATATAAAAAGCAAAATGTTTAAAAAACTAAAAAATTGTATCTTTAATAAAAGTCATTTTCAAAAAAATGGATTAAATGACGTGGGTCCGCGCCAGCGACACTAACCAATCGCGATGATGATGTGGGTCCGTACCAGCGGCACTAACTAAATGCGATGATGCTGTGTGTCCGAGCCAACGACACTAAGTAATCGCGATGATGATGTGGATCCGTGCCAGCGACACTAACCAAACGTGATGATGTTGTGGGTCCGTGCCAGTGGCACTAACCAAACGCAATGGTATTGTGGGTCCGCGTCAGCGGTACTAACCAAGCATGATGATGTGGGTCCACGCCAACTTCAAATAGACATTATTTTCATTTACAAAAATAGACGTAAACTTTTTTTTAGAAGTTTTATTTTTGTAACACGATTTTTTATAATATTTTTAAGATTTTTTTTTATCTTAAATAAAAACCATTTTCTTAAAATAAATGATACTTTTTATAAATAAAAATGGCGTTGGCTATTCCCACCCCCCACATTCTTCCTACACTCCATTTTAAGATTAAGGACTAAAATGCCCCTAAACCCATTAACTCCCTTAAACCCATTAACTCCTTTTCATTTCATTTCATTTCAAATTCTCATTTATACCCAAAATTTATATTTACTTTTTTATCCCAACTAAATAAATATTTTATTTATTTAATAAAAAAGTTTTACTTATATTAAAAACTGCTTTGAATGTAAAAAAATGTTTATTTAAAAAAACACTTTTTAAAAAATAAAAATAAATAAATTTTGTATAAAAAATTGTTTCAACTTTATATAAAGTAAAAAATTATTCCCACTGTTAAATTAACTGTAATTTTAAACAAATTGTTTTACAAAAGTAAATTGTTTTAGCTTTTAAAAATACGAATTATAAATAAAAAATTGTACATCGTATTTAAAAAAAATTAACACTCTTTTCTATTAATATAAATAAAACACTACAAAAAATGTCATGTTATGTTATACTCTTTTTCCTCTGACTAAGTTTTGTCCCACTTGATTTTTCAAGTAAATATTTAAAAAAATATTTCGTGTCGTGTCATTTTTATTTTCGTTGAATTCGTTTTTTATTTAAAAAATAACATTTTGTGTTGTGTTGTGTTGTTTTTACTTTGGTCATGTTCATGACAAGTAAAAAAAATATTTTATGTTTGGTCGTGTCGTGTCACGTCATGTCATTTTATTTTGGTCGGGTTCATTTTTGGTTTACAAAGTAACATTTTTTGTTGTGTCGCTTTTAATTGATTCGTGTTCGTGACAGGTTAAAAAAAATATATCAAATCATGTCGTATCGTCCTGTCACTTTTTTTTTTGGTTAAAAAAATATATTTTATATCACGCCATGTCGTGTCGTGTCACTTTTGGAATGTGTTTGTTAAAAAAATAAAATTTTGTGTCGGGGCGTATTGTGTCGCTTTTAATTGGCCGTGTCTTCTTAAATTAAAAAAATAAGATCTCGTATCGTGATGTGTCGTGCCATGTCATGTTAATTTTATTTTGTTCGCGTTCGTGTTTGGTTTAAAAAAATAATATTTTTTGATGTGTCGTTTTTACTTGGGTCGTGTTCGTGTTAGGTAAAAAAATAATCATACGTGTTGTACCACTTTTATTATGAGCGTGTTCGTGTTTGGTTAAAAAAAAGATTTCGTGTCGTGTCGTATCCTTGTATCGTGTTATGTTGTGTTACTTTTCGTTGGGTTGTTTACATGTCACGTTAAAAAATAAAATTTCGTGGTAGCAACACTCAATGTGTATTGAACATTTAACTTGCAACTTTACATTTTACGGGTCACTCTAACAAAAAAAATATTAATATTAATATTATTTTTTTTCATTATTATTCTTAACTAAATATTAGTTATCATTCTTGATTACATATTAGTTATCAATTTTTTATTTATAATTCGTATTTTTAAGTTAAGACAGTTTTTATACAAAAAATATTTTTTATTTTGAAAAATATTTTTTCATAATCAAAACAATTTTTATTTGCGTATATTTTAAATTGTTTAAACAATTTATACAACAATTTTTTTAAAACAGCAGTTAATTTTTTTAACAGTGGAAATAATTTTTTACTTTATATAAAGTTGAAACAATTTTTTATACAAAATTTATTTTTTTATTTTTAAAAAGTGTTTTTTAAATAAATATTTTTTTACATTCAAAACAATTTTTAATATAAAAAAATCTTTTTTATTAAATAAATAAAATATTTATTTTGTTGGGATAAAAAAGTAAATATAAATTTTGGGTATAAATGTGAATTTGGAATGAAATGAAATGAAAAGGAGTTAATGGGTTTAAGGGAGTTAATGGGTTTAGGGGCATTATAGTCATTGAATCTTAAAATGGAGTGTGGGAAGAATGTGGGGGAGTGAGAATAGTAAGCCCCATAAAAATATGCACATTTTTTTCCTGGAAAATGCATAGATTTATAATAAAATATGAAAATATTTTTTTTAAAAGTCTACTGTTTAAAACAAACAATTTTTATAATATATTCCAAATCTATGTACATCCCTCGTTGTGCACATATAAAAGCTCTACAAATAATAGTATGGCAAAATAATATCAGTATGGTCTAATAGTGTGTTTAACACAGTTGAACCTGGAAAGCCAAAAGGTCTGAACATGAACCGTTGGTTCAAAATATAGCGAGAAGGACTAGAGACACACAGACTATATTAGAGAGACTCATATAGAGAAATTGGAATATGAACTGGAAAATTATCTAGAGACAACTGTTGTAACATATATTAGAGAGACACATATAGAGAGAGACTTTACGTATTAACAAACATTTATTGTCACTCCGGAATATGAAAACAAGAGGATGGAATATGAACTGACTCGGCAAATTCACAACCCCTACACTTATTTAACCAACTTTCTCACTCTAATTTCCCACATATGGCTGAACATTTAGATCCTATGGCGCAAGAGTTCATACCTATGGCTGAACAAGGTTTTCCTGGACATTTAGATCCTATGGCGCAAGAGTTCATACCAACTGGACATTTAGATCCTATGGCGCAAGAGTTCATACCAGCAACAAACCCCTCAATAACGTTACTCCAACCCCAAATTTACTACCCCTACCCTTACCCACCTTATGATCTTCACCTTCAATTTCAACCCATGCCTGTTTGTAACTACCCGGCACCACCGGTGCGGGTTAGCCCCCTACCCACATCACCCACTCTACCTCCGCCGTCCACCACACCGTCACGGACATTATTACTGAGTTCCGTACAGACGGACGTTAGCGAGTCCGTTATCAGGCGGGAATTGGAGGTTTTTGGAGACGTTAGAGCTGTGCAAATGGAGAGAGTCCGTAACGGAATAGTCACTGTTCATTTTTACGACTTGAGAGATTCGCAGGTGGCGTTAGTGGCCATTCAAAACCAACACATGCAACAACAGTACAGGTTGAAGAAGCATTACGACACCGCTTTGACTCGCAATTCTTATTTTGGGCCGGAAATATTAGGTCCACCTTTACCCCCTCCAGCTCTTGGGCTTATTGCCGGCCAACCAGTTTGGGCTCAGTTCTTGTTTCCGGTAACCGTTTGTCTCCCGGAAGGTTACAATCAGGGCACGATTGTTATCTTCAATTTGGCCTCCGACATCTCCACTGGTTTTCTTAGACAAACCTTTGATGCTTTTGGTATGAATATTTGTTATTATTTTTTCTCAATACTCATTAAAAACAAGAATTAAATATCAAAAAATCACTCAAATAATTTTTAATACATATTTAGTCCAAGTATCTTATTTTTACCAAAAAGTCTCTTATTTTCTTATCTTTAAAAGCGGTATGGTAAAACCTTTTTGGCGTGGTGAAAAACTTTTTGGTGCAAAATAAAAAGATTTGGACTAAACGTGTATTAAAAAAAATTCAAGGGACTATTTAATATATGCCTCTTAAAAAAATCGTTTACAAGTACTTACAATTGGGGTTGTTATTATATGTGACATTTATAATTCGGAGTGAACCCATTTGGCTTCTCTAGTGTTTTAGGGGTTTTTGTTACATTATAATCATGTTTCTTTTAATGTTTGTGAATTAGGGGCAATAAAGGAATTAAGGGATAATCCAATGAAGCAACATCAAAAGTTTATTGAGTTTTTCGACATAAGGGGTGCATCAAAGGCTCTTTTGAATATGAATGGGAAAGAAATTAATGGAAAGAAGGTAGTGATTGAGTTTAGTCGGCCTGGTGGACATAACAGGAGGTTTTCAAATGGGGGTAATGGGAATGGGAATGATAGGGTAATTGAGGGGAGTGGTAGTGATAGTACGGCTCAAAAGAAAAGTTATAAGAAGGGTGGTCAGGCTTCGAGTAGTAAGGCTGGTAGTAATAGGCCATGGAAGGGGTCGAGGAAATCTTCTAAGGAATATGATCCTCGATTTTTGATAGACGAAGATGGTGTTATGGAGTCGAATCACAGAGATTATAGAACCACTGTCATGATTAAAAACATACCCAACAAGTACAGGTTTGTGTTTTTCGTGCTTGCTTTATTGATTTGTTGATTTTCTGCTTCGGGCTGGTTTTTGTCTTTTTTTATTGCTTGATTTTTTATATCCATTGTTAGGTTTTATACATTGAGGTATGTGCATGGTAGAAATATAATATAGAGAATGAGTTCAAGTTCAAATGTTATGTCTAACCAATTTTCTCAAAGTTGAGTTTATATTTCAAATTTCAATCTTATGTCTTTAACAATAGTTTCTCCATTATGTTCCAGGAAAATAAGACATGTTTCATATGCTTTAAGATTTGAATCTTCATTTTTCTAGGCTAACCACATCCGTAAATCTTCTTCTTATCTTAATCACACTATATTTTTTATTAATTAATGATAAAGTCTATCAATCCAATGCACTTTTGGGACTACATTGGATGTGTTGTAATAATATGTACATAAATTTTAATTGTAGAGAGGACAATAATTTAGAAAAGAGCACAAAATTGGTCGTGTAAAAATTATTTTTAATTAGAGATTTTGAAACAATAAATGTGAATATGTCTATTTTTTTAATATAGATGATATACTTTTAGGACTTGAAATAATACTAATTGTCAATACAGGACAACAAATATTTCGTTTTATGAGTATGGGTTCGCGTTAGCTATTTTATTCAAAAATTGAAATTAAAATTATAAATAAAATATTTATTATCCTATTTTCAAAATACATATTATAATAGGTCCTAATTTTGTGAATGACCTTTTTTTATTTGAGTAAGGTCGAAAGTTGTGATTAGTTTTGTATATTGACTTGATGGAGATGGTGCAGTCAGAACCTACTATTGAACATGCTGGATAACCACTGCATTCACTGTAACGAGCAGATTGTCGACGGCGGCGAGGACCAGCCTTTGTCCTCCTATGATTTCGTCTACCTCCCTATTGATTTCATGTGATTTTTCTCTCTTTTCTTCGCTCTCTTTATATTCATCATGTCTATATAAATATATTTATATATCTTAATTGTCTTGAGGATAAGTAGGGAATGTTTTGGTTCTGTTTAATTGACTGCTTACTAATTCGTTGGAAACAGTAAGAAACGCAATCTGGGATATGGGTTTGTGAACATGACATCACCAGAGGCTACATCGAGACTCTATAAGTCATTTCACAATCAAAATTGGGAGGTTTTCAACTCAAGAAATATTTGTGAGGTTACTTATGCGAGATTGCAGGTATGTTTTATCATTTCGTACATTGAATCAACCTGTAATTTAATCATGAGTTTACACTCAAAAATAAAATAAAATAGAGGAATTTTAAGTTGGTATAGTTTGATCATGTGTATCACATTTTAGTTACTAAAACTCAATTAATAATGCATAACAATTGATTATGACATGTAATCCGTAAATCAAATTTTATCATAAAATAATATTCACATGCAAGGTTCTAAAAAACGCGGGACGTGATCGAGGTGTCGAGACCAAGTCTTAGACTTTAGAAGCGTAGGCGGTCTTAGGCGTAAAAAGGCGTTTAGAACTTTTTAATATATTTTAACATTTTTAACTATAACGAGGTTATTAAAAATATTAAAATGGTACATACCTTAAAATATGTTTGAATATATGCAAACTAAAATACTATTTTTTAGGGCCATATACCAAATAGTCCATCGAACTTTTTTTAATACATGTTTACTCCAAGCATTTTTATTTTGCACCAAAAAGTTCTTCACCATGCCAAAAAGACTTTACGATGCCCCTGGCGCGAACCTTTAAAGATAAGAGAACATGAGACTTTTTGGTACAAAATAAAAGTCTTGGACTATCTGTGTATAAAAAAATGTTTGAAGGACTTTGGAATTTGATCTTTTTTTTAAATACTAAGAAAAAACAAAAAAAGACCAATAAAATGCGCATTTTTTTGGACTAAAGGTAGAGGGGTTTGAGATACAATTTGTCTTTCGATTGTTTTGAATAAGATGTTGGTCTGTTTTCTTAAAAAAAATCTTTAAAAAGTGATATCGTTTCACTAAAGCGTTTTTGTTTTTTAAAAAAGTGGGCCTTAAACTTTTTATCAAGAATAAGGCGTAAAAAACTTAAGGGGAGACATTTCTCCCAAACCTCAAGGCCGCCTAGGTGTGCCTTTTTAAACACGGTTCTCATGTTATTATTCATTAAAAAATCATAATAATTCGTAAATACCGACTCACACTCAAAATGTCAATAACATGTGTGTTAGTCTTAAATTACTTTATCTTATTATGGGATGCAAGTCGATATTAAAACGAGGATTTCTAAGCTGAGCATTTTTTCTTATAAAGCTTATACACTTGTGCCCATCTTTGAACTATTAATAAAAAAAATTTAACAACTTGTAAAAGTCTAAAAAACTTGTAACCTCGTCACATAAAATTATAGCTAAATTTCTGACTAGGGGCGAAATTCAAATATATGAAGTTGCTCTCCGGTTTGTTCTTTGTCCAATATATTTATCCCACTCTTGTCCACTAACATATATGTTGGGAATCAAGATAACTCAAAACGTTGACTGGACTGTATCTTAGTATTCATGGTTCAAAGTCTCGGTATTGATCCCGGTATCAGACACCCAATTTTCAACTCGGTCGCGGTATCGGGCAATACGCATAAATATGATATTTAGAGAGCGCAAAAAAATTCGAAAAAATATAAAAAATTAAAAAAAATAAGATTAACAATGTGGACCAATGAGATACATTCAAACCCATCATTCAATATGCATTGCATTGTAGAATTGGTTATACTGAAGCGCGACAAAGTTGTCAGATTCAATATTGCATAGTAAATCAATAATAATATTGAAAAACAATCTATTTCCACCAACAGCAGTCCATGTTCCCACCCTATATCTAGTTTAGGAGCCATTCTACAAAATAAAAAAAGGTACAAATGTTATTTTTTTATTATTATGTTATTTTGTTCAAAGTTATTAAAAAATAACTCTACTAAAAAAATAAGTCTACTTTTATTTTTTAGTAGAGTACTTTTTCTTAAAGGATGCAAATGTTATTTTTTACAAGAGTTAATGTTGTAAAAAATAACTAAACTAAAAAAACAACATTTGCATCTTTTTTTTCAAAAAAACTATACTGTTATTTTCGTTTGTCGCTGGCGCGGACCTTTAAAAATAAGAGGATATTAGTTAAATGGGTGTTTCAATATTTTTTTGAAACATTCAACTTTTATTTTTTAGTAGATTTTTTTTAAAAGTATGCAAATGTTATTTAAAAACGTTAACTATGGTAAAAAAAAATACAATTTAGAGTTATTTTTTTTAAAAAGGATGCATATATTATTTATTTTTACAAAAAATATACAAACATTCTTTACAAAAAAATATAAAAGCATTCTTTAAAAAAACAGGAAAGAGACATTCTTTTAAAAAACATTCAAAAACTAACATTCTTTTAAAACCATTTTCAAACACAACTTAAGTTAAAAGAAAAAAGACAAACCATTCTTTTAAAAGCTTTAAACCACTAAATCAAAAGAGAAACCTAAGTTAAAAGTAAAAACACACAAAAAAATAACATTCTTTAAAAAACATTCTTTTAAAACCATTTTTAAACAGACCAACTTAAGTTAAAATAAAAAGACAAACCATTCTTTTAAAACCACCAGTCCATTTTTAAACCACTAACTCAAAACTCAACTGGTGGAAGCAAATACCTAGGGCCGAAACAGGAAAGAGAGAGAGAAATCTAGGGCTGAAAAAACTTTCGTCTCTTCTTCTTCTTCTCCGGTCGGCTAATGAAAGGTTTCAGCTGCTTTTTTTGGGCAAAAATTGATGAGTATGAAGTGGTTTGCTACTGCTTTGTTTTATAGCTAAATATCAGACAATTTTACAACACCCGTGACCCTATTTTTGTCTCAAGATGTTAACAGGTAATTAATTACATTATTGGACAATATCATCAAGATTCCTTGTTTTTTCCCCACTTTTTCAACATTTTCACTATTTTTTAACTTTAACTCGCCCGTGATGGTTTATATCGGCCGGTATATCGGGCCTTCATCTCGGACCGCCCGATATATCGGTGAGTCAAGCAGATATCGTCCGATATTTATATTTTTTCGAATCGTGACCCGGTATCGTCTCACCCCCTACTGATTTCGAGTCAACTCGGTCGATTCCGAGTCAACTAGGTCGATTTCGAGTTGACTCGACCGAGACTTTAAACCATGTTAGTATTAGCCGAAACTTATGCATGCTTAAGTTACAAAAAATTATATTTATTAAGAGTTAATGATAAAGACCAGGCAACCATGCAATAATTAAATCATTAACAACATATTATTGTGTTGGTCAAATTTTGTCATAAAATAGAGTGTTCCCCTTTGGCATAAAAGAATTCATAAGGACTAAAAATATAGCATTACTTCAGAAACTTGTCGCATAAATCACCCCAAAATGTTGCTAAAATTCGAAATAGGGATGAAACTAGTAATTTTTTTTCCCAGTTCCGTTATATAAAAATCTTAAAATCTAATATTTTACGTGAAAATGAAAGGGTGTAGAAGCATTGAAAGATCACTTCAAGAACTCCAAGTTCCTTAGCAAGACGAAGGAGTACTTTCCAGTTTTGTTCTCACCACCTCGAGATGGGCGACTTTTGAGTGACCCCATCCCCATCAATGGCCGAGCCTTTCTCTCTCCTCATGCCGTCACTTCTTCTTCCTCTAAGTATCACCTAGAAGATGATGATGATGATCAACAACAACTACAAGATGAAGAAGAAAATAGTAATCTTATTAATGAGGAAGCTGATGTGGACGTGAGTGCTGGCATAAGCAGCTACAGCTATGGTGCAACCGGCAGCTATACTGATGATGAACCAGAAATTGAGTAGCTAACTTATAGAGGTGTGTGAAAGAAGATATTGTTTCCAGTTTTTTGTTTTGTTGAACTTGTAGGAAGGTTGCGTAAATCTGAGTTGTATTTGATTTCATGTGATCACTACTACTATATATATGTCTGCCAACAACAGCATGCAATATCCAACGAGCCAGCTTATCTCTTTCCTTTATTGATTGGGCACTTGATGTGATTTAGGTGGAATTTGGGAAGAATGAATTGAGTGTTTTCATTGGGGTTTTAAATCTAAATATAACACTGAAGAATTTATTCCGTGATCTTCTACTAAGCTCAATTGCTTAAACTTAAGAGAGGGACTCTGTGTAATTTTTTGATTTATACATGTAACAACATAATTGAGTTGTCGTGTCCTAAATTTATCTAATCAGAAATATACTTTTAAGTGAACAAAGTAAATTAAATAGATTTAAATTCTAAGGTCTCCAAAATTCATATTCTAAACATATCTTTGACTTGCCTACTTTTGTGATCCTTTTTACTTTATCCTTAAATTTTTGAATAGTCATTCGATGAAAAGTTTTTATGGTTTAAGAAATGTTATGCTAAGTTTTTTTACTTTGTTAGAAATGATAGGAAATTTTTGTAACATAAAAAATATGTTAAATAGAAAATGTAATTAACTCTCAGTCAACTAAGAGTCTTGGTACAGTGGTATAAGACTGTCACTGGGACAGTCTTGGGGGTGGATTGGATTTGGTCCCAAGATCAATTCCCGACATTGTCAAAATAATGCTTGGTCAGCGGAAGCTAGGAACTACGAATGGGAATTAGTCGAGGTTCGCGCAGGCTGACCCGGACACCGCATGGTGTGCTATAAAAAAAAATTAACCCCTAGTTACTAAACATTAATTGTATCATTTTGCTTTATCACATCTATAAGGAATTCTTATTTAGTATTTAGATTTGACATTAGCAGCGTATGACTTGAATACCCGGTGTTGAAGATAGCCTTTCTTGAGGGAGCTATGGCCCCTCCTACTTTGAATATTTTAGAAATATTGCCTCTTGTCTTATTCACACAATTTTTATCAACACAATATAACATTTAAGAATATAATTAACATATTATGTATTTCCCAATACGTAATATCATAATAATATTCAAATTATAATTAGTTTTGTATCATAAACAATTATAACTTCTTTAATTTTCGAGTTAATTACTTTTAGCATGAGATAATTATATTTTAACCTTTAATTGTAAAAATAATTATCTTTCCCTTTAATATGGTATTTTTAGCTTCATCACTATTGATGCCTTTACATTTAACTCAAACATAGGGACTTGGGTTCATCTTATTTCTCAAAAGAAAATCCTAATTTTCAACAAATCTTAAGTCAAGACCGAGGGTAAGTAAAAAAGGTTTTGCGTAACCTAATATAAAGAATCATGCTATAAGTCTCTGAAAGCCTTCTCCAAAAGCAATAAATTTTTGTTCTTCGTGGGACTTATATCACAAGGTAACACTTAATAGGTAAGTCAGAAAATAAGTGAAATTCACGCCAATTTTTGAAGAGGTTTTGGTACCCATATCATTATTCTAATATAAATATATTCTTGTGTTAGGCTTAAGTAATGTCATACGTGAGAGGCGAATTGAGACGTAAATTTTCATATCGAAAAGTTAAAGTCTTGATCTACAATATATAATATCCTGATATTCTTTCGCTTATAGCCACTTTATTTTGGATTGAATGCCCCAATAACTAATAAAGTGAGGTGAATAAAAAATCTTTCAAAAAGCAAGGTAAGTAAAGAAGGTGTATTATAAAACATTAGTAAAATAGCATTGGATCATATAAGAAAAGAGTGTTAAAATGCCATTATATACTTGGAGCATCCATAATGGTGGATGCTCACGAAGGATATCTTTACTGAACCAAAAGCTCATTTGATATTCATGAGTACTAAATTTCCACAATAGTGAAGTAAGAGAATTTGTAAAAATAGTTTCAACGAACTATAGTAATCCGTAGGAAATAAAAACCACATTTTCTTACGAACAAAATTTGTTCGTATTACTTGTTACGAAGTAGTGTTGTTCGTAATAATTCAAATATCTAATAAATTTGATTATTTATATTTGATACTAACTTCCTACGAATTTCAGAAGTTTGTAAGAATTTCTACGAAGTTCGTAGGAACATTTGCATATTCAGTAAATTTAGAGAACCACTACCTATTCATCTACAAAATTTGTCCAATTCAACCCATCACCACAACTCTCAAAATTTGTAAATTTATAATTTCTGTCTAATTTTAGCATCCCTACTGTGGACGCTCTTAGTTTGAAAAGCATGTAACATTCACTAAAGTATCTTTCTTAACCGAAATGCCTCTTTAACATATTGAGTTTGTAAATATTGTGATGAATATGATGGGAGTGAACTTTGAAGCATACTTGCGTGACCTTATAAGTTGATATGGAGTGTAAATTTATCTCACGTGAGACTTATCTGTTCCTTGAACCCTTTATCTAGTTGAGGTATTAACTAATCTTTATCAAAAAGGAGAAACATCTACAGGTGGAGATTAACAACTTGATATAAGTCTAATACTACATTGTTACTATATATATATATATATATATGTGTGTTTGTGTGTGTGTGTGTGTGTGTGTGTGTGTGTGTGACCTTACTCAAGATATGGCTTAAAGTTCGAATCGTGGGAGAAGTTTTTCCATATATGGGGGTAAAGCTAATCGTCATTCGTTTCTTCCAGATTTTGTAGTTAAGCGGGAGCCTTGTGCACTAAGTACAACCTTTTTTTTATTAATCAGAATGTTCTATAATCAAACACGTTGAATTTTCTTTGAAAATTTTGGTCATTGCGAAATTGCCGTGTGGGTTCAAGTGTTTATTCCTTTCGGAGGATGAGTTTGGGGATATTTGCGGGGAACAAAGTATCTCCCTACTTCGTGATGTTGATTTAATGTAACAGATCAGGGAAGCATCTTTGGAACTGTAACAAATTCATACTAAGCATTGATGTTTGTAGCTAACATGAATTAATTTGGATTTTAGGATAAAGTTATGATGTGTTGGAAATAAAAATAGGTTAGAGCAATCCTAATGAGTATGGTATCTCATTTCATATAATTTTACATAGGGCTGTTTAGGACCAAATTATCATGGGTTGAAATTCTTGTTTTACCCTGTAAGTTTATACAAATGGAATACCCATAAGGACCGCTCTTGGAAGAGCGATGATGTATATCTTGTTTCCTTTTTCTTTTCAAAGGCTATATGGTATTTTTTTTATACTGTTGAGTGCATAGTATTTATTTTACTATTGTTTTGGTGGACAATACATTACCTTATTATAAAAAGTAATTATGATGTGTAACTCAGTTGAAATAATTTTTTTTTCTGCATAAAACATATTTTTAAATATTCCTTTTTTTTTGTGAATTTTATATTTATGCTAGACATCAATTATTAATATAAATGTGTATTTTCATATGTGGCGACTTGTGTAGGAAAAACAGATTTTTACCTCTAAAATGGTAAAATTTAAAGTTCATGCTAATACTATACTGTTCTTTATAATACTCATGTGATGCATATATACATGTGTTCATATGCATAATGTATCTTAAGTATTATTAGTATAGGTAGGTTTTGCGAAGTTCATTATTTTATGGGTATTGAATCATTTAACCGCATAAAGTTTTTGGCTAATAATGATTACTTATTTATTGATCAAATAGTAATTATTTCTCAATGAAAAATGATGTGTTTTACGCGGAACGCTTGTGAGACCATACTAAAACGCAATATTATACATTTGAATAGGATATATTTTTTTATTCTTTTAAAATATTTATTCTTTTTACGAGGTATAGCATGGTAACTCGGAAGTTAGTAGTGCGCGAAAGAAATGATTTTTTGAATGATCCTTTTATGCATCTGGTTCCCTGGAGCAAAAGGAAATTTTTTGATACTTTGTACGTGGCTGATATGCATTTGTACAATACAATTTCATAAAGAATATATTGTACTTGGGGCATCCGCGGAGCTCAAACAGAAAGAAATTGTAAGTTTACCAAATGGCGTGCCTCCATTGGTTGGCTTACAATTTTCAAAACTCTAAAAGTTGTGCCTTTAGCATTCCAACGTTTATACCAACTTTTGAAAACCACAGCAACTAGACTTAAAGAGATTAGGGGTGTAAATGAGTTGAGCCTAGGTGAATCTAAGATTAATTCAAATTTCACTTAAAATGTTTAACATTCTTATAAATATGATTTGACTTCAAATGTTTAACATTCTTATAAGTATAACCAATTTTTTTCCTTATGAGTAGAGCTTTTAGACGAACGAATACGAGCTGACAAGGGTTGTTAATGGTTCTCCAATGGCACGAACTTTAGAAACACGTATGAAATCCGGTAATCGTTCCACCGATGTAAAAGTGGGAAACCGCGAATGGTAAATGGTTTGGTGGGATTCTATATTACCCCTCATTGATATCACATGTTGTGGATGCTCTTAGATTTTAGACCTTCCTGTCAAAAGCAAATTGACAGAATATGAGAGGCTTAGGGTTTGTTTAGTCGTCGAAAATAATTTTTCATTTCTATTTTTCATATTTTGTTTTATTGTTTGGCAAAGTACGCCTTTAAGATGGGAATAAGTATGTGATTTAATGGAAAATTATTTTCCATTGTATATTAATTTGAAAATCATCAAATAAATATTTTTTATAATTGCTTAAGTTGGAAAACATTTTTTTACTCATCCTTCCCATTTTAGTGGCATATTGGCAAACATTTTGCTTCAAAAAGTGGCAACAAAAAATAAAAACCAGTTCTTCACATCTAAACTTGCCCTTGGTATCTTAGGATAAACTTGGTTGAAGATATGAAAAATAAAACATTTGAAATAGTTTACCTGCAAAAGTTTTGAAAATGTATGTTTTCCATGACAAACATTATGCACTACCGTAACATCAAACAATAACATAAGTTTATCCATGAAAAGAGACGATACATGCAGAAGAGGTGGAGTGTAATGATCTTAAATTTTAGCACTCTTACATGTCTTGATATACATTCATGATATGAGATTCAATAATGTTATGTTCATAAAATACTACTACATATCCACAGATCTAGGAAAAATATTTATCATACAGGAGAGAATACATTTGTAGTGTTAAGAACTACGTTGTGCAAAAGGAAAAAAAGCTAAAAACAAGCAGTTGATTAGGTCAAAACACTGCACAGCTTACTACCTTTATTATTGTTATCACAATTCAAGCTAAAATTATGGAAAAGAAGCTACATTGTATAGTTCTTTTAGTAGAGCACCTAGTTATATGTCATTTGATGTCTATGTAATGTGTAGTGTACTTTCTTGGGAAATTTTCAGCGAAAAAAAGCATGAAAAAGAAAGATATGTAAAGTTTGACAGTGATTATAGCACTGAGCCTCAACTGGGTCACCCAATATCTTCTGTGTAAAAGGATGATCCCATCGGGGGCTCGATTATCCACATATATACACTTAAATGGTGTGAGAGAGATATTTCACTGCCACGTGTGATAACAGTGGTGAAATGGCATCTACAATTGGTTGTAAATGTTTTGACCTTGTGAGTTGTGACGTATCATCACCACCTCTTGGTAGAGTGGTGGAGCCAAAAGGCTTTCTCTTTCTTTTCTTTATATGTTTACCATTGACTCTTCAAACTTCTCCATGCGAATTAAAGTTTTTGAGCCGTTTTGAAAGGGTAACGATAAATACACTAAATTTTTTAATTCAAAACATCACATATAAATTAAATATACATTTTACTAACCACATTAAAAAAAAATTATCTATTTTTTCTTTCAAAATATATAATATACTTCCAAATAAACAAGAAATTACACACATACTAACACCACAAACTCAACATCACACCATACAAAATCTCAAAACTTTTCAACTCCAAAATAACCTAACTATTTCAACTTGTTAATTTGTCTCCCAAAGTCCACAAATACATTTCAATAGTCCTTAAAACACCTCTACAAAGTATATAATGTCTAAAACTATTTATAAAACAAAGGTCAGATTAAAAAAAAACTGAGTTTGTTGTACTTACGGCTCCCCGTCGTCGTAAGTGACGAGTAGTTTCTGTGCAATGTAATCGTAAGTTATTTTTCCACGGTTGGAAGTGACCGTGAAAACAGTTGTTACGATGTCAAGTGGATTATGGTGGAAAGCAACTGAAATAAATAAATCACAGTGGTATTCAACCGAATGAACCCATATATGATGAACTTAAACCGAGCTAGACCAACACCTATGGTGACGTGAAACCGTAGGTTCAGGTTTCGCATATTTTTTATTTTTATTTTAAAATCCTAGTTTGTTCATTTCCTTTTTTATTCAATATATTATTATAGTATGATTTGTTAAATGGGTCTATATTTGGCTTTGAAGGTTGAGAGAGGGATTTGGGAGGGAAGTTAGAGAGAGAGAGAGTAAATAGAAAAAAATGAGGTTTAAAATTTTTTGGATTTTTATATGGGATAAGGTTAATGTGGTGTTGTGTTTGTTTGATATTTTCTACAAATACTGGGTACTTATATGGTGTTTTGTACAAAAGGGTGTTTTGGAGTAAAATTTTTGGTGTATTTATCAGGACCCGTTTTGAAATAATAGATGGAAGACATGATAGAAAAACAAAGACTCATGTTATATATAAAAAAGATAAAATAAAATAAAATAAAAAGATAAAAAATACACTTTTTGTAATATAATTAATAGTGACGTTTTCCTAGATAGTTTATTCCAAAATAATCGTTGTGTTTCCTAAAATAATATATAAAAGACCATTCCCAGGGCATGGAACAAATAGAATAATGGTAATTTGCACTATCAATTTGTTGATTTTGGCTCTCATGAACATGAATAGAACTCAAAGAGTTGTTCTAAACAAGAAAATTCTGGTGTAAAACGCTCTTGAATGTTTTTTATTAGGAAAAATATAGTTATTATTGGGGAGGTAGGCCAACCACCACGGGAATGATACGTGATAATTACAATGCAATGGGATTTTTTTCGTCTATTTTTTAAATCTTTGTATAATTTCAATTGTTTTGTTAAATTTAATTTTGGGTCACCTTTAATTAAATTCAGTTACCGATCAAATTCAATTTAATACAAATAAAATAAACAAGGACATAGTATCAAGCGAAAATAAATGCATATGCATGGAAAACATAATTTTAACTTGGAACATACAAATTAAATGTTCGGGATACATAATTGATAGAAAAAAGGAAAAAAATCATAAAAGTGAAATATGAAACATTGCCCTAGCTACTGAGCGACTATCGAATAACTAATGTGGTTGCCATATCCCTCCCGGCATGTGGTGTCCAACAAATCATATAGATGCGCCATGAGGGCGTTGACCCAATCAAAGCCACCCAAATGATATAGGTGAATTGCCGGTGCCAATAAACATACATGGAGGGTCCCATTGTTAATTGTGAAGAACAACTAACCTAGAGTGTAAAACATAAAAGTTTGAAGGTAACCCATATGATTATCGGGTGCTAGGTCATCCCTGACCCTATTCTTAAACATCTGAAAATATTTTTGCTAAGGCAACGCCCGACCCAAATTTATGGATTATCCGTAGTCAACCCGGTCCAACCCGAGCGTGAGGTGTGAAGTGCAATGAAACAACTTATATAACTAACATTTTATTTGTTTA
This sequence comes from Sambucus nigra, assembly GCA_949130495.1. Taxonomy (NCBI): domain Eukaryota; kingdom Viridiplantae; phylum Streptophyta; class Magnoliopsida; order Dipsacales; family Adoxaceae; genus Sambucus; species Sambucus nigra. The sequence goes on from OX422224.1 coordinate 6,855,103, forward strand.
GCATGCGATTCTAGTTTCAAATAAACTATGTGAGGGACCTATGGGGAAAACCCAGAAGTCCAAGTATACAAAACTACCAACATAAAAATAAAGAAAGTTCTTACATGTATAACGCTCTAAAAATACCAAACCATTCTCAATCTGTCGTAACAAAGCGAGGGTGTGAGCCGATGTTCAGTGGGAAATATACAAATACAGTATAGAACCGAACGACAAAAACGAGACCCAAACACGTTATGCCTACGAGCACATGCAACTACATTGTATATATACACACACACGTGCATATAAACATATGCTCAATGGATGAAACGATTTTTACTTTCTAAAACCTTATTTCTTCAAATTAATTTAACTTAATTTTATTGAAGACTTCCCTTTTACACGTTTTAGCATTTCCTTCTTTATTTAACACATACGGTTCAACATTTGAAACTGTTGCAATTGATTTACCCGAAAATATTCCTATACCTCCAACACACTTTAGTATTTTTGTTGGAACTCACCCTTTCAACACACGCGAACACCGTGTTAGAAATACTTATTTAATCTTTGAGAACCTTTTAGAACACATTCTTGTGTTAATTATTGGTTTAACCACTTAGGTTTTTCAATCACCCATTTACCCACTTACTTTACCCTTTTTCTTACATTATGGACATTTATCAATTACACATTTACTCGTCCATTTTAACCTTTACCGGAATATTTATTAATTCATTTAAGTTAAGTTGTATTAACATATTTCACCATACAACCCATTTTCTGTCATCTTCAATATTTCTTTTATCTTTTCTCGGAATCTTCCAATATCGCATACTTTAACGGGCCCCACACCGTTGGCTTTGCGCACCTATGCTCTGGCCAGTGGTTTTGGACTTTTCACCCTAGCGCTTTGGTCCGTTCTTGCTTGTCCCGGTGTCATTCGAATTCCTTTTAATGTTTTTTAATATTTTACAAATTTCCAAATTACCTCACTTTTTCTTTTTACCCGGTCGAAGCCAAAACTCGGGGTTACACCCCAATTTGTGTTACACTTTGAAATTTTACTATTTCATGTCCCTTACACTTAAACCTTGATTTTATTTCAAAAATCATATTCATTTAGGACTATTTTTTGTAACACCTTTTTCAACATTATTATTTCATAAAAAAATTCACTTTATGTACAATTACCATTTTACCCATTTGTTTCCAAAATCACCTCTTACTCAATTTTCACAAGTGTTAATTTCTTACAAAAATACTATTAAGTTACCCATCCTAACTTCTTAAGTGTTTTAACATTTTAGCATCCTTTTAACATTGGAGTAATATTATTCTTAATTGGAAACTTCTTTACCTCTTTAATTCCTTTCAATTTCATAAGTGTTAATATTTTACAATACTACTAGGTTACACACACTAATTTTTCCATGTTCATCCATTAATGCTTATATAATACCATTACTAACATTTTTTCCAACCACACATTTCTTTACTTTCTTTATTCAAGAAATACATTTACATTAAATACTAATTTTATAAGAAAATATCAATTCTTTTATATTACATGTAGTCTTACACTTTTTATCCTTATCACACTTTTAACCCTTGTTTCACTTACTTGAAAACTAGAATTTTCCACTTTTTATCATTCATGTGTAAACCCATCTAATTCTTCTTTAAACTTGTTTATACACTTAGTGCCAAAATACTACAAATTTATATGCATGAGAAATGAATTTTAAACCCTAAAATCCTACAAAATATTTTAAACATATTTTTCATTCTACGAATTCATCATACTTGCAAAAATATAATTTTTAAGCATGAAAGACATTTAATGTCTTCAAACTCACAAAATGTCCATTTTTAATAAAATCTTTATTTTTACAAGAAACTTCATTTCACCAATGTTTACCAAAATAAATCATTTTTTCCAAACATTTTATTTCATAAAATGTTTAACACCAATATTTTTAGAAAAGACACTATTTTTATAAAATACCAACTTTTAATATTTCAAAACTTAGAAATATTTACTCATTCTCAATTTTCAACAAAATATCATTTCTCTAACATTTTTATTTCATAAAAATGTTTATTAATCCTACACATTGATTTTCTCATTTATTCAAATTCTCCCTAATCATGTAATCTAATTACAGTCTAAGTCGTTCGAACAATTTCTCCATGTCATTCGATGTTTGGATCGTGCGACCCTTCGCGCGACCTGCCACTATAAAGCTGTGGCATGTCATTTAAAGCCCTGCTTCTCATGACTTGCATCTCTTTTCTAACGACGCAGGGATGTCATTAGAATGACCCCCCATAGTCATTCGAATGATCCTGGTCCCATAATCTTATTTATCAGTTTCTTGGCCCGCCCACAATTCTCTCCTAATCATCATTAACTCCTCCTCACTTATAATTCATATATAATTTAATTGAATTATTGGAACAAGGTATTACAAACTTCCCTCCATGGAGAATTTTGTCCCTAAAATTCTCTATCCATTAATCCTCAAACTTATGGGATCCACCAATTTTTATTCTAAGTCCTAGTAATCCTCCAAGACAAATAACCAAAGTCCTTAACACTAAGGTCACCAAATACTCTATATGAGACATGCTCTAACGCTCACCGTTTTGCTAACCATGACCTTACCCAATAAACTTCGAGTCTCCACTTTCCTTATGATCAAGTCCAAACCATTTCTAACACCACCTATGCTGGTACTTAAGGCGTACTGGCACCTACGCAGGTAAATCCTTCCTCTAGTGGTCGACATTCATCCAAGGTGAATCATAATACAACCAACCAACGCATTCATCGTCAAAATCAATTCAAGTTTAGGATCGTACATCCTGTGCTCAAAAAATTTCCTGTATATCCTAACTGCACACTTGCACGAGCTTGCCGATAACCATCATATGCTATTCTCTCACTCCAATAAGGAATGTTCTCATCCAGTCATCGCCATACGCCTGATTTATACTTTCCATTGCGTCACTCTGATGAACCTAATACTACCCTAGTTGTCTCATCCTTAAGTACACTCTAGAGTCTCACACTAATCCACTCACTGTGGCAAAGCAACTGCGTATGCTAAGTTTTCTCCATTTACAACACTATACCGTATCCCCAAGCTATCATCCCGCTCTTCGCAACCCGAGCCAATGATTTTTGAGTTGTCCAGTCGAAAGTCCACTAGTCATAAGAAGGATCGATACTACGAGCAAACTATGTGGCCGATAATGCAACCATCCGTATTAAGAACTTTATGTAATAGCAAGAATACCTCAGATGGGGGCACCCAATTATCGATATGCATTGACCAAACCCTGTCCACAATGCTCTCCCAGGCCCAACCATGATGTCCCATGGCATGGCACCAATACGAGTCACCTCATAAGTGAGAATACCAAAAACCGATTATTGAAATGAAAAGGAACACACTAGAGTCAGAAGGACAAACAACTCTCCCGAATTTTTTTGCCCATAGACGTCCGACTATGATTAATGAAAGTGAACCTATGTCTTATACTTTAAGTCTTGCCACTCATTACTAGGGTTCTCACCGAGCACAAATCCTATCCACACATCCTAACTAGGGTCACTAGTCGTGGCGAATTGAGTCACAACCATTCGTTCTCGTAATACGAAAGCAATTTACGAATCGGTAGTCCTTTAGGTGAGCGTATATTTGGCGTGGGTTAGTATTGAATTGTCCCTAGAACATGTTGGGTTGTTTAATTGAGGACCATGTGCATACGTTTAGGTGCGCGCTTTAGTTGAGGGGTAAGATGGAGTTCCAAGAGAGTGCGACTCCACTTTATTCATGGAATAGTGCATTTATAATTATTATGCATTCAATACACTTACTAAAAATATTTTCACACCTCGGGCTCTGACTCGTTTATATTTCTCTCTTGCTACATATTGTATTATATTTTAGGTGTCCCGTCGCAAGGATACCTATGATGCTTTTCCATCGAATGTCCTCGAGCTGTAGCATATGCGGACTGTTGCGGGATTTTTGTTATAGACGTTTCCTATCTTTTGTAAATCTAGTTTAGGATTCAGTTTGTATATCGGGTTTACACCCAAGGTTGTGCTCGTAGCACTTTTATTTTTCTTTTCTCAGGATTTTTATATTATCTGTGACCCGATAGCATATTCAGTATTTCCTTTTTATGTACTCTTGTTGTAATTTAGAATTACTTTTTTTATCCTAAATGTGTTCATATGTTATCATGATTAGCAGTTATTATATTGTTGATTCGTTCATGTTTAGTGTATGTTTAATTTTTTTTTGGCACCCGCTTTTTATAGTATTAGGTAGTTAGGTATATCTATTTAGTCTCAACAATAGATGCTGAGAATGATCCGCTTGAGATTCCTGATTAATTATAGTATAGGGATGACCATCCATTATTAATTTAAGCGGGGTGTCACACACCACCCCTATTCCCACACACAGGAAGACTAGACACACATTGCCCCCCTCCACCCCCCCTTACCCACCCCCACACCCCACATACATATACAAAGGAAAGAGAGAAATATAAAAAGAGTGAAAATGATAAAGTGCAAATGAATTAAAAGCATTAAAAGTGGATTGATAAAGTACAAATTGGAATATTTATTACAAATTAAAAAATTATTTCAAATTCGAGTTATCATAAAAAATGGATTGATATTCGGTAGGAGCAACCAAGTCATCCACACTACTATTTAGATCCTTTGACGCATGTAGGACGATTGACCATGACTCGTTGTTGATATACTCTGAGTAAAACACTTGGTTGGCCTTTTGAAATGTACAAACAAACGGTTCATCGCTCACGTGTTCGTTGCTCTTCAACTTGGACAAGTCGACCATGATCAAATTGGGGCCAGGATCAACTTTACAAGCATTTTTATCCTCAACTCTTACCCAATTCAAATATATTTCGAATTACACCATTGTAAGTCATTTCAGCTTCAACGAGGTTTTTATCTTTTGCTCTCGCTCAAAAGAAAGTAAAAGCCTTGTATGAAATGCTCGAGTTCTATACATTTGTACTTTCCTCGTACACCCTTGTGCCGAATACATAACCGTTCAATCGATACTTTTTGTACTCTTGTTCCATGAACAAGGGTCCAGTGGCTAGACGAGCAAGCCTTGATGTCGCATCACCCGTCTTTAAGAGGTGAGAATGTAGATAAATTAATTAGGTTAGTTGTAAAGTTTTATTGTAATGTAGCGTTATATAACAACCATTTTCATTATAATTACCTCATGTGACAACCACAGCCTAATTCGTTGTCTGATTCTACCATTGTTTTTCATCTTTTATTGTTCTCACAGGCTTCATATTTTTTGCATATTACAAAATTAATCATGTATAAAATAATCTAAAATAATGTAAAACTTTAAATAATTCAAACTTACTTTTTCCATTCTTCGACATCTTACTTAATATACTTAACAGCTCATGCACATTGTTATGATTTGAGAAAAATTCCGCAGCATATCCCCATAGTTCTCCAAGTACACGATGTAGATTGGCAAGTGTAAGTGTTATTTTAATTGAACAACACTCACACTTGCCAATCTAGTATGTACCCAGAGAACATTAGGATACGACTGCAGAACTTCGTCGAAAAGTAACAACTGTAAGCCACTAAGAATATTATTATATAGAAATTATGCAGTCCCAAACTGTCCAAATGGGACAATTCGAGAGATCTCATTACAGGGATAATGACTCTCGAACGGGTCTAAGGGCTATTGAATGTGTACGCATAAGAACTAGAGGGCTAGTATCTATGCGCACTATGTGTAATTTCAAGTTTGTTTCATTTAATTATCATACTATATATATTTTTCGTGATACAAAGTAATTTTAGAAAAAAGTTGAAAAATCCCACCCCCATATGTACAATAATCCAATGGCCATGCTACTTCTAAAATTAACCAACCCAACATCGATCCACTATAATCCAACGAAAACAACAACAAAAAATCAACAAATGTGTATAATGTACTCCTTCTAATTCATCTACTCAATTAATTTATTCCATCACGTCTTATAAGTATATCATCATTAAAGCTATACAATTAAAGTACACAATTGATTTTATTAAAGTTATACAATTAAAGTTACTTTGAATCTCAACAATTATCTCTTAATGAGGGGCAATCCTACTTACATATCAAAGGGGCAATAATTGTTAATTTACTAATTTAAAACCAACAATTAATAAGGGGAAACTAAAGGGTCCTCAAACCACTATATATGATTTGTTAATACCCAACCAATATTTAATAAACCGAACAATTTTAATAAAAAAAATTATCAATCAATAAAAATACCCCTGCCTCACCCCTAATTCCCCCACCACACACACACACACACCAACCCCATTCCCCTTGCAACACCCCCTTCCCCCCCACCCCCACCACACACACACACACACACAGCACCTCCATTCCCCCTGCAACACCCCCTGCCCCCCTTCCCCCCCCCCCCCCACACCATTCCCCCTGCCCCCTCCCCCCACCACACACACATATATACACACACACGCACACACACACACACACACACACACACACACACACACACACACACATATATATATATATATATATATATATATATATATATATATATATATATATATATATATATATATATATAAAGGGAAGATAAAGAGAGAGAGAATCATACCTGAAAGTAGAGAGAGAGAGAGAGAGAGAGAAATCGCTTAAAGAAAGAGAGGGGGAACCAAAACGGTGGAAAAAAAAGAAGAGGGAAGGTTTTTTTACTGGGGAACTTGTCCCGGACCTGTCACGATCTTTGACCATGATAACTTTATAAGATTGTCACGGTCAGTGACCATGACAAGTCCATGACAACAGTACTTGTCACAGACTTGTCATGGTTAATGATCGTGAATTCTTTGTCACGGCCTTGTCACGATCATTGACCGTGACAAAAAATGCGTCTTTTTTTGTCACGGTCAATGATCGTGACAAGGCTGGCCGGCGGAAGGTGGAAATTTGCCCTTTTTGGCGTAGTGAGAGGAATTTCGTCCCCAAAATTAGGTCATACTGTGGTAAACAACACTGGATACTACTCTCGCATGTAATCCTCCCACTCCCAAGTAGACTCGTCAACACCCCACTGAAATCTGACTAGTGGTACCATCTTAGACTGTAGCTTTCACTCGCTGTGATCCAGAATAGCCATGGGTCTCTCCTCATATGAGACGTCTGGCTGCAAATCAATCTCCTTGAGTGAAACGTGCCAGAAATATCTCTCACTACTCGTGTACTTCTTCAGCGATGCCACATGGAACACGTCATGTATCCACTGAAGATGCTCCGATAAACCCAGTCTATATGCCACTGGTTCCACTTTCTCAATAATAAGGAAAGGCCCTATATATCTTGGTGCTAGCTTGCACTTTTTACCAAATCTCATGATCCCCTTCATGTGAGGCACCCGTACCAATACCTAGCCGCTAACCTGTAACTCAACGTGTCTCCGGTCGGCATTAGTATAACCCATTTTCCTATCTTGAGCTATCTGAATATGCCCCCGAATCAGCTGAATCTTGGCAGTCATCTCATGTATCATCTATGTCCCTAATAACTTGTTGTCCCCCTTTTCTAACTAGCAAGAGGTAAAATGACAAGGCCTCCCATAAAGTCCCTCAAACGGTGCCATGCCAATGGTAAATTAGATAGAGTTATTATAAGCAAACTCTACCAATGGAACGTATCGCTCCCAACTTCCTCCAAAATCTAAAATGCACATCCTCAACATATCTGCTAGCATCTGATTAACCCTCTGAATATGTTCTTCTGTCTGTGGATGATAAGTGATACTCAACTGCAAGTCTGTGCCCAAGGCCTCCTAAAAACTCTTCTATAAGTGAGACACAAAGATCTTTTCTCTATCAGACACAATGTTAACCGACAACCCATGCAGTTTCACTATATTAACAATAAACAGTTGTGCATACTGACTCATCTCGTAGTCGGTGTGAACCGATAAAAAATGGCCCACTTTGGTTAATTGATCCACTATCACCCAAATGGAGTCGTGACCTCTCTACGACGTCAAGAACCCAGTAAGAAATTCCATCGAAATGCTTTCCCACTTACACACGAGAATCTCTAGTGGTTGTAGCATCCCTTAAGGTCATCAGTGGTCAAATTTCACAAGATGAAAAGTAACACACTTCGAAAAAAACTCTGTTATGTCCTGCTTTATCCCCGACAACCAATATTATCTCCTCATATCCTGGTACATCTTATACCCGTTGAGATGTACCACAAACCTCGAACTGTGAGACTCTGTCACAACTGCATACGTAAAATCCTCATCCTCTGGCATTATAAGTCTCCCATTAAAACTTAGGCCTCATTATGATATGATCGAGTAAAACTCTTCACCCTCAGCTAACAACTATCGTACCCTATCCTGACGAAACTTATATTCTACCTCTGCTCTAACTACTCGCATGATAATCTCAAGAGTGATAACTAAAACTGACATGCATGCTCTGGTGATCTCATCATTGTGCTGAAGCTCACTCCACTTCGCCTTCCGGACCTCTGTTAGCTCCCCGGTAGGCCGCCGTCTCAACGCATCTGCCACCACGTTAGCCTTACCAGGATGATACTGTATATCAAACTGGTAGTCCTTCACGAATTCTAGCCACCACCTATGCCTCATGTTCAGATCTTTCTATGAGAAGAGATACTAAAGTGACTTATGTTCTATTAACAATGTAAACTGCTCTCCCAAAAGATAGTGTCTGCATATCCTTAAAGCAAAAATGACAGTTGCTAACTTAAGTTCATGGGTAAGGTAATTCTTCTTGTAGGGCTTAATCTTTCGGGAGGGAAGCATAAGTTATATCCCTCTCCTCCTGCTACAATACACTCCAAGTCCCTACAAGGATGCATCGGTATAGACCCGGTACTCCAATTCTCCCTTAGGTAAGGCAAGTATGGGTGTTCATGTCAACTTGTCCTTTAGCTCATCAAATGCTAACTGATAATGATTGCTTCACACAAATGGTACCCATTTGAGAGTGAGGTTCATCAACAGACCAGCAATCTTCGAGAACCCCTAAATGATGTGATAATAATATTTGGCCAACCTCAAAAAGTTGTAAATCTCTATCATTGCCATGGGTTGTCCCCATTCCCTCACAATCGATACCTTACTCGGATCACTATCAATGCCCCCATCGAACACAAAATGGCCTAAAAATTGCACCTCTAGAAGCCAAAATCCACACATCCTGAATTTAGCGTAGAACTGGTGGTCCCGTAGTGTCTGTAGAACCATATGCAAATGCTCTGCATGATCATCCTCAGTGCGAGAGTAGACCAAAATGTCGTTTATAAACACAATCATGAATTGGTTCAAGAACTTACTAAATACCTCGAATACCCTGTTCATGAGATCCATGAACAGTTCTGGTGCATTAGTGAGTCCAAACGGAATCACCCTAAACTTGTATGACCCATACCGCGATAAAGAAGTGGTCTTAGGAACGTTCTCCTCGCGAATGCACAACTGGTGATATACCGATCTCAATTTAATCTTGGATAAGTATGCGTCTCCCCTCAACTGGTCAAATAGGTCATCAATTCTCTGCAATGGATACTTATCCTGTATCATGACTTTGTTCAGTTCCCTATAGTCTACACACAAGCAAATCAAACCATCCCTCTTCTTCAAAAATAATACCGGTGCACCCCACGGTTGTGTTCTCTACCGAATAAAACCTTGACCCAAGACCTGTTGAATTTGCTCTCTTAACTCACGCATCTCTGAAGGGGCCATTCGAAAAGGTTCTCAGGCATTTGGCCTCAAACCCAATGCTAGATCTATAACAAACTCAATCTCATGATTGGGTGGTAAACCTGGTATCTCTTGAAATACGTCTTTGAACTCCCTCACAATAGAAATTGGATCTAACGAAATAACCACCTCCCGTCAGGTTTCCTCCTCAATGTAATATAAGTGTGTGCGTGACCCCCCCTCAGGAAGAGGCATCGCCATAACGAACATCTCCCATCCCAAAATAGAAACACAATGGTCCTCTCATAGTAATCTGTCATCGCTCTATAGCCCGCCAACCAATCAATGCCCAGAATCACATCGTAACCTTCCATGTCTAACACTATAAGGTCATCCGCTAAACTTAGTCTCCCAAGAATGATATCGACCCCTCTACAGATCGAGTGTATCAGTGACCCACTACCCATCGGTGACTCTACACACGGAAGGTGACTACAAGCGGTCTCTAATAAATCGACAGCTCTAGCAAATCTGGTCTTAACGAAAGAGTACAATGCCCTAGTATAAAAAAGAATCCTACCCTAAAGCTCGTGAATAGGAAATGAACCCTCTACTATCGGCAGCACCGAAGGTGTTGGTGGCATGGCTACATCTTGGACGTATACACGCACCGATAATGCATCTAGCCCTGCTGCTTCTGCTATGGGGCTAATAGTGATAGTGCTGCAGGAGGTAACGGAGCCTGTTGTCCCTATATTTGTTCCCCGCCCTGTTGTGGACAATCCATCCTCTTGTGACCCTACTAGTCACATATAAAACATTACCCTGGGAACAGTCTCTGTCTCTGGTCTTTCTAGCCTTGATGATGCTAGCCCTATTGTTAGCCCTGATGGCCTTGACCCTATTGGCCTCCCGCTAGTTCCCTTGGCCCTGCAAAAATTATTGTTATTAGGGACCCTGGTGGCCCTGTCTAAATCCCCATCAAGTTAATATCCCCCAGATATAAACCACTTGGCCTAATCCCCCTGTCGGTAATCCTACCCCTACAGTCTGACTGCCTATTACTGCCATTGCGGTGCTCCATTAGAACAACCCTCATTTTCCTTGACCAACTGGCTCAGCTCCACACCTATCTTGCTCCCCTTTTCACGTAAACTATGATCCAGACAGTGTATAAGAGCGGCATTGCCGACATTAGTATATGTCAACGCAGGGTTGCCAATCAAGTGATGCCTAATCCTCCAGGATAAATCGTCCATAAACCTTTCTTTGTTTAGCTCCTCATTGCTCAGCTCCTCTGGCACAAAAATTGCCAAACGGGTGAACTCTTCCTCATAATCAGCTACTGAGCGATCACCCTGACTTACTTCCCCAAACTTTTTTCACATCTCTCACTCAATTGCAGGAGAAAAATATTTGCGATTAAACCGCCTCTAGAACTCAGTGATGGTCATCATATCTCTACCCTCTACCCTCTCCCTCAACCCTCCTCTAGCCTCTTCCCTCTTCGCTCACTCTTTCCTCGGTGGCATCTGAAAATAAATTGAATTTGTATGAGTTCACAGTCAATACAAATAGAAAAACGGAAGTACGTAAAACTCATATACGTCAAGATAAAAAAAATAGTCTTAATAAAAGGGCTCTAAATAAAAATAAGGCTACGCTGAAATCGTAGTAAGATGTACAGATCCAATGGACACTAGAACCTGATTCGCTGAGACCATCTATGACACCCAACCTAATTAAATATCGGGTGATCAGTCCTTTATTAAATTAAAATAGTTTTTCTCATTTGGTTCATTCTTAGCATCACTGTAGAAAACATTTTAATTACTAATCACATATGTCAAATTAAATCAGTGCCAAATTTTATCTTTTATTAAACAGATAACAATAATATGTGGAAAACCAAAATAATTCATATACCACCATGAAGTCTAATTTATCACATGATATAGATAAATAAAGTGCTGCGGAATAAACCATCGGCTAAAATCCCAAAACTAATAATGAATCCAACTCATAATAAATAGTCTGAACACAAGTTTGAAATAAATAACTGAATATGTAGAGTCTACACGGGGCAACATGCCAAAACTCAAATACTGAAATGAGATCCTACACTAGGAATGAAAGATAGATGCATCTAATCAAAACCCTGTAAGCCTCCACAGTGTTGCAGTTATATGCCCTGTAAAGAATCATAAACTCTAGCGTCCCTGTGGCTGGAAACCAAAAGGTTTTGAAAAGATTTAATAGCAAGGGGTAAAACCCAAAATATTTTGAAAATATTTAGAAAGTATTTATCAGAATTTAAAGTCAATTATTGATTACACATGTTAGGTTCACGTACATTCTCTCTTGATATTCCTCACCTCTCATCTATAATGCACGCCTAACGTTCTCTACTTAGACTACCTAACTATAATACCTAAGCTAACTAGACTTAAGTATCTAACTGACTATCAACGCATCTCAGTTCTCGTACCGCCCATACAATACTCTATCTTATGGTTAACGTTTCTCATACGTTAAGAGTTGGAGTTAACATTTCACTTATGTTCTTGTTTAACCTGTTAATTAAGTTTCACTATTTAATTCATTCTTTATATATACCTTATCTAGTTGTCTAGTGTCACTCGTTAGTAGAATACACACACACACACACACACACACACACACACACACACACACACACATATATATATATATATATATAACACTAATTGACGACTCGCCTTTTTGTGTATGTTGTTGTAGAGTAAAGACGGTCAATCGAAAATCCCTTTTCGTAAATGCAAACACACTTAAATTGTATATTGGAAAGTAAGGGGTCAATCCGCGGTCCTTAATATGGATAAGAGCAAAATTAAGACTAAGTGTGATTTTTAAAAACAATTTTGAAGGGATATCTATACTACTAAATATGAACTAAAATTAAAATTTCACTAATAAATAAAGAAAAAGATAAAGTGAGCTAAATATGAAGAGAAAACAATTATGAGATAATTCAAGGGATTAAACTTCACCACTTAACCTATTTATTTTCATTAATTAGTTTATTAATTTGAAATACCCCAAAACATATATACATTCACAAATCAACTCTCATTGCAAATGTAAAGCTACATATAGTCCTTTTAGAAGATTAATATTTAAATTTCACATACTCACAAAAAATAGATTTATATATTTTCTAATAAATCTCCCGTTAGGGAAAATTTACTAAAAATATTTTAAATCATTAAAAATTACATTTTTAGAGTAGAGAAATTCGAACTATGACATCATTTAAAAATTATCTACCTCTAGTTTAATTAATAAATAAATATTATATTCTGAATTTTTGATTTTCTCTCAAAAATAATTCACCCTTTCTTGAGCCATAAATATAAGTTGTAAAATTTTAATATTAATATTCAAAGGGGAATAATAAATAAAAAAACAAATAAAAATAATTAAGTTAGGGGTTCCATCTCACCCTTTGAATGGGGTATTTAGCATCTCATTTGTGTATTACTACATATAAAATATAACAATGACACAATAAGAGGCAATAAAATAAATAAACTAAGAGAGAACAAAATAAAAACCAAGTCTCCTTAAATTTTCATTGCAATCCCAAGTTCTGACATGAATAGTAACCCACAAATCTGAGTTTTACAATACTAGAAATAATGTCACTCAACTCACAATCTGTATCTTACAAAATACTCTATCTCACGCTCAAGTAACTATATGAAACAAATAGAAAAGAACAGTAAATTTTTATACAATCTACAATTAAAAATGAGCTCCAAAAATAGAGCTCCAAAAAAACTACACTAAAAAATGTGTTTCTCTCCGTAGTGTCTGAATTCTTCCTCAGTGTACCCCTTTTTAAATGAAGAAAGGGTCTTCTCTTTTATCCAAGGCATGAAGCTAAGGTACACTAGATAAGGATTTTTTGTAGGAAAATGGGATTTGGCAGGATTTGGTGTGCTTGTAGCTGGGATTGGAAAAGGGTGTCAGGTACGGTTTTGGAAGGGATGTCGACATTTGGGTTAAATCAGCATGAGTTGGTGGTAGTCGCTTTAGCATCTCGGGTTGGATAGCCAAGATGGGGTAGGTTCAGGTTTAAGGGGATTGGTCAAAGGGTCGATCAATTTGGGTTACGGGTATGGTGTGGAGAGTTAAGGTTCCAGGTTAAATGGTCTAACTCGGGTTGGGGTGTTTAGGGAAACCTGGTTGATCGGAGGTCAGGAATGGGGTCGCGCTGTTGGGTGTTGAAACGCGAGATGGGCCACCACTGGTTCGAGGTCGCCGGACTGATGTTTTCGGTTGCAATTCATAGTGAATCGGGTTAAGGTGGGTAAGATTTGGGATGGCTATTGAGGGTGGATATGGGTTTATGGTGGCTCTTGGGTTGTGATGTTGGGATCTAGAAGGTGATTTGTGGGAGGTAAAAGGTTGGTTGTTGGGTGGCTATGGTAGTGAAGGAGAGAAGAAGATTAGGGTGATGGAGGTTGAAGATCGTAGGGGGTGTTTGTGTGTGTGAAGATATATGGAAAAAAGGGTGAGGGTGAGTGTTTAGTTTAGGTGTATGTGAGTGTAGGTGTGTGTGTGTTTTTGTTTGTACTTGAAAAAGTAAAATAAAATGACCAAACTAACTAAAAATAAAACTAACAAACTAAAAATTTAAATCTACTAAAATAAAATCCTAATCTAAAAACTCAAAATAAAAATAAAGTAAAAAGTAAAAAACATTAAACTAAAACTAAAGTCCTAAAAAAATGTAAAATCTAATAAAACTAAAAAATAAATTCCTAAAAAAAACCTTATCCGAAGACTAAAAATAAAAAATAAAACTATACTAGATAAAAAGAAATATAAAAATCGCAAATAAACCCTAAATTTTTTAAATAAATCGTAAAAATAAAAACGACTCAAAATAAAAATCTAAAAAATAATAAAGGTACAAACTCAACACACATTGGGTTCGGGGTGGGTTTAGAACAGGTCTAGGCTAGGTTAGGGTTACGGGATTGGTGATTTAGCCACATTTGTACTGCAAATTTCCTCGAAATAGAGCTTTTGACACCGCAACTGCAATCAAGCATGAATAATAAACAATTTCGCACATAATATCCACTTTTGTCGAGAATTATAGAATTTAAAAATCATCTATTCGGGGTATTATTTAAACAATTTTGTATGCTTATCACAGCACCCCTAAACAGAATATTGCTAGTCTACCTACAAAAAGATTGAGAGAAAGAAAGATAAGAAACCAAAAGTGTACCACTTTTGCAGGTACTTGCGATTGCACTTAACATGTGCAATAAGCCTTTTAACCTATAGGTTTCTCTACATGACGAGTTATGTCTCGTGAGGGTTTGCAGAGAATATATCCACAAAATTCTTTATCTGTAAACAACAGTCAATCTCTCATTGGACATAGAATAATCGCACAATCCATCACGAGATAAATATTTTGAGGAATGTAGTCCAGAAGTGTTAAAAAAATTTAGCTAAGTAAATTCTCAAGGCATATTCTTCCAAGAATTCAGCGTGTGTGGTGTGAATCAGTCAAAATGGGTTGAGCATCATAAGAGTAATTCCTAGATAGCCTTTTCAGAATCAACGCTTCAACTTCAAATCTCGCGGATATAGCTCTCTCAAACAAACTCATGATATTTGGGTACGTGTATCGCTCTTGTGTGTGAGGAGATGAGTAAATGTAAGCAATGTCAAACATCTCACACACATATAAGAAAGAAAGAACATTCAGAAAGAAAAATGATCTCATGAAAGAATTTTAATCACTATAGTGAGAACGTCGAGTTATTCACCACGTTGACATTTATCCGCCCCCGAACCCCTATGGAAAAATATGGATGTTTATGGTTAAGGGGGGAAATGCAATGAGAAAGATGGTATGATATGAGGTATGATGGTGATGGATGGATGTTTCAATGGATATGTGAAAAGAATGTATCACACTTGAGGCATAAATGTCTTTATTTAAAAGGAAGTTGACTGCAAACTTTTTTTCTCTCTTTTTTTTTCTATTTTTTTTCTTTTCTTTCTTTTTTTCTATTATTCTATTTTTTTTCTTTTTAACAACAATGAAGACATTTTACATTTGGGAAGACACTCTTTTTCTCAAAACAAATTGATGGATGATACATAGATGGAGTTGATATATGATGGTGTGGGGAATATATGGGAATATGGAAGAATATGGGAAGGTAATGGGTGAAAACCTAGCGATCGGGACAAATTTCAAGACACATGTTTCTTACAACTCGAAAGTGATGTCATTCTCAGTGATCAAGGCAAAAATTTAGTGAAGAATAATGAGATCATACTACGATTTAACGTGCGGACCCAAAAGAAGTTGAATCAACTTTTGACTCGGAGATTGCATAAAACTCTCTCAAATGATGAAAGGCACGAATCTCAGAAGATAAGTCCCTACTAGTTATCCTTAAGGTTCTCTTGAGAATTGTAGTACTCTTCAACTCTAAACCGTAGTGACGTGATGAGTGCGAAAATTTTGTTGAGTCTAAAAATTCATGTTGCAACATGCCTTGTTATGTATTACATAAGCTATTTAGAAAATATATCCTCTAGCTTGATTCTTAGACTTTGAAAGATGGATAATAGAAAATTCACATCAATGAGTGAGATGAAATAAAGTTAACAAAAATTTTAAAATCAGTTTTAAAAATAAAAATATTTCAAAAGAGGTACAATTTTGATAAAATTCCCCTCCCCCAAACAAAATGGAACATCGTCCTCGATGTTACGTAAAATGATTTTTAAAATTGGGAGCAGAAGGGAGGAAAGAGATTACTAGAATCAACCACAAATGAAGTGGATAGATGAATCCAAGAATAAACCTGAATAAAAAGTAAGATAACAAAAAATGTGCAAGTCTATAAACAAGACAGAGAATTGGGTGGTGTAAGACACCACCCCCAAACAAGATGAGACTAATACAAGAAACAATGTGCTGCCTCCTGGTAATGCTAAGTTTGATGTCTTCAGCCAGACCGAACTATTTTCACCCTAAAGATAAGATCTATGAAAGTTCGGGGCGGTAGAAAAATTGGGTGATAAGAATCACCCCCAAACAAGACAGAAGCGACAGTCTTGTTGGATGAAAGCTAAAAGGCTCAATGCACTTGTATGGCAAAGTGCATCACACGATTCAAAGCATCAGTGGACCAAGGGAGGATGGGGAAAAGGGCAAAGGTGATGGTGAATACATATCGGTCACGGGCCTTGTTAAGCATAAAAGTGAGGGCAACAAGGGACCTATAAGCATGATGATCTAATTGGTGAGGGAGGCAATATGGTTTGCTAATTAGGATGGGTTGGGGCTTATAGAAATTAGATAACCATTCTATAATGGACGATGATAATGGTTGTGCCATGACACGCCAAGGAGTTGTCGATGGGAAAAATCAACACCACAAGAGAGTGGCGTGCATGTGGTAACAAGCTCGGTGTTACAGAAGTGGAGAGTAGCACCACAAATACTTTCACAGATGGTGAAGGATGGTTTCAGGTGAGGATCTAAAATGTAGATGGAAATATCAAAGTTGTAAAATCAAGATCCAAACCATCTGGTGGGGTGGAAAGGATAATGGGTGGGTCAGGTAGGATAAATGGTGGATCAGATGGGACAAAGGGTGAAGGAATATGATCTAACTCAAGTGTAGGGGGCACACATTCATCGAGAGGAGTAAAGGAATACTGATAAGGGAGTATGGTTTCTAAAGATGGAGTGGTCAACTTCTGCACAAGAATATCACCAAATAATGTGGTTGGTTATTCAAACGGGGCATCAAGATCGGAGATAGAAGAATCACCAGAAATAGTGGGCTCATAGGGAGCCATGTATAGTGGGGAAGGATCCATATCCAGAGAGGTATGAACCATCTCAGATTCAATATCGAGAAAATAGTGAGCACTAGTAGTCGGAGCTAACCTAAAATGAATTGGTTCCTCGGGAACACACGCGATGGGCTTAATAGGTGCAGACTCGAGCATGTTTTTTTGATATAATGGGTGGGGGAACCTCAAATGTGGGTTCATTTTGATATGGAAGGGAAGGGAGAACCTCGACATTAGGTTCTGGATTGGTCTCTCTAGTGCAAGGTAAGTCAACACACTTGTTAACTTGGGGCCCAGACCACAGGGTGGTCTCAAAATCAGTGGCATAAGACGACTCATCATCACTCCGTATAGGTGCAATAATGGGTTAACTTAGGGTGAAATCCGAATCGCTCGCACACTCAAATTCATTTAAGCGTTGTTCAAGCCTTTGAATAGCTTGAGTTTTAATTTGAGTGGCTCGTTCTTGCTCGAGGATGAACTTTTCCAAGAGGTTTTCGAAAGCGAATATGGATGATGGTGGTAAAGTGATGTGGCGTGGTGAAACGGTGTATGGTTGAGGTGGACAAAACTCGCTATTAGCAGGACTATACGAAGAATACTCGTATGAAGTGTGTGGAGCAGGGTCAAGTTCATCATACAAGAGAGGATGGCCTTCGTAATGGAAAAATGGTTGATAATCATTGGGAGCATAGTGAGGGAACTGATCGGGATGGGGTGCACTTGATTTCCATGACAACTGTTGGAATGTTTGAGGATCCACAACATTGGGTTAGGATTTGTAGTGCGTGGTAAGGTGATCAAGCCTCCACGAGAAATATGTATATTTTAAATTTTTTTAAAAGGAAAGAAAATATTTTTGGATTTTTTGAAAAATAAAGGAAGAAAATATTTTTGGATTTTTGTGGAGAAAAAGAAGGAAAAAGTAATTTTGGATTTTTGGGAAGAAAAGACGGGATACAATATTTGGACTCCTAAATTTGGACGAACTCACTAAAACTCGACTACCTAAGGATGGAACTGGACACACACAAGTCAAGGAGAAATCCTAACTAGCACATACCCAATTTTTATCTTCAAAATTTAGTGAAAGGGGTAGTAAAATTTTAATTTAGTCTGCGGGTGGTAAAAATTATAGAATTTTCTTTGTGATCACCTTTGCAAAATGTTCTCCTATTGGGCGACCTAGTTGATTGATTTTAAATTAATGATAGCTAGGGTAACACACAAATGGTAAGCGAGTAAGTCAGGTGATGAAATCCCTTCTCATGAGTGATCGGGTATAGGTCTTAAGTGATTAATTCATCACACATGCGAAAATAAATGCGAGACTAAAAGCAAATAAGAGCACGTAAGCACACAAAATAATTGACTCGCTGATAGGAGAGGCGCGAGGTTTTGACAAATGTACCTCCCACGGTTTTTACGCCGTGGGGTGATGAATAATTTGAGTCGACTGGAGGGAGATCTCGCCTATCTCAATCAGTCACGGGAGTCCTACAGACCCAAAGTAGAGAGGCTTGAAAATTTCACTGCAAAGGTGCTCTCTCTTTCTACCTTGTCCCGTTTCCCTATCACTCTTTTTGTCTTTTTTTATTTATTATTACAATGAATTGGTGTCCAAAGCACCATAAATAAATGTACGAGGACTCACTACAATAAAAAATAAATAAAATGATAAAGAGAGCTAAATATGAGGGAAAAATAATTACGAGATAATTCAAGGGATTAAACTTCACCACTTAACCTATTTATTTTTATTAATTCGTTTGTCTATTTGAAATATTCCAAAATGTATATAAATTCACAAATCAACTCTCGTTGCAAATGTAAAGTTACATATAGTCCTTTTAGAAGATTAATATTTAAATTTCACATACTCACAAAAATTAGATTTAAACATTTTCTAATAAATCACCCGCTAGGGAAAATTCACTAAAATTATTTTAAATCATAAAAAATTACATTTTCAGAGTAGAGAAATTCGAACTATAATATTTTTTAAAAATTGGCGATCTTTAGTTTAATTAATAAATAAATATTATGATCCAAATTTGTGATTTTCTCTTGAAAATAACTCACCCTCTCTTAAGGTATAAATATAAATTGTAAAATTTTAATATTAATATTCAAAGGGTCATAATAAATAAACAAACCAAAAAACATAATTAAGTTAAGGGTTCCATCTCACCCCTTGAATGGGGTATTTAGCCTTTCATTTTGGTATTACTACATATAAATTGTAATAATGACAAAATAAAAAACCAAGTTTCCTTAAATTATCATTCTAATCCCAAGCTTTGACATGAATAGTAACCCATAAATGTGAGTTTTACAACACTAAAAAATAAACAACACATTTAATAAAACTAAGAACTTTTTTATGAGCAACCACACAGACTCAAAATAGTTTGACCACTCTTTTTAAAATAGCAAAAAAAATTATTTTGATCTATTTATTTATGAGCCCCCAAAAATGTTTAAATACCACAAAGATATATATATATATATATATATATATATATATATATATATATATATATATATATATATATATATATATATATATATATATATATAGAGAGAGAGAGAGAGAGAGAGAGAGAGAGAGAGGATGATTTAAGTAACATACCATCTAAAGGAATTCAAGGGTGTGAAATGGTTAAGATCAAGCTCCTAGAAGTCAACATTGTGTACGTGCAAAGAGCTTCCTTGGTCGGAAAGTTCAAATGTGCAAACACACTAGAGTCTTGACGCGATAAACCATAAATATAACAAACAAGAAAAAATTGACATCGATGAAGTGGGTTACAAAGCCGGTGGGACAGTCTTTCTTATCGGGCATATCATCGGTCACATGTGTCTAGCCATGTATAGGAAGTTATAGGGTGGCATAAGGAATGAAACCATCTTGAGAGTCATCACTGTGGTAATAGTCCATTGTGACACCCCGCTTAAAATCATAACGGGTGGCCATCCCTATACTATAATTAATCAGGAATCTCAAGCGGATCATTCTCATCATCAACTGTCGAGACTAAATAAACATAGCTAACTACCCAATACTATAAAAAGTGGGTGCCAAAAAAAAATTTAACATACACTAAACATCAACGAACCAACAATATAACAACTACTAATCATGATAATATATGAACACAACTAGGATAAAAGAAGTAATTCTAAATTACAACAAGAGTGCACAAAAAGGAAATACCCGAATATGCTGTCGGGTCACAGATAATACAAAAATCCTGAGAAAAGAAATATAAAAGTGCTACAAGCATAACCCTTGGGTGTAAACCTGATATACAAACTGAATCCTAAACTAGATTTACAAAAGATAGGAAACGGCTATAACAAAAATCCCGCAACAGTCCGCATCTGCTACAGCTCGAGGACACTGAATGGAAAAGCATCATAGGTATCCTTGCGGCGGGACACCTAAAATATAATACAATATGTAGCAAGAGAGAAATATAAACGAGTCAGAGCCCGAGGTGTGAAAACATTTTTAGCAAGTGTATTAAAATGCATAATAATTATAAATCCACTATTCCGTGAATAAAGTGGAGTCGCACTCTCTTGAAACTCCATCTTACCCCTCAACTAAAGCGCGCACCTAAACGTATGCACATGGTCCTCAATTAAACTGCCCAAGACGTTCTAGGGACAACTCAATACTAACCCACGCCAAGTCTACGCTCGCGTAACCCATCATATAAAACATATATATATATATATATATTACTAGAATTTATCGAATTCTAGTTATTAACTTAAATAAGTTATTATCATGCAAATGCTAAGGACTAAACTTCACCCAACTCTCAACATTGTGATGCGTTTCGTGCGTGGGACGTCTCTCAAAGTGAAATCCAAATAAGGAACCCCCCCGATACACTACTCCTTTGCAATGATGATCGTCGAGATCCATTACGCCCTCGGTGCACGACGCATATAACATCGGCTACTTATTTAGAGTACTACTATTATTATTACCTTCTTATAAAGCATTGTTTCGCTTTGGGTCCGAATCGATTCGGTCACTCACACCTGTAAGCCTGCAACATTTCGAATCGATTCGAAAAGGGGCTGAATCGATTCGTCTTGTTCAGCAAGCTACGAAATGGGTTATATATCTCCAAAACCCAAAATCCCAAAAATCATATTAATCATATTCTCTCCCTTGTTCTTCAACCCAAACATATTTCTATCATTAGAACTCATTATATTTCTACCCAACAATTATAAAACCTTAAATCCATATACCCACACCTCAAGTACAAGATTTAACCCAAAATCTAGGTTTTGACATTTTTAACCCAAAATACATATTTTTCCCCACAAATCATGAAATAAATGACACACATGAATTATTTACCAAGTTTAATCACTTGCCTCAAAGTTGTAGAGGTTGAATCTTCTTCGAAATCGCGTATTGGCCGAAAATCTCCAAGTTTTTCCTCTTTCTCTTCTTCCTTTCCTCTTCTCTCTCTCTCTCTCTCTCTCTCTCTCTCTCTCTCTCTCTCTAGGGCTTTCTCTTTCTAACAAATGAGATTGTTATCTTCCGTAGGCTTTTTAAGCCTTAAATCCAAGATACCCTACTTTAATTGATAATACACACTTTAAATGACTCGGTTACTCCAATTCGAGTCAAACAAACTTAAAATACTCTGAAACCCAAATAAGACCCGAGTATAGTCATTTCGACTATCTCGACCCATCCGGGATCAATCGCACACTCAGAATTGTCATTCAAAATACTTTCTAACATCCTCAAATTTTGACCTCCGAGGCCAAATTAAAATTCTCTAATTTAAATAATTAATTATTTCTCCCAAATTAATTAAATTATCAGTCCAAAAATCATGGGGTATTACATCCATCTTGTGAGGCTTGGCGGCAAAATCATAGGTGAAAACTTTGTCTGAGTGGATTCGACCACTAAAGACGCATTGATACATCTTGTTTCCAAAATCCACATTCAAAACTCAAATGATTACCCTCAAATCATCAATAACCAAATCGCAGTCAACATCGTCATTTCGTAAAGAATAGGCCAATCGATAGCGCTTCCATGTCATTAACTCCTTATTGTAGGAAAATAGGAACACATCACATTTTGGAGGCTAATGACTGTATGCACACAGAATAGAGGACTACTTCTCCTTTAAAAGGACATAAAGGGGGGGGGGGGTAGAGCCTCCCATTTGTCTAATTTGAAATCTATGCACACGTATCGAGAGGAGAAAAAAACTAGCCATCCCGACATTGTATCATTATTAACTAGTTATATTTAAGGACCAGATTATTTTGGATTTATTTATAGTTATTTACTTTAGATAATTCCCACAGTACCACTTGTATTCAATAATAATATTGTTCTTCTAATAACTGTTTTAGGTATTTTAATCTGTCACATAGCCTCAATATTTGGCTAAAATCTCGCACGGACTTCAAAAAGGGGCTTTATAGATTTAGTGACATAATTGAACCTATTACATCCATGTTTCAAATATAACAATGTTTAATTTCCAAAGGGCCTTGGAACAAATCTAAGCTTGTGAAATTTTAAGATTTAAGTATTAAATAGATATGTAGATACTACTTTTGTAAGGAGTAGATGGAATATTTCCAATCATTGTTTTAATCATATAAATTAACCATTGTTTAATCATATAAATTTTCAGTGGGGTGGGTGATTATTTAGTCAAATTATTGATATTACATCCTTTTGGAAATATCATTTTTTTTATTGCGGATGTTTTGAGGATTCAAAAGGAATTTTGAGATATGGATCAAATAATAATTATTCACATTACACCCTTAGTGAGATTAATGGGAAAGCCACAAACTTGTCATGTTATCAGAATTATCTTCAAGCATTACGGGGCCTTTTTTCATTATTTTGAACATGAAATTGAGAATATTAGTCTATTCTCACTGGATCGTAATAGATACATGTTACCAAGTTTATTTTGACCAGTCACCGCGTATTATTTTCGCAATCTTGATAAGTTACTGTCTTTCTCAAGTGATGGAGTATGATGATACCTCCGTTCAAAATTAATTTTGATCTTTAGAAAACAAAAACATATTAAATTTTACTCCTTTTAAAATTGTAGGTTATAATAATTTTACCATCATTTCCTTATGTTAATATAGCTTAACCCTAAAACATTCAATTCATAAACTTTAACCACAAAATACTACTTTGTGGTGGTAAAAAGTAATTTGAGGTTAATAGTACATCAAGTAAAATTTTATAGGATGAGAACAAATTAGTACCTACCAAAAGAGACTAAATTAACCATCAAGCAAATGACCAGTAAAGGTCTGTCCCCACGTGGGCTGCTCATTTTGGTGAAATCCATATCGAACGACTAAAGGAGTGCATGTAACGAACTCTTAAGCTAAGAAATGATAAGATACGTAAATATCATAATCTGACTTGTTCATTGATGCGTAAAAAATAACTATGAAGGGGAAATAATTTATCTAGTGTTATCTAATGGTGTCGAATGTGTTTAAAACTGTAAATATCCATAATAATCTACAAGGGTTAGAATCATGACAAGGCAAAGTTACTACCAGGTGTAAAGGTAGAAACACGACAAAGCAAAGTTAATAGCAAGACAATATTTATCTATAAAGAGGAGGTGTCAAGCATTTAGAGTTCAATAAAAAAAAGCCAAAGTTATTAGTACGATCAGGCAAATCTAATTGATGACTAACCTAATCTATACATACTCGCATACCAGCTTGTTTGTACCTATAAATACTCATTATAAACACTTTTATGTCCCTATTATGTGTTTAAGTTCTATTAATATGAATTATTACATTTATATCCTAATAACCAAAAAAAATTAGCCGTAGGTAAAAATTGCTTCACCAAATTTTGCGAAAAAAATACTACTTTGTGGTCATAAAAAGTAATTTGAGGTTAATAATACAACAAGTAAATTCTTAAAGGATGAGAACAGATTAGTACGTAGCAAAAGAGACTAAACTAACCATCAAACAAATGAACAACGAAGGTTTGTCCTCGATTGGGGTGCTCATTTTGGTGAAATCCGTATCGGACGACTAAAAGAGTGCATGTGACGAACTCTTGAGCCAAGAAATGCTAAGATATGTAAATGGGATAATCTGACTTGTTCATTGATAAGATGACTTGTTAATTGATATGTAAAAAATAACTATGAAGGGGAAATAATTTATCTAGTGTTATAATCTAGAGGTGTCGATGATGTATAAAACTTTAAATATCCATAATAATCTCCAAGAGTTCGAAGCACAACAAAGAAGAGTTACTGCTGGGTGTAAAGGTAGAAACAAGACAAAGAAAAGTTAACAGTAAGACAAAGTTTCTGTAACAACCTACCTAATGGGATACCGGGCGATCACTCCTATATCGAATTAAAACAGGAGTCACATATGGATCATTCTTAGCATCACTGTCGAAAATCCATTTAATTACTAATATCCTATTAGGCGAGCGTTAAAACTTTTACTTAACTACTCTTTTTAAACAATTATAATAAAACATACACAAGTTAATGCGTAAATGAAACTGAAAGGAAAAATGAAATGAAATAAAATAACCGAATACTCGGTTCAAATTATACAACCATATCGAATAACGTGCAAAGAATGAATAAAATCAGTTGGACTATTGGCCCGAATGTTTTTACAATACCTCCTATCTAGAGTACAAGGAAAGAAACGTCTACCGAGAACCCGCAAGCATCCACAGCTGCTGCAACAGACGTCTGACTCGAAGGAAATGCCATCCAGGCGTCCCTGTGTCTGGACACCTATATATATATATATAATATACAACAAGAGAGGAAAAGTAGATAAACGGGTCAGAGCTCGAATTTTGAAAATATTTTTTTGCAAGTGCATTAATGCTTTATTTTTAGAAAAATAGTTTTATCTCATATTTAAATTGGCATCACACTCCCATGAGATACCCCTCACCTCTCCTCTAGTAGTGCACACCTAACGCATCCTAACAACATACCCTAGTCAAGCTATCCCTGCCGAACTAGTCTAATTTACCCATCTGCTATCTACCCTAGATAGTCCAAGTGCTAAGGGCTAAACTTCCCTCCATTCTCAACACTGCACTAAGTTCGTGCGTGGGGTGTCTCGCAAAGAGAAATCCAAACAAGGAACCCCCTCGATACACTACTACTTGGCAGGGTTAATGGTAGAGATCCATTAGGCCCGTAGCACGCAATAAATGTATAAATACATATATATACACTACAATATACATCCGGATCATATCTCTCGGACTGAGGTTTACTTATATTAATTATATCTTTATAATTCACATTCGGATCTAACTCCCAGACTGAGGTGTATTCTATACTCATCTCAAAACTTTCCATTTCCCTTCTCATATCCAGGAAATGTATTTAAAAGCCAATTCATTAGCATGAATTGCTTTATCATAACATATATCTTTTTAAAAGCCAATTTTATTATCATAAAAATGCTTTTACTTTTTAAATTATCCCATTTCCCTTTTTATACTCAAGAAATGTACCCAAAGCCATTTTCATTATCATGAAAATGCTTTTATCATACCATATGCTTCCACATCCCTTCTTCCATCCGGGAGTGTTACCTAAGCCAAAACCTTTATCCCATTTCCCTTTTTATACTCAGGAAATGTAATTAAAGCCAATCCATTATCATGAATTGCTTTAATAAATCTAAGACCGCCCTTCCGGGTTTTCCCACTGGACGCGCCCCTAAATGGCTATCATCTTCTAGGGCCTATCAAACAAGACAACCTGAGAACCTAACAACGTCGGGAAGCGGCCATATGCCTTCGGGAAAGTCAAGACCACACCCAGAATCCCCTAACCAACGCAGAAACAAATATATAATCGCTCATATGGCCTAAAGGACTATATCCACCCTGCTCAACAGCCAGGGGGCTTCACCATAACGCGCGCAACTTCCCTTATGATAGCGATTTAGGGAGGTGTGTAATCCATATTTTATCAATTATGAAAAACATTTCTTTTCCATTTTGAAAATACTCATACTTATATTTTCAAAATCATTTCCATCATATCATAAATATATATACTTATACCATATATTCCACCTAAAATATATAAACGGCCATAATGGCCTATAGCATCTAGCGATGACCAACAATCCCAAAGATTCCCTTCAGGAATCATAATCATGCATTCATATAAGCATGATACTAAACCCAAAGTATTTTACTACTTTGATAATCATTATATATCTCAATCCCATCTAAGGATTTATTGGATATCTCCAATGATACCATTTCACTTTAAGTGAAATATATATATACCTCTATATTCCCAAATTATCCTAATTATCTCGTAGGATACACTAACTCCACAATCAATTATAATTATGCTTCCTATACGCATAATTATATAGGCCTAAATGCCCACCGAAAATATCCTAGGAATTTATCTCTCCCGAGCAACCTTAAATTTAATGGGTTATGGATTTTATTTCCATGAACCCAAGGACCACATCTAGTCCAATTAATCATTTAGGGATCCCCACCCTATTTTAGGGACACCAACATTCTAAATCCTCAACCTAGATATTTTCCTCAAAAATAAAGTTTAAGGGTTATACTTTTAAACCCTCACTTAACCCTCCTAAATTCCTATAATTAGAGGACCATATAGTCCTAAAAGGTCCCTTAGGTTATCACCTAATCAACCTCAAAGCAAGATGAAATGGAATCTATTGTGACACCCCGACTAATTAAATACCGGGTAGCTACTCCTTTATTAAATCAATACAAAATGTCAAGTTGGTTCAGTTAATAGCATCACTGTCGAAAACATTTTAATAATTACTAACCACCTAGTATTTAAAAAGTAAGTTTCCAAATTTTTAAGTTAAGTCTGATTAACATGCAGTAAAAGAATAATTAAGGAATAACAACCATTCCCCATAATGAAGTAATGAATAACCAACAAAGTAAATTGTGACAACCCGCAATCCGAGATAAGGGGTGGCCAGCCCGATACTCAAACGTAACAGGGATCATGGATGGATATCATTCACAACATCACAAATATAAACTGAGTATACGGGAAAACCACCCAATAAATCAGAAAACGGGTTGCCAAAAAGTGCAAAATTTAAAAAAAAGGCGGTTATGAAAATTTAAACTAACAACCCAGTCTGACCAGCAAGTGGAATTCCAAAAGATAACATATAATATAACTAAACGAAGGTACACAAATGGACCGAATAAGCTGTCGGTCCACAGCTACATAAGACAGCGTACAACAATATAAAAGGTCTTACATAGTACAACCATTAATCAAATACAATTATTTGGGCCACACGCCCGAGGGACAAGACCCGATCATATCTAGAATAACAAGAATGAAAGCGTCTAATACAACATCCTGTAATAACCCGCAAAGTCTTACAGCTCGTCGAGGGTGCAAGGAACTTGGAAAAGTCAAGTCGGGCGTCCTTGCGGTGGAGCACCTGAGCGGATACAATAATGTATATACAACAAGAAAGTAAACCGGTCAGGGCCGGGTTCTATATGATTCCTAGAAGAATAAAAAGCATGATAGATATGAACAGTTCTACATGAATAATGAGGATGATCGCAAGACATGCTATTTACAAATACAAACAAGGATAGAAGGTAAAGCGTTTTAATTTAAAACCCTATCTTATTAATACAATTTTCCATTTCCTTCAGACATTCCTTATTAGGAATAAAATCACATATTTGGTTAAGTCAAGAAGTTATAATTTCTATTCATTAATTAAAACTTCCCATTTTATCTTTCCATTCCTTATTAGGAATATCATTTACATCAAGTGCTCTTTATGGCACATATATTATTCCCGTGCTCTTCCTGGCACATATTTATGCTCTTTATGGCATTTAACAACCATCAAGTCCAACTTGATGAAAATATAGTTATATTCATATACATATAACGATATCTAAGACCGCCAGTCCGGGTTTCCCCGCTGTGCGCGCCCCTAAATGACCATCATCTTCCAGGGCCTAACATAAGACAACCTGGGCACCTAACGGAACACGTCGGGAAGCGGCCATGAGCCTGCGTGGTAGCCAAGACCACACCCGAAATCTCCCTACCCCCGCAGAAAAATATACAAACATAAACGCTCCCATGGCCTAGGACTATATCCACCCTGCATTCATTAGCCAGGGGGCTTCACTTCACGAGCGAACTTCCCTTATGATGTCATTTAGAGAAGTGTGTAACAGTAAATTAACATTTACATTTATCATCATTTTATTTCCAAAAATCCATTTCCATTAATCATGTGATTGGTTCTTTTTATTAAACCTAATATCATTAAACAACGGGTTCATTCTAAATTGAACCTATTATCTTTAAACACCTATGGGTTCATTTTATGCGAACCTAATTCCCATCGAAAATTATCATGCATTCCTCAAATTACAATCCCCGATTTACTCTCCAAATGATCATTATGATCCTACAAATCTCCAAGGCCTATGTAACTTGACAAGCCCTTCTAGTCTCCAAGTTAGGGTACCTAACTTCCAAACTTCTAAGAGTTTGAATAAAAGAAGAAATGCCTTAGCATTTCCTTTAAACCTCCCCGAAACAAACCCCAGATGAACCCATTTCTAGTCCAGGGTAACGACCAAACTCCATAGCTACTCTAGGACTCTAAGTTTACTTCATTAAAGAAGTTTCCTAGGCCCTAATCCAAAAGAATAAGGATAAAAAAAAACAAAAAGAAAAAGACCCCAAAACTGCTGGAACCGAATCGATTCGCCCTAGGGGCCGAATCGATTCGCCACAGCGAATCGATTCGCTCTGAAAGCGAATCGGTTCGGACAATAAAACTTGGTTTCTGCATTTACCGAATCGATTCGGTCTAAATCCGAATCGATTCGGACAACACGACCTGGGATTCTGCATCTATGCGAATCGATTCGCCCCTGCGAAAATGCCAAGAATGGCTATGGAGTCTTGAACTCCAAAATTCTAAACAAACCCAAACCAGCCAAACCCAATTGATTCAATGGAACTAGTACACCAAAAATACACCCAACTACCATCATTTGTCATGTTTATCATCCAAATCCATTTCCAAGGGTTAATACCCAAAAATCCAACAAAAACCCTAACATTTCTAAATCATAAATACCAATGCAATTTATTCTACTTAAACCATAAATTTGCAAGTAGATTACTTGCCTCAAGGTAAGAATCTGATTTGATGAAGAAGGAGGCAACAATTCAAGCTCCAATCTTTCTTTTTCTCCCAAGTTCTCTTCCTCTCTCTACTCTCTCTAGGGCTCAATTGTATAAAATGGAAGGATGGGAATAGGGGTGGGGAAATAAAACGGGGCTTAAGTCTAAAAGCCCAACTTAAAATGCTAATACGCGATATACTAATACGCGACTACACTATTTAAGCCAAAACCAGTCAAAAGTGCCCGAAATGCCAAAATACAATATGGCACTTATTTTGACTGTCAAACACCTACCGGGACTAACTACACTATCCGAATTATCATTTGAAAGTTTTATAACTCATTTTACTTCCGGTTTCATAATAAACCAAAATGTCATTTTAAATCTTTATGACATTAAAATTACCACATGCAAGTTTTATCTACTCACGAGGTAACTACACAACATATTAGTAAATATTGACTTGACATATCAAATTAATATTTACTCAGCATCTTACCAGATAATAACTGATTACTACACATGGTAATTGAGGATAAAATGGGCTATCGGAAGAGAGGGTTATTACATAAATATAAATCCGGAGGAAAACTCCTCACAATAATCCCACAACTGATAAATAATACGACAAGTCTGAATACTGAATAATTACATGCCAAAAGTCTGAATAACAGAAATAAATGAAATGTCTCTAAAAGAAATGGGTGACATGCCCTACAACTGATAACTGATGAATATCGAGTCAAGATAGATGAAGCATCTACAAGAAAAGTCCTGCAACTTCCACAAACAGCTACAGCTCGTCACCTGAATGAGAATCCTATGCATGGTGTCCTTGTGGCTGGGCACCTAAAATGGTTTTTACAAAAATAGATTTGAAAGAAAATGGGTCAGAGCCCGAAAGTGGAAAACATTTTGAAAACAGCAAGTGTTTTAATAACATTAAAACATTAAATGCAAAATACATGTTAGGACGTGCACTCACATGAAATTCTCACCTCTCGACTACATGTTCACTCCTAACGTACCGTACCCATCTACATGACATACATAACTAACCAAACCGTAATAAGTTCTACCCCTTACTACTCGATCCCCATATTACATTCTAGCGTTATCAAATAAATAGAGGGTTTTACTTAAACTCAGATTCTCAATTTGTAATACAATTCACTATCAATTAACCCATTATGTTTCCTCAAAACATTACCATAATTATATTCACAATATCAACATGAAAGTTCCCATTAATAAAGTGTATATTATTCACATCGTAAATATACAATACAAGCACCCCGAGACTAGCTGCGGTGCACACATACTCTGCTATCCATCCCGGTACATCACGTACATAAGGATCACATATTCCGAATCTCTCAGGAATAGTTCTCAGATAAAAACATCACAAATAATGGAGGCGAACACAGTCACATCACATGGGTCACGCACATACCTGCGCTCCCACGATCAGCAGACTTATTGACATCCCAATAAGTCCTTCTCTGACCTATGTTCATCGAGGTAACCAATCTAAATCCGAGCAACACAAGGATTAGAAGGCCCTAAGCGAACGTAAACCTCCCTTGATAGCAAGTATGGTAGGTATGTCATACACATAAAATCAATACATATACTAAGTATGCACACGTCTTAGTAATCATCATAATATGTTGGTGGTACACTTCTCATTCTCGTACCGACATATAATACTACACAATTTATATATTCCCGGTTAATATAATAAGTTAGGCCGTCAATAGTTCTCGCATCGTAATAGACACTCACGTCCTACTCATATTTTCCTTTAGGTTCAAACTACACTTCTAGGTTTGATTCCTCATTACATCCCAAATATATCAATTAATCATCAAGGGAAGGTTCTCTCTACATATACACAAGGTTACGGGACACTCGGGATCAAAACAGGGTAAAAAGACTAAACTGTCAACTCGTTCAAAGTCTCGTTCGAACGAGAGTTCGTTCGAACGAACTGGGCCTTCTAACGAGATCTCATTCGAAAGAAAGTCTTCGAACGAACATCCCTCTCGTTAGAACCCCAAACTGTCAACTCGTTAAAAGCTCGTTCGAACGAGCTCGTTCGAACGACCTGGGCAGGTCTTCTAACGAGTGACCAGATTCGAGCCCAGAAATTCCTATCTCGTTTTTCCCAATTTTCTTCACTCCTAATCCCACATAAAAATCGTTCCAACATCATTTTAAGGTTCATAATTCGTACTAAACACTCATAGGTCATAATCAAACGTTTATATAGGGCTAACTCATCTTAAACATCATCAAATCTTCAAATCTCTTTATTTATTCCCAATTTATATGAACATGAACCCTAACATTTATAAATCATCATTGAACCTACTATAATCCGTTTTTGTTTCATCCAAGATATTATTAACATCAGAATAATCACCTAGATAAAATTCTACATGCAATTCCTCATCAATATGTAAGATTCTATTTCCAATTTAATGGGTTTTTCATTAACTCCCAAGGACAATCAGATTTTTATCAATTCCTACACATGGAAGAAACATTCTCTATAAAAACGAAATTAAATCACTTGCCTTATTTGAATCTCCGAATTTGATGACGAATTTCTGAAGTGTTCTCTCTCTCTCTCTGCAGAATTCCTTTTCTCTCTCTCAACAAGCTTTTCTTCTCAAGGTGTTAATGGAGGTGGGGTTGGTTTTGCTAAGTTATAAAGTTTCTAACTCCTCTCGTAGCCCACAACCTAAATTGGGGTTGGAAAATGGCTTAGTGGGTTAATACTAAGTCAGATTTTTAACTCTAATTTTCGTGGGTTTTAATAACCCAATTTCCAAAATTACCAAAATGCCCTTATAAGTTACCGGTATGGCCCAATAATGCCCCGGGACCCAAACTTAACCCCCGGCTAGTGTTTTCTGACTATTTCGACCCTTCCGGAAGCGTTGGGGTACTCAAAACTACCATACGGTTAATAGAACTAAAATTCACTTTTTAATTAAAATAAATATTTCCTTGACGCGATTGTCACACGCGTCTCAATAAAATTTTCCAACTTGCCGTATTTAAATCTCACGACAAATTTCATACTTCAATATTCATATATAATCATATATGCACATATAATCAAATACCAATTCGCATCTCGCTAGTATTTTAATCCGGATTAATTTCCAATTAATACACATTTAATTTAATTAATCCCATAAAATAATTATCACAAAAATACGGGGTATTACATCTATCCCATCCAAATCATCCTAGAAAAATTGCCAACTTTCAACAGGGGTCGATCGATTGACCCTTGGTCGTCGATCGATCGATGGCTCGATCGATCGAGCCCCCATGATCGATCGATCGATCATGTCGGGCAGCTTCTTCTCCGAGAAGCTGTTTCGGCCATGGAAGCTTCCCCCAAGCTTCCATCTCCTCGCTCAACGACCTACAACTTCTACCAACAACAAATACACTTATAATACGGGTTCTAAACATCCCAAAACCCGAAATCTCCAATTAATATAGGTTAAAACCTAAGTTTCTCCAATTTACCAATTTTAGGGGTTTATTCGTTTTATCTCCCGAAACCCCGTTTTATCCACGAATACCCAACCCAAAATCATTAGGGTTTGTTATACCAACAATGATATGAGATATTTATGCTTAAAAATAAATAGATCAAGTAAACACTTGCCTCATGGATAAAATCCGATGTCCTCGAGCCGAATCCCGCGGAGGCTGACCGGAATCTCCCCCTTTTCTCTTCTTTTCTTCCTCCTCTCTCTCTTCTCTCTCTTTTCTCTTCTTTCTTTCTCTCTTTCTCCCTCTCTTCCTCCTTTTATAAGGAGAAAAGGGTTTAATCCCTAAATACCCCCAAAACGACTCGTTTACTCAATTACGAGCCCGTTTAATTCCAAAATTACCCGGAACTCAATTTCGACAATTGGACACTCTTTTCCGACTATCTCGGACATTTCGAGACTCATGGTGCAATCGAAATTTCCATCCGAGGTACTTGACCGCAAATCACTATTCTAACCCATAAAAGTAAATGCGGGTTTTCTACTCCAAAATCTTACCTCTTTTGTCGCTTTACTCCACGGCGACATATAATTAAAATATTTTGACCTATATAGTCCCAAAAATAATCACAACATCCTTAGAAAATCATTAAATCCTCGAAAATCCAAAAAATTACTATTTCGAGAAATTCTCCAAATTTCCAATTCATACTTAATTATGAAATTTAATAATCTCCAAAAGGGCGGGTTGTTACAGTTTCGCTATAAAGCGGAGGTGTCATGGCATTTAAAGTTCATGAAAAAGCCCAAGCTACTAGCACAATTAGGCAAATCTAATTGATGACTCTCCTAATCTATACATACTCACACCCCAGCTGTTTGTACCTATAAATACTTTTTATAAACACTTTTATGTTCCTATCTTGTAGCATACAAGTGAAATAAATGAAATAAATTCTGAAGATTATATTCTATTATGTGTTTAAGTTCAATTAATATGTATTATTACATTTATATCCTAATAACAAAATAGAAAATATACTAGTAATATCTAATAATTTCTTCAATTCTAATATTATAACCCCCCCCCCCCCAACCCACCCACACACACACACACACACATATATATATATATATATATATATCACACAATACAAGCGTTCAACAATCTAAGTATAAAAAGCTGGCTTGACTATTATATGTATATGTATATACATATATATACACACACACACGATACAAGCATTCAAAATCTAATAGTTTGGTCAAGTATAAAAAAATTGGCTCAACTATCGACTCTTAAGCGATAGCACTACACCTCACTATTATACAAAAAGAAAATACCCATATTATAAAGAAAAATATCATATTTTTCTCAAATTTATAATTCAGTTAATACAGTCAAGATCCTGTGCGGACTGGCTTATGAACTTTTCAAGGAC
Organism: Sambucus nigra; assembly: GCA_949130495.1. NCBI lineage: Eukaryota > Viridiplantae > Streptophyta > Magnoliopsida > Dipsacales > Adoxaceae > Sambucus > Sambucus nigra. The sequence continues at coordinate 6,889,999 of OX422224.1, forward strand.
TTGGTCAAAGAAAAATTCTTTTCGGAGAAAAAAGTGCATTTCTTTTAAAAATTAACGTCATTTGGGACCAAGTCCACACAAAGTCCGTAAGCAAGTTCACACTTGATCCTGGCTCTCATTTAATATTGTTAACTTTCATAAGAACAAGTGCATAAAAAAAAATAGTAGTCAACCACAAAAAAAGGGGGGGGGGGGGGGGGGAAGAACATATATTATAATTGAACTTTATCTAACAACTAAAAATTATGGTAGTAGATCAAATGTGATTAATTTATCTTAAATTTACCTAGTTTAGTACTTATGAGTGTTTATTGCAACATTCAATGAAAAGGGGTATAAAAAATGAACATGTTAAGAAGTTAAGAAACAATAGTTTTGGAAATACCATGTTTTTATTGTGGATATTTCAAGGATTCATAAGGAATTTTGAGGTGTGGATCCAATATAAAAAAAAATGAAAAAAAGATATATCACTACAAAAAAAACTGCTTTTTACTACAATGCTCCAACCGTCTCAAAAAATCCTCTAGCCGTCTCAAAAGCCTTTTGTGACGCCATTTGAGACGACAAAAGGAGCGTAGTATTAGACCCCCATTTTAAAAGCTTTTTGAGACATGCCGTCTCAAAAAGTTCTTTTGAGACGGGAAATACGTCGTCTCAAAAGGTCCTTGCTTACAGGACCTTTTTGAGACGGCAAAAAATTCGTCTTTTAAAGTTTTTTTAGATACGCCAACATACGTCCCCAAAGAGTTTTTTGAGACGGTAACTTAACCATCTCAAAAAGTCCCCATTTATGAAACCCTTTTGAGACGGCAAAGAAGTCGTCTTTAATAATTTTGGCACCAAAATTAAAATTTCATCCATTCCTTAATATACTCTATATAATTATAAACAGAACCTCTTAAAAACAGTATGACATATTTTGCATCCCATTTCAACATATAACATATAATTTTCCATTCAATTATAATTAAAGTTCATACAAAGAAAAAATACACAATTTAAACATTGTGTCCAACATAGATCTCTCTATACAATTTCACTCATCTCATTAGAAAAAATACATAAAAAAACATCTATCCCTAACATAAAATGATGTACGCAAAGTAAACTCGCAATCTTCAAGCATACGACCTCCAGCAAAATGACTCAAATATCTTGCCTTGTCCACAAAGGGATTTCACCTGCAATAAATTTATTAAGTGTCAGTTACCTTAAACAAAGAAGTGATTTTTTTAATAGTTCCTATAGATGACAATCTTTAAAAAACCTTATCAATTTTGTATATCTTCGTATTATATGCTTTAAAAATACTTAAAAATTTTAAAAAAAATCGACAGAGTCTCCTATATTTATTTATGAAAACCAACTTGTTTAAACATAAAAATTAACTCAAAAATGACAGAAATAACCACAATTTTCTAAACAACTAATATAAATAAATATACACATTATGATTCCTTTTACCGTTGGACAACATAATGAACAAAATTTAACTTGAATATGTCTCACCCCTGCTTATGGTTGAGAGCAAGACTAAAGAGGACATAAGTGACAATGTCTTTGTTCGAGAGAATAGATGCAAAAGCTCCAACGATAAAAATCTCAAGTATAAGTATAACAAGTCCTCGTGGGACAGTAAACTTCCTGCAACAAATGGGATACAAAACGCAATTAGCTATGGTTCTGAAAAAGTCAAGAAACATTAACTTGGTTTAAATACTTGGACAATACTTGTTTAAAACCCAATACAAAAGCCAGCTCTAAAACAATATACTTATAATAATAAAACAGCCATAAAAAGAGTAATGAAATGCCCCATAACCGATTTATGAATTAATAAAGCAACTAAGCCTACCACCATTCCGAGTACCAGCTAAATCAAATCAATGTGCAATACACCATGTAAAATCGTATCACCATCATCATCAACATGCCAACTAGTTCTTTTCGCAATATCCAAAATATAATTATAGTACCTCCACCATGATAAAATGCATTATATGGATTCCAACAAAAAATAAAAATACAACAAAATACTTCGATCAGTGTCTGATTAATTACTTCTATTCAAATGAGGATCATAGTTTCTGTTATATGCGGCAGCAGAGTGTAATGCCAAGATATTATATATTAACATCAAGAGGTAAGCAATTATGAGATATTTTCCACAAGATTATATAGCACATTTTGGGAATATGAGGATCCTAGATAATCCTATGGATATTTGAGGAAGGAAAATGAGATTTGCAAATGTCATATGCCGAGGATAAGGTGAAATCACCTGTAACCTCTAGAGTCCAGTACCACTTATAATCGTGATTGATCATATTAGCTTAGCATAGATCTTTCACCATCACCAAGTTTCTCCAAGTTTGAGAACCTCCAATAGAATGCATACCACTGTTCTTGTATCCGTTGGATATATAAGAGGCCCAAATAGAGCTGTTAAATGACATTTTCCAAAAAAAACTTCATGAAGGAAGCTTTTGATATGCTGGAAAAATTCACAAGACCTAGGCCTCCTTCATTGATATCTCTTCTAATGAGGTACCACTTCTCCCATTGATGTTTTCAACCTCCATCTTCATTTACTCCTCAAAAGAATTTTTTGAGAATTATATGAATGGAGTTGATAGGTGCCTTGGGAGGGGCTAAAGATGCTAGCAAGTATGATGGAATTGAGGAAAGACCATGCTCGAGGAAGATCAACTTGCCTCCAAAAGAAAGAAATTTTCTTCATTCCCTTAAAAAGAGGACAACCTAAGTATGATAGGGGCAACTAAGACCAGTTTCTCAATTGTAAAAGAGAAATATGTATTATGAGATTTCTTCAAACCACAATGGTCAGAATGTAGAAACAGTTGTCCCATTGCAAACCATCAATACAAGGACTTGAACACAAAAGGATGGTAAGAAAAATTGAATATGTTAACAGGTCGAGCCGCGCGAATGCAGGCCCCTGCTAACACAAATTACAGGAGGTTATAAATCCTTAAGGCTATCACTTAAAGCCTTACAGGAGGTCATAAATCATTGCTATTCAGCAATAGGTGAAGTGTTAGGATTCTCACACCCTCGCTTTGAGACTTACAGGGGTGATACGCCATTGCCCTGCAGCAATGGACTAAATATCTTCACAAGGTATTTAAAATGATAACATAATTTTGCAACTTTTCCCTTATTGACACTCCTCGTCCACTGCCACAAATTATTCCAGGAGCGTTGGTCCATCCAAATTGTTAAAAAATTCAGCTTTAATACTTATGTGATTGATTTTCCAGAAGACATGGGAATTAGTAAGGCCTTATGTGTCGACAATCTCACCCGCTATACATTTTAATGATATAATCAATGAAGGTGTTATTATTCGTCTCCACCACATGATCATTTGATGGATGAAATCGAAGATGACGTTCGTTAATTAGTTTCAACTAGAGGAGGGTTATCAAACGTATCTTATCAAATGGAAAGGATGACCATTAACGCATTGTACAAGGATGTTAGATGATGAATTTCAACGCGTATATGAGAAATTCCATGCTTTTAAGGTGTTACTGATAATGAATTTCAATGCGTGTATGAGAAATTCCATGCTTTTAACTCGCCGGGATCGAGTTTCTTTTGCCCAGGGAGATGATGGAGGAGATAAGTGGCAGCACCCTTTATGGAATTTACAGTAGGAAGGGAGACTTTAAGCCCATGCTGATTTGGCATATGTTAGATGATGTTGGCCTATGTTGAGGCCTTCCATTGGTGGGCTTAATCAGGATGGATTAGTTATAGGGTTGTTGTCCTTTACAAGAGTATTTTTTATGCTTCTATCATGATAGAGAAGTCTAGAAGTTAGTACATAAAAGGTCCCTTTATAATTTACATATTTCTTAGTCAATAGTGTTGGTTCATTGAACGTATAGGATTCATGTATCTAGGAATCAGTAGAGTATATCACGTATAGGATTCATGTGACAGATCAGGACCGTTTGTTACGGATCTACCTAAAAGAATTATGAAACCGCTTGATTCTGAACATGCGAAACGTTTGGCAGCACATATGGCGGTCTCTTTTACCACAAGGATCAATCATGCGCATCTTATAAAATGAAGATTGGGCTACAAATGGAAGTATTATAGAAGCGGTAAAAAATTCCTAGGATGGGCCAATGTGCTACATTTCCTGTGTTAGGAGGAAAGGCAATGTGCCAGCTCATTGGCTGATACGTTTTAACAAGATGGAGTCCTATATATATGTGTTACACTATTCAAACTTTGGGGGACTGTGCCCTAATTTTTTTCCAAGCACAGACTTGATCAAAAGGTAAAAAATTTGTTGGATTTTAGCCTAATTACCCTCTTTAAGAGGTTTGACCCCTGTTCGCTCAAATATTAGCATATGTTTGAGGGTTTATGTTTCAAATTTACATGGACTACTTCTCATTTGAATAAATGATCTCTAGTATGTCTTTATCGTTGGGATTAGGAAAAGTTCCTATTTTTACTAAGGAGCAAACATTAGATTACTAATTGAATTTGTGGTTTCAAATGTTGTGCATACACTTGTTTGGGCCTCCTCGTTACTATCCTATAATTTATACAGTTATTATTATTTTAGGGTCATTTATTATTAGTATTATTGTTCATAACATTGGATTGGCCCCTATTTTGAATGGATACAATCAATGATGATATAATAAATTAAGTGAGATATACCTATTAACAAGGAATTATAACAAGGAGTAAGAGTAAAAGATCTTGAAATTCATTACTTGATTTGTAATATATTGTAGGCATTTGATCTTTAATTTCATACTAGATTAATAGATGGATAGAATTATAGTTAGGGAGAAAAAACAAAGGCTGAGATTCGAAACCGGCTTTGTGCAGTGCATGATACTGACTCCAGTTCTGAAGAGTCGTCCATAATTGCTTTCATTAGTGGCGGAGGGAGTAGAGTTGTCCATAAATTTGAATTGTTCTCCCCATTTCAATAGAGTACAAGTATTGAGGTTTATGACTTATTTTCGCGATTTAGTATAAATACTCCATCAGTGTGTTTATAAAAGTTATGGGTTATAAGTTGGTGCGCCCAAAATATGGCTTGCGATTCAAGTGCAAATCTATCGCAACAAGTAATAACCGGTAAGTACGGAATCGTGATCCACAGGGATTGAAACACTCCTAAGAGAACATAATTGGGGTAAAGAGACTCTCTAAACGTCACAAAGGTTAAAGTGTAAAAGATGATTTAAAAGTTTGGAAATATGATTGAGAGTGATCTCTATACTAACATACTATTGATGATCAGATGATTAATTAATGATTACGGAACTATGAAAAGAACAAAGGTAAGCTTGAGTTCAAGAAATTAAGGGGATCGAGGATCATTCTCCCACCTCGGATTCACAAGGAAGGGGATTATAGGGCTTGGTTGAAATTAATTCTAATCGAGCATAACTAATTAAGTCCGAACATCAACCATGTAGAGACTGAACTCAACAATGGAGGATTAGGGTTTAATTAATTATTGCTAGATGGGTTGGGTTTGTAGTAAAGCTTCAAACACTAACTCTTGCATGACAAGAGAAGTTAAGAAACTATGATACTCCAATACCAACACATGAAGTTCCATTAGAACAATTATAAACCAAACCCTAAAGATTAAGTTCAAGCATCCAAGGTGGGATTTTGATCCCCAATCACAAGTCTAGCTACTCATAATTAAAACTAAACTACACATGCTAGTTAACAACATACTTAAATTAGTTATCTAGTTGAAACACAAACCAATACAAGGGATGGAATTCAATGCAAATTAAAGCTAGTGGAACAAGTAGAGATGAAGTAATTGAACTTATCTTGCATTAATCACAACAATTCAACAAGTAATCAAAGCCTTACAAGTTGGTGAAAACCATAAATGAACTTGACCTAGGAGAGAGAAGAGAGTGTTTTTGTATCTCACTAAATATCTAACAAAAGTAATCTATGTCCAAAAAGGAAAAACAAGGGATAAATCCCCCAAAAAATCCAACCAAAATGGCAAACTAGTAATAAGAGGAAAGCTGGAAATGCAGGGCTGAATCGATTCGGTGCCAAATCTGAATCGATTCAGAAGTGTAGATAATTGCCCCTACAAGTAACCGAATCGATTCGGTGGTAATGGAGAATCGATTCGGGCCAGCTGCAAAAAGAAGAGTTGCCTATATAGACATTAGTTGTCCCATGCTTCACCGAAACTTCCGTAACTTCCTCGTTCGAGGTCGGATTCAAGCACCGTCAGAGGCCACGCGAAGATAAGAAGAAGGTCTACAACTTCCGTGAAGAAATCGGGAGCAAAACCCGAGTGCTGAAATTACTAAAATGCCCCCGACTGTGCAAGTGTCAACGGAACTTTCCGGATCAAAACCAAACTTCCGAAAATGCATTCCCGAAACCTATAAAAGCTCAATAAAGACACATACAAAGTATATATGATGAATTCAGGGGTTAGTCAATAATTGAGTATAAGAACCGGGAAATACATGCACGGGAATGCTAGAATGTACAAATTAACGGGGTATAAAATACAATAAAAGTGACGAATCACACCCCCTAACTTATACATTGCTAGTCCCGAGCAATGAAGTATGAAGAAACAAGGGCCAATAATGCAACCAAAATATAAGAAATATGTACAATTAAGGAAAAATGACACTTTCGTAGGCGAACGATTGCATTTAGCGTATGCAATAAGCCGTTTTTAAACCCCTAGGTGGCCCTAGGGGACGAGTGAGGTCTCGTGAGGGTTTCCAGGGATGACACCCACAAACATCAAATCAACTCATACTATGATACTGCAAAATCCAATGCGTAGCTCAACAAATATCAAAGAAGCACAATTTATCAACAAAGTGAACGAAGTTCACACAAAAGACGGCAATTATCAGCATTAAACAAATAACTTCAACTAAAAATCGAAACCATGGGAATGCGAAATAAGCGGACACATGTGGTAATTTAGATTTGGCAAAACTTTCAAAATCCATACATAAGCTAAGGCATGCATACTCAAGTTCTCTCCGGTTGTTACACTCAATAAATGAAACACTTAGAAATGGGATGTAACACACACGGGACATGCGGGCATTAAGAGTAATTGTAAAGGGAAACTAGGCCACACACATGTCATCAATGAAGAACGTATTATAAAAGTGAAAAATACAATCTCATGAAAGGATATCGCATATTAACCAAGAGAAAAGCATTTAAATAGATTATCGCTAATGTTCGACCTTTGAATCACATAACCCTGGGATCAAATAGGACTTTTGGGGGTATAGATTTTAGGCTAGGTTAGGGTTAGGAAAAGAAAGGGATGTGTGTAGGATCAAAGGAGATTCGGGAATATCGCGCGGGATAATGGATTAAATGGGAAACTTAGGAATCGAAATCAAATTCCACAAGCAATGTATTCATGAGAGTGAGACTTTGATATTCATACACAAGGTGAATTGGGAAAAAACTAGGACCCATTTTATTCGATACTTATTCTTTTTCTTTGATTTTCTCTTTTCTTTTCTTTTTCTTTTCTTTTTCTTTGATTTTCTCTTTTCTTTTCTTTTTCTTTGATTTTCTCTTTTCTTGCTTGATTGCAATCCATATAAACAACATCATTCAATCCCGGGAACAATCCCTAATCTAGGTATGGGAGGAGTAAATAAGGGTTTAGGACTCCAATGTGGAGTTGGACAAGGGATTTGGGGTTCAAACGAAAGGAATAATAAGGCTCAAGGGGGTTGACTAGGGGAAACATTTAAGGGAAAGGTCAAGGTCATATGGGTTTAACAACAAGGGCCTATAATCCTTTCCTATGGTTTCATGTGATTCGCGGGAACTCAACACCATTGAAAATCATGCTCAAGTGATAAATCAGTTAGTATGCAATCAAAAGAAAAGAAAATGATATTGTCAACGAGTTCATTGACAAGAAAGAGATAGAGTGGGTATATACGCTCACAAATGATGATAAGTCTCAATTTTCACTTTTGTAAGGGTATAGCATGCGCCTTAGAATAACGAATTTGAAACACTTTTAAACCAAATCATAAATAATTTTTTTATGTATATGCTCAAAGCTTCACAGTTTAATTTTATGATGCTATTCACAATGCAAACAATAACGGGCTAAAGGGTAATAAATCAATGACTCAAAGCATGCTTCATAGCTATACAACAGGATACACCGATCATATAAGTAATCATAGTAGATATGAGAGAGAAAAAGAAAAAAAGAAAAAAAAAATTATTATTATTTTTTTTTTATATTTTTTTTAAATAAATAAATACTAACATAATAACCGGCGTCACAATTGTAAACCATACCCCCTAACTTGAATGAAACATTGTCCCCAATGTTAGTAGGGATAAAAAGGGAAAAGGTGTTAGAAAATAGTCACCCCGTAAGGAGTAACTCGAGAACCGCGCAACGGCATGCCTGTTACAAGTTAGTACCATAAACAATAATATATACAACAGAGATATATACAAGAACAAATATGAAACCGAAACTGAGTCATTTCATTAATATATAAGACTTGTGTACATGGGGCAAAATAAAACCAAAATTAGAAAATACAACAATTGTACTCTCTCCTCCCCATACTAACACAACTACCAAAGTACACACCCAACAATCAAAATGAACAACCACCCAAAAAAAATTCAGCTGCAGAGAAAAGAGGATGACCGCGGCCTATATATCGTCCGGATGGCGGCGCGGGGACTCGGGCGCGGGAGGGGTATAAGGGTCATAGAGGTACGGAGTCATAGGAGCCTCGCCCCCTCGGAGATGTGAAAACAAATCCATCTGCGCCCGAGTAATCATGGATATATCGCGCTCATACGCGCCCCGATAAGCAGAAAAATCGGCTCGGAACGATGCAAAGTCAGACATATACGTGCCCCGAAACTCGGAGAAGTCAGCCTGTAACTCATCCATCCTCACCCCGAGGTACGCGATGAGGTCTAAAGTAGATGGGGCAGGAGGTGGGACGGGATGAGGTACTTCCGGAACATCCGGCATAGGAGCATCCGCGGCGTCAGGGGCAACAGGGGTATCCGGGGCATCAAAGGCTCGCTTCTTTTGCCTCTCCCAATAGTCCTACCCCAAGTTCTTCGCTATAGTCTTATCATTGAACACCTTGGGCAGCCTCGGGATCTTGTCGCTGCCCAAAACCTCACACCCGGCATTCCTACATATCCGGGAAATTTGACGCGCGAAGGGAAGAGTTGTGGTTCCCTTTTCGCTGTAGGCGGCATTCACAATTTGGTGCAACATGAGGGAGGGTAAGTTGATGACCATGTCATTCGATAAGAGGCTATAAAGGAAGAAGGCCTGTTTGTAGCGAAGGACCGCCTTGGTCTGAGTAGGGATGATGGAGTTAACTGCGATCAGATGGAGGATACGGTGTATATCGGGCATGCCCGAAGTGGGTAAAGTCTCCCCCGCCCAAATTTTTCCGGGTGCAAGACGCGCCATGAGTTGGTCCTGTGGAATCTGTGGCGCGTCAGCAAGGACCGGGTAATGATATAGCTCGGGGTCAGACTCCCCGCTTAGGTGCGTAGCCAATATGGTCTTCGAGATAGTGATCCTCCTCCCCCTCACATATGCCTCATATGCGCCGCCGCGCATAGATACTAGAGAAGCGTAGAAATGGCGTATGTGGTCCTCGTTGACCTCTCCCCTCATGGCCAGATGGGCCTCCCAATTGAATTTCACCAAAAAACGCCGCACAGAAGCGGGCATCTCCTCAACAATCACTTCCTTTTCTATAGCAATCGGGCGACTGGTTTTGAACATAGCCCGATACCATTCCATCTCTTCCTTAGAACGGAAGGAGTCAAAACCAGCCCCTCCCCGTCCAGTAACCACATAGGAGGTTGGTTTGGTGATCGAAGGAACCTACATGAAAAATCAATTTGATACATACACAATTAGTGTAATGCATGAAATTAATTTAGCGTGAAATAGGATCGAAATGGAATCGGTGGGCGTGCGTCAGGAAAAATTGGTCGAATTGACGTTACCGACGCACACCGCACTCAAACAAGGGTAATTCAACACCAATGTGCGATAAAATGTGCGAAGATGTGGTATTAGCGCACAAAATCCCCACAGGGGCATTTCATCGAACACCTAGTGTGCAGAGTATAGAGAGTAGGGTGAAAATGACATTCTCAATGTGGAAAACCCCCAACAAATACTACTTAAACATCAAAGGAACAAAGTCAAGTTGTATTTGTTGGTTTCTCAACACAATCAGTGGGAAAATAATGAGTTTCATGCAGAAAACATGTGGATATGGTGAAAATGCATTTTACCCCACTTACATACCAAATACACCAAATCAGGTATCACATTGAATTAAAAAGGGTGGAATTAATACCTTGGATGAGGTTGCTCTAGAAGATGAAGCCATTGGTTGAGTATGGATGGAGGAAGGGAAATGTTAAGGGAGAGGGAAGAATTCGCAGTCAAGGGGAGAAAAGAGAATGAGAAGAGAATGCCCAAAAAAATAAGGGATTTTAAGTGACAGGGGCACCGAATCGATTCGGTGTTTAACCGAATCGATTCGCATTCTCGAACTCAACACTGGAAGGGAGATGAATCGATTCGGTGGATAACCGAATCGATACGCAAATGGAGACCTGATACTTTCTAATTACCAAATCGATTCGCCAGAATTGTGAATCGATTCGCAAATCCAAAGCTGGCTACTGGAATGGGGCGAATCGATTCGGTGGATAACCGAATCGATTCGGCTTCTGGGATTTCAGTTTCTGCATTGCTGAAACAGGGATTTTTGGTGGATGGTTGGATTGGGCTGCTAAAGGAGGTATTTTTGGGCCCTAATGATGAAATCACATATGTACAAAGGGCCCGGGACAAAAATGTTGCACCCCACACATGCCGGGGGATGCTCGGCACAAAAACTCACAATTCCGACGTCCTAGAAAGCCCCGTAAACGGGGTCGGACAATGGAATCGTGTCCGAACATGGGTCAAATGGTTCTAGGAAAGGCTTGAGATGCTGACCATTGACCTTGAACAACTTCCCATCAGATGGGTTCTCAATCTCAATTGCACCGTGATGATGGACGGTCTTAACGACAAATGGACCCGTCCACCTAGACCTTATCTTACCCGGGAATAAATGCAACCTAGAGTCGTATAAGAGTACCTTTTGGCTAGGGTGAAATGTTTTACGGGATATGCGCTTATCGTGCCTCTCTTTCACCCTTTGCTTATAGATTCTCGCACTCTCGTACGAATCACTCCGGAGTTCATCCAACTCATTGAGTTGGAGCATCGCTTCTTTCCGGCCTTGTCTAGATCAAAATTAAATTTCTTGATCGCCCAATAGGCCTTGTGCTCGATTTCTACTGGTAAATGGCATGGCTTGCCGTACACAAGTCTAAAGGGCGACATTCCCAAGGAGGTCTTGTAGGCCGTACGATATGCCCATAAAGCGTCAGGAAGCCGAAGAGACCAATCCTTGCAGTCGGGATAGACCGTCTTCTCTAGGATGTGCTTTATCTCTCGATTGGCCAATTCAGCTTGGCCATTTGTCTGCGGGTGGTAGGTAGTTGCAACTTTGTGAGTTACCCCATACTTTCGCATAAGAGTAGCAAACGGGGAATTACAGAAATGCGTCCCGTTATCGCTTATGATCACCTTCGGAGTTTCGAAACGCGAAAGCATGTGTTCCTTAAGAAACTTCAACACCACCCGATGGTCATTGGTTTTGGACGCAATGGCCTCAACCCACTTTGACGCATAATCTACGGCCACCAGGATGTAAAGGTTACCAAAAGACGGCGGGAATGGGCCCATGAAATCAATTCCCCAACAGTCAAAGACTTCAAGTTCTAGAATGGGGGACATTGGCATCATGTTGCGACGTGTTATAGCACCTAATCTTTGGCAACGATCACACGAAACGTAGAATTCGTGTGCATCCTTAAAAAGTGTGGGCCAATAAAGCCCGCATTGCAAGATTTTTGCGGCGGTTTTCTTGGAAGAAAAGTGGCCTCCACATGCCTCCGTGTGGGAGAGACGAATTACGCTCTCACACTCATCATCCGGGACACATCTCCGGATGATCTGGTCGGGGCAATATTTGAATAGATACGGATCATCGAAAAAGAATATCCTCACCCAACTAAAGAATTTCCTCTTCTCTTGAGGGGTCCAATGAGATGGAATCGAACCCGTCACGAGGTAGTTCACAATATCAGTAAACCACGGCGGAGAGGAAGTGGAGAATAGTTGTTCATCCAGAAAGAATTCAGCAATGGGGAGTTGGTCCTTGGGTGCCTCAAACGTTAAACGCGACAAGTGATCCGCGACAACATTTTCAACTCCTTTTTTATCTTTAATAGTCAAATTAAACTCCTGGAGTAAAAGCACCCACCTAATCAAGCGCGGCTTGGCGTCCTTCTTAGACAGAAGGTATTTGAGCACCGCATGATCCGTAAAACAAACTATGGGCGATCCCACGAGGTATGCCCGGAGCTTATCTAACGCATAGACGACCGTTAATAACTCTTTCTCGGTGGTCGAATAGTTCAACTGAGCACCGTTAAGAGTTCGACTCGCATAGTAAATGACATGGGGTTTCTTGTCACTTCTCTGACCTAAAACATCCCCAACCGCGAAGTCGCTAGCGTCACACATCAATTCGAAGGGTAGGGTCCAATCAGGAGCTTGGATTATGGGAGCGGTGGTAAGCATACTTTTCAAAGTCTCAAAAGCTGCTTGACACTCATCGCTCCATTCGAAAGGGGTTTCCTTGGAGAGGAGATTACACAAGGGTCTAGCAATCGAGCTAAAGTCCTTGATGAAACGGTGATAGAATCCTGCATGCCCAAGGAAAGACCTTACATCTTTCAGAGATTTAGGGGCGGGTAAGTTGGCAATGACCTCAACCTTTGCCTTGTCTACCTCAATACCATCTGAGGAGACGATGTGACCTAAGACAATACCCTTAGTGACCATAAAATGGCACTTCTCCCAGCTTAACACGAGCTTTTTCTCCACACATCTAGACAAAACCTTCTCTAGCATAGAAAGACAATGGTCATAGGAGTTGCCGAAGACGCTGAAGTCGTCCATGAACACCTCTAGACCACGTTCTACCATATCACTAAACATGCTCAACATGCACCTTTGGAACGTAGCAGGCGCATTACATAGACCGAAGGACATCCTTTTGTAAGCAAATGTCCCAAAAGGGCATGTGAAGGTAGTTTTGTCCTGATCCTTGAGATCAAGTTCGATTTGGTTGTAACCCGAGTACCCATCGAGAAAACAATAATAAGGATGGCCGGACATGCGTTCCAAAATTTGGTCAATGAATGGAAGAGGAAAATGATCCTTTAATGTCATTGCATTAAGTTTTCTATAGTCGATGCATACACGCCACCCAGTGGTGGTGCGTTTAGTGATCAATTCCCCTTTCATGTTTTCTACAACAGTGACTCCTGATTTCTTTGGAACAACATGGATTGGACTGACCCATTTGCTATTGGATATCGGATATATGATATCAGCATCTAAAAGCTTAATTACCTCCGCTCTCACAACTTCCTTCATCACCGGATTCAATCTCCGTTGCATCTCATGAGAGGGTTTTGCATCCTCTTCAAGATTAATTTTGTGAGTGCAAATCAAGGGACTAATTCCCTTCAAATCTGCAATTGTCCACCCAAATGCACCCTTGTATCTCCTTAACAAGTCTATTAGCCCTTGTTCTTCACCCGCCTCGAGGCTTGATGAGACAACAACGGGATATGTCTCATTTTCGCCTAAATAAGCATATTTTAACTCATAAGGCAATTGCTTTAATTCAAGTTTGGGGAATCGCACATCCGAGGGAACTTCATATGAATCACGAGGGGGTAAGTCCTCAAAAACACTACACCAATTAATATCATCAACACTCTCGTCCTCATCTAACAACAAGCTCATAAACTTGACCTCTTCATCATAAGGAGAGTAGCTATTCTCCAAGTAAATCGGGTTCACAAGACATCCCTCTAAGGGGTCCGATAAATAGGTAGCATCAAAATGCTCTTGTACCACCTCTTCTAAAAAGTCCACCTCATGGACTTCATCATCACAATCTCCCACTTGGTTCGAAACATTGAAGATGTTCATTTCCAAGGTCATATTCCCAAATGTCAGGTTCATTTGGCCATTCCTAGTATTAATTAATGCATTGGAAGTGGCTAGGAAAGGACGACCGAGGATAATGGGGGTAGTTCTACTGCTAGTAGAAGTAGGATGGGTGTCAAGCACCACAAAGTCCACAGGAAAGTAGAATTTGTCAACCTGTATTATGACATCTTCTACTACACCCCTCGGAATCTTAACGGAGCGATCCGCTAATTGGAGGGTAATTTTTGTGGGCTTGAGGTCCCCTAGACCGAGCTGTTCATAGACATGATAAGGTAACAAATTTACACTTGCTCCTAGGTCTAGCAAAGCCTTCTCAATTTTAAAGTCCCCTATCACACATGAAATGGTGGGACATCCGGGATCTTTATATTTAGGTGGTAATTCAGATTGAATTATTGAGCTAATGTTTTCGGCCAAGAAGGCTTTCTTCCTTACAAAAAATTTCCGCTTAACAGTTATTAAGTCCTTTAAGAACTTAGCATAAGCGGGGACTTGCTTGATTGCATCTAAAAGAGGGATGTTAATTTTTACCTGTTTGAACATCTCTAGTATGTCAGCGTTATTAACATTCCCCTTTTTCGACAGGAGCCTTTGAGGGTAAGGCACGGGGCTAGGAAGCTTCGAAATCACATCCGACTCTAACGGGGCTTTCCCCTCTCTCTGCCTCAAGGAGGCATCTTAGACCTCTAATGGGTCAGGCGAAACCTCCTTAATGATGGTGGGGACACTAGGAGGGGTGGGCTTATCAACGACTTTCCCACTCCTAAGAACGGTCGCATCCTTAGCACTATCGGGAGGGGGGTTCGAAGTGTCATTGACACTATTTTACCCCAATGCCTTTTGAGGTTGAGAATGGAATTTTCCCTTCTCTTGGATACTCAAAGCCGAGGTCAACTTGGAGATTTCCTTTTCAAGCCTAGAATTCGTGGCTTGTTGAGAGGTTATGAAAGATTGAAGAGTCTCTTCGAGGCTCCTCTTGTTCGGGTGAGCATATAATGGTATAACCGAGGAGGTGGTCCCGGAGGGGGACCTTGCATTTGAGCTTGGGGTGGAGGAACTTGATTATATGGTTGCTGAAAATTATGAGGTGGGGGATGATTTTGATAATTCGGGGGAGGTGGATTTTGAGAATGTTGGGGCTTCCCATAAGAGAAACCCGTATGGTTTCTCCACGAAGGATTATAGCCCTCACCTAAAGGAGTCATGTATTGTTTCTTGTAAGTGGCCATCGCGTTGGCTTGATCATGAAGCATCACTTTATATGCCGGGATTGTTGGACAATCCCTCGTTGAGTGATCGTCAACGTCGCAAATGGCACAAGACTCCTCTACATGTGAGGGAGAAGGATGGGATGGTTCCCGAGCTTTGGCATCCATTGCGTCGATACGCTTGGAAAGTTGGGCTACTCTTAATGACATATCATCTCCTTCGGCAAGGTGATATATGCCATGGCTATAGGAAGGTGGATTGGATGACCGGGCATTGGTTTTGCTAGGGTCCGAAGTGTCCCACGCTTGGGTGGTCTCGGCACAATATTTAAAATGTGCCCACGCATCATCCGGATCCAAACCAAACAACTCGCCGGAGCACATTGTCTCCACCATTTGTTTTGCATTGAGGGTAAGGCCATTATGGAAAAAGGAGATTAATCTCCACTTTTCGAACCCGTGATGTGGGCACTTATGAAGTACCTCGTTAAATCTCTCCCAACATCTCTCAAATGATTCACCTTCGGCTTGAGCGAAGGTTTGGATTTGACCCTTTAAAGAGTTGGTGCGATGAGTAGGAAATAATTTCTTCAAAAATTGCGCTTGCATTTCGCGCCAACTCCCAATGGAATTAGGAGCCAAGGACCAAAGCCAAGTTTTGGCTTTGTCCTTCAAGGAAAATGGGAAGAGTTTGAGTCATGTGACATCTAATGGGCAGTTTTGATCGCTAAAAGTAGCGCACACCTCTTCAAACTCTCTCACATGAAGGTACGGTTGTTCACTTTCCATGCCGTGGAAAGTAGGAAGTAATTGAATCATTCCATTACGAAAATGGAATTGCGCGGCATTGTATGGAAAAATGATACAAGACGGAGAGGTGGTCCTCTCCGGTTGTAAATAATCACGCATAGTCCTATAAGGGGGGTTGGGTGCAACCCCTTGACTACCGTGCTCACTTACATTATCGGCCATTGTTGTGGGATCGGAGTGAGCCCAGGTGTACGAAGAAGATGAGATCGAACTAGAATGAGAAACTGATGGTAAAGGTCTCCAATAGTCCGAGGGCTCACTAGACGAGGGTTCACGAATAGGATTTAAATTGCTACTACTCTCATCTTGCATTTACAAGTGCTTTTGGATTGATTTTTGGAAACCGTGTTGTCACGGTTACCACAGGGAACGATAGTGTAAAGAGAATTTCTAAACCCTAAGATAGTTGCCAATCCCCGGCAACGGCGCCAAAAACTTGGTGCGCCCAAAATATGTTTTGCGATTCAAGTGCAAATCTATCGCAACAAGTAATAACCAGTAAGTACGGAATCGTGATCCACAGGGATTGAAACACTCCTAAGAGAACAGAATTGGGGTAAAAAGACTCTCTAAACGTCACAAAGGTTAAAGTGTAAAAGATGATTTAAAAGTTTGGAAATATGATTGAGAGTGATCTCTATACTAACATACTATTGATGATCAGATGATTAATTAATGATTACAAAACTATGAAAAGAACTAAGGTAAGCTTGAGTTCAAGAAATTAAGGGGATCGAGGATCATTCTCCCACCTCAGATTCACAAGGAAGGGGATTATAGGGCTTGGTTGAAATTAATTCTAATCGAGCATAACTAATTAAGTCCGAACATCAACCATGTAGAGACTGAACTCAACAATGGAGGATTAGGGTTTAATTAATTATTGCTAGATGGGTTGGGTTTGTAGTAAAGCTTCAAACACTAACTCTTGCATGACACGAGAAGTTAAGAAACTATGATACTCCAATACCAACACATGAAGTTCCATTAGAGCAATTATAAACCAAACCCTAAAGATTAAGTTCAAGCATCCAAGGTGGGATTTTGATCCCCAATCACAAGTCTAGCTACTCATAATTAAAACTAAACTACACATGCTAGTAAACAACATACTTAAATTAGTTATCTAGTTGAAACACAAACCAATACAAGGGATGGAATTCAATGCAAATTAAAGCTAGTGGAACAAGTAGAGATGAAGTAATTGAACTTATCTTGCATTAATCACAACAATTCAACAAGTAATCAAAGCCTTACAAGTTGGTGAAAACCATAAATGAACTTGACCTAGGAGAGAGAAGAGAGTGTTTTTGTATCTCACTAAATATCTAACAAAAGTAATCTATGTCCAAAAAGGAAAAACAAGGGATAAATCCCCAAAAAAATCCAACCAAAATGGCAAACTAGTAATAAGAGGAAAGCTAGAAACGCAAGGCCGAATCGATTCGGTGCCAAATCCGAATCGATTCGGAAGTGTAGATAATTGCCCCTGCAAGTAACCGAATCGATTCGGTGGTAATGGAGAATCGATTCGGGCCTGCTGCAAAAAGAAGAGTTGCCTATATAGGCATTAGTTGTCCCATGCTTCACCGAAACTTCCGTAACTTCCTCGTTCGAGGTCGGATTCAAGCACCATCGGAGGCCACACGAAGATAAGAAGAAGGTCTACAACTTCTGTGAAGAAATCAGGAGCAAAACCCGAGTGCTGAAATTACCAAAATACCCCCGACTGTGCAAGTGTCAACGGAACTTTCCGGATCAAAACCAAACTTCCCAAAATGCATTCCCGAAACCTATAAAAGCTCAATAAAGACACATACAAAGTATATATGATGAATTCAGGGGTTAGTCAATAATTGAGTATAAGAACCGGGAAATACATGCACGGGAATGCTAGAATGTACAAATTAATGGGGTATAAAATACAATAAAAGTGACGAATCATAAGTGTTTGTAGTATATATAGATACTTCACTATTTGATGGGTTGTGTGGTTATAAATTGTGATATCTTTCTGTAGATTTAAAATTGATAGGTAGTAAGGTATGAATAATTATAAATTAGTAAGAGTACAAGGACCTTTCATTTCATTTTCGTAAGAGTAATGTTGATGTCGTAGTCAGCTGATGTGACATAGCACATCGTGAGGAGATGCTGAAGGCACAAGGTATTATGCAAGATGTGCATTGTACCAGAAGCTCTGTGCTAGCATAACCCCTCAGCCCAACTTCTTCATGTTGTATGTCTAAGGCCTCTGATTCGGTGGTTCACATTCTAACATGAACCTGAAGAACTCTACTTCTGTTTAAATTTGTTGTCGAGGAAGCAATAGGGGAGGTAAGGTATCCCCTCATTTGGATTTTAAGGTGCCTTGGGGAGACTTTTTACCTCATTTACTTGTATAAATTACTAAGGAGGTTTTTCCATCTTCCAGAAAAGGCACACCTAATTAGATAAGAAACTGATCATTGTATTATTGAAGATACGGTCGGACACCACCACATTTACACTTCCCATATTGGAATGTGTACGGGCATTATTATTAATGTATACAGAAATAGAACATTGTTAATTCGTTCATGTATTGATTTTGGCGATCGGATATGAGACCACCACGAAATGTGTACATACATTATTATTTTAACTAGTTGGTCCATTATTCGGCATGAATGGACATAGAAACATCCAACCAGTGTGGCTTACAATATTGAGGGATATAGACTTTAAAAATAATATGACAAATGTAGTACCATACTACCACAGATGTATACATAACTAGACATTGTAGTCCTCTTAGATTCTATTATTAATTAGGTCCATAGTTCACATTGATGTTTTAAGTAACATTTAATAAAAAGTTTTCTATATTGTGGTTGTAAAGAATTGTCACAACCGCAATGCACAATCCCAACCTAGATTTCTTTATGATTTGAAAATAGTCACTCTCACGGGTAAACAACCTGGTGCTAGTTTAAATCAACCATCTAATATGAGCATAACCATAATAGAGGAAGTTCGGATGGCATTGTGATGCTTTCAGAAAAATTCCAGATACCGGTGCAGCCCCTGCTGCTACTAATTTAAAGGGAAACGAGACACTGGAACTGCAACTTCTGCTGTTTCAGGAATACCATTACATAAAAAATGTTTTTGAGACAGTTCCTTTCATAAAAAATGTTTTATGTTTTTTTTAGTTTTGTTGCTAATACATCAATATCAATAAACTAATTGGTGCTTAAAATAGAAAAAAAATTGGATTTAAAAAAAAAAAAAGACCACCAGTCAATTAACCTCAAGATTTCTGCAGCGGCAGACCCCTCGTATGCTCTATGTCATAGATTACAACGGAGCACCCGAGTATGTATGATCATGGATTACAATATATCATGGATTACAACGGAGCACCCGAGCTGGAGCACACAAATATAAAACATACTAGATCATGGATTACAAGTTAGCAGAATTGACAACAAATACATAATGTAATGGTTTAATGCAGCCCTATTATGGATTCGAGGCTAGAGCCGCGCATGTCATGGATTAGAAGCTAGAGAAGTGGGATAGATGCCACTCACCCCCTTAGATTTCCATGTCTCGAATGGCCTAATGACGGGCCAGTTTCCAGTGGTGATCCCCTATCATCTCAGACTTTCATAGTCAGGGCCTCACTAGGAATTATGTCAATCCTTCGTCAATGGAGTACTATTGTGCTAACCTCCTTCAGATCTCATTTAGAGGAGCGAGTTAGAACAATGGGGGTGGGTCCAATGAGGATTCGTCAGTACACTCAGTGCTTTATTATTTTTGCACTCGAGCAAACCATATACTCTTCTCATGTGGAGGTGATTCATGATGACTTTATTTTTACTCTATGCTATCTTAACTTCATTCACCAGTCTGACTGGTGTGGCTCAGCATTGAGATTTTTTATGCTAGTATGAACGGGCTTTCGAGAAGTAGGCATAAGGATCATGTTGGTTACTTTGTTGCCAGGGAGGTATATCCTTTTCCTCAGTCTTCTTTTAAAATCAATTCCTCCTTTACTGCATTTATTGATGTTTTCTTTTCATTCCTTTATGAAGTTATTGGCTCTCGAGGTATTTGGGATCTACTAGGATTTCTTGCTATTAAAAGGGGAGGATAATTAGCCTCGCCAGGGGAAATGGCGTATGGACAATAGGGGTGAAGTATTCATGGTGCATTCCCATGGATGGATTCGCACCTTCCTGAGCAGTTGACTGCTGATAGGTTATGTTTCTTTATTTGTATTCTCTTGTTTTGACACTCTTCTTTCCCTTTTGTCTTTTCATCATACTGGTTAGGTAATTAGGTCGTATTGAGAGTCGTCCCTTAGTGGCCTTTCTCGGCTGAGATAATTACCCCGATAGAACCTCCTTTTGAGATGGGGGCACCTCATCTGCTGGCACAGGTTGATTTTAAGGCTTACGTAAGGGGGATAGAGGTGGGAGCGTCCCAATTTGATCACGTTGTCCTATACATTGAGTTAATTATTGCGCGACTATTGACAGCGATCCTCTATTCTAGAGACGTCCACAGTTCAAGGGAGGCTCCCTTGCTGCTACTTTAGTCCGTTCTTTCAAGGGACCTACTACAGGCATTGTAGTTACTTTATTCCCTCCTTTTGAGGGACCCACTACAGGTAGTTAAGATCGTTTTAAATCTCCACCTTTAGTTATTTAGGTTCCCAGCTTATCCACTCATCACACTAGGGATGATGGTGTGGAGTTCCTCCTTCCCACCCTCATCACATGATGTTGGAGTAGATTTCTTAGTCGATGGGTGCTTATCTAGCCTACCTGCATCGGTCGATGAGTACTTTGGGTGAGGGGAACTATATCATTGAGTATGCCTTAAGCTCCTTCCTTTTAGATAAGTAGACATGCCCGAGTCAGAGCAAAAGACCAAGGGAGTGCACTAATCATACGGAATCTACTTTTCCAGTGTTTCCATGGGGCGGTCCTGTAATCTGGGAGGGTGCAGCGTCATGGATGCCTATTTCACATTTTGATTTCAAGGATGACAAGGTTCATTCGACTTCTATTGGCCCCTGGGATTAGACTTTTGTATTTTGGTATTTTCTATAGTTTTTTGCATTTTATATTTGTTTTTGAGGTGGGGGTTTGTCCCTTGCTCCTTTTATTATGTATAAAAACATGTTTATTTATGAAATAAATTCTTATTTCTTTTGTTTTTTAATGATTTCATGCTAATGATGAGGATGATATACAATGATTCATGGAGAATTTTTATTAAAGACTAAAATGGAAAAAAAACTTATTTGTACATTTTTTTTCATTAGTTGCAGTTACCATTCTTGTAGTGGGTCACATCAGAGGGCTTTGAATCAATAGGCCTTCCAGGATTATGCTAAATATTTTGATTTTAATTGGATAACTGATTGGTCTAAGGAAGGATCAATTAGTCAAGTTCCTCGTTCTATAAAATGGAAGTTTTTCTAGCTTTGGAGGCTCACACTTCCTTCATCTTTTATCTCATAATTCTTGAGTATTGCAGGTTGCTTACATCTCTTTCCTTGAAATGGTCCTCCTTAATTCTGATTACTAAGCTTCCTTAAGTTATTAGGTAGAAAAATGCATTCATATCTTATATGGTTATGAGAGAGACTGGTGTTTGTCGCCTTCTTGAATTGACTCTTCCTCGAACTGAGGAAGTATACAAGCTTACTATTTCCTTTGATAATATCAGGATAAGTAATGGCTCCCAGGACATGAGTATATTAGAGATTAAGTGGATGGTTCCAATTCTTTTGACAGTGTTGGTAATAACTTACCGTGATTAGCTTTGTGAAACTTTTATTTTGTTTGATGATGATGAATATGTATGATGTAATGAAATCATTATACTATTTTAATAAAAAAATGAGTCTCGTCCCCTCCAGGACTCAAACCTTTCTTTGTTATCCTATCGACTTTGCGGTCAGTTCTTAGGAATCTAGAAACGAGATGAGAAAAATAGAAAGATTTTTACTCCCCTTAAGGGGTCAATTTGGTTTTGGGATCGCACCCTGAGGGGTTACCTATGTACCTCCATTGTATGAATGGATTGTTTTAATTATTTTGATAATTTTCTTTGATTTTATGGAGGATCATGTCATACTTAGTTCTTCTTTGATGTTTAAGAGTCATTCACATGTAGTACTTCGTAAGGGAAATCTAGATTGGTCAACTTGTCCAATTTTATTCCATCGATGTCGACTAGTGGCCACCTTATCCCTAGGGAACAAATAGGACGCTCTTAACAATTAGGCTCTACATGCTAATTCACGTATCCCAACTTACTCCCAGTGACACTATCACCTGTACAAGGGAATAAGTAGCTTGTTTCCCCTTGATCAATCACATAAGTACATCACGACCCCATGATATGATCCTATGACCCAATGACATGAGTCGTGCCAAGTACATATTGAGATGTATGCCCCACATGCATCTATTGGTAATAATGGATGGGGGATACAAGTGTCAGTTAGCATCCCCTAACTAATTAAGAATTTTGGATGTATGACGTGTACACTAAGGGTCCTCTGTGGCAGTTTAACTCATAAATATATGATTTGGTTGGGAAGAACATGTCAAAAGAGCGACGAATATGGGATAACAAGAAAAATTGTAGGAATTATTTCAGTTGTTATGGTGAAACATTTGGATTAGATAGTGTAAGACGCAATTATTATGCCCCTCATACTTTGTAAGGTATTCAATGATCAAGGTATGAGCTTCGGGTACTGCGATTGCATTATGTTATGTTTCCTTAAGCTAATTTGACCTTATACAGTCCGCCCCTTTGGGGAAGAGGTGTGTTGTTAATTTAATAGTACAATCATTACTTGATCCAGCTTTAGGACTTCTACATAATGAATTCTTTCGTACGGCCAAATATTTACTAGCATTATCTTCAAAAATCAAATTAGTTCCTTATCCAAACGTTTAGTCTATAAATTTGATGTTTTCTTGATTCAGCTGACCCGTATTTGCAACACGTACTACTTTGGGCCAAGCGACTTCATCATTGTTTTCAATTTTCACCCCCAAAAGCTCAGTTTAAACCCCAAACAATTATAAACAGTCAACAATTCTAACTTGAATGGCATAAACAACTTGCAGAGGACATGAATTAATTAACACAAACATCAATAATTCTTTCTATAATTCACACAAACTAGTAAAAAAATATTCTCATAGATTAATCTAAACGCTATACTATAACAACCAATTGACAATCCGGGTTTTCAATTGGCTCACCCTCAACCTCCTATCACCACTACAAATCAATCCAGTACAAAAATGAATGAAATAAGTAACATCATTAAATGATAATTATTTGAAAAGAGTGCATACATGCCACATGCAATAGTACACTCATCACTGGTGGCGCTAGCTTCATTAGCATTGCACTTTATACCTAATTCAAACAAAACACATTAATAAACACAAGATCAAAGTAACAAAAAATAATTATAATTATAAAAACTCACGAATATCCATAATATGATTCTTAAAAATAGCACAGTTGTCCATAACGATATGTGCATCAGACAATCAAAGTTCAATAACTCAATTAACTACAAATATATGATCCATGTATTTTGTGTAAATTGAAGTTAGGGTTAGGTATTATAATGGACCCCAAGTCTGAAGAGAAACATCATTCCACTTCTTGATTTCAAAACGCTTTGATTTCTAGGAAGAAGGGCATTTGCAACAAATTGGGGTATTTTTAACAAAACATTTCTCGCAAAATATGCATCTCGGGAGGGTTTCTTTTGCAATTTTATACACGGAAAATAATGTTTCCTATAAGGTCCCTAAACTTGGATAGGGGAAAGGCCATTAAAATTTTTAATGTACGAGCATAAATTAACACATTGGATGACCTAACCCTTGTTGATAAAAAGGATTTTATTTACAAACATTCCAAAATCTATTGGATGACCTAGACCTTGTTGATAAAAAGGATTTTATTTACAAAAAATACAAAATCAATACTTTATTCATGGCATGGTCACTGGGATATCTAGACTCAAACATTACAACCATGAGTTGACTATGAAACCAAAATTTGAAATTGCCCAATATTTTATGATTTCCTAAAATCCAATTATGAATAAGTTCACATATAAGTCAGTACTTTAATAAATGAATTGATATCTACAAATCCAACCCTTTTGGGAAAATGAATTAGCATTAATTCAATCAAATAGTTTAACATAAGCTACTAAATCTAACTCTTTATTAAGAAACTTGAAATTTCTATGTGATCTTTTTAGTTTTAAGCAGGTCATATAAATGGATGGGGATTTGGAATTTCAAGAAAGTCAAAAACTAGAACATTTAAATAAAATCATTTTGTGTTATACTTAATGATACCAAATAAAACATATTCGTAAACGTTAAGGGAAAAAAAATTAGAAATCCATATTCCATATTGCCAAGTATAAACTGACCTTTGGCTCATGTGTTTTATACCTCATAGTGAAGGTGGTCAAGTTGGGTTCTTATGATATAATGCAGAAAAAATTACTATTCTATTATTGTAAGTAATTTCTACTATAACAAAAACTCAAACTATCCCAATAACTAACCAATTACATCAACAAGACATCAAATTTCTTTTATATTACCTTTACTTTCATTTTAATAGCACCCAAACAAGGAAATTGACAATCAATATATAACAAAACTAATTTGATGTCTTTAACCATAAAATCTCACCTTAATAATTTAGAATTACACTTAACCCCAATTTTTGAAACCCTAAGTAGCTAGCAACCTACACCACCATAATCTCACCACAACTAAGAGAAAAGTGAACATGACTTACCAACAGTGAGCGCAGGGGGGAAATCTAGGGCGAGCGACGGTGGAAGGGTAGAAATCTAGGGCAAGCGACGGTGGTAGAGTGCGAGGCGGATGCGACGGTGGTAGAGAGCGAGGTGGATGCGACTGTGGTAGAGAGCGAGGCTGATGAGTTTTTGTCCGGGTAGAGAAACAAAATGCTTTTGCTTTACTTTTTCTTTTTTGTTTTCTTGCTATGAGATTTCATTTCTATGCAAGCAGGAGTTAAAATTGTTAAGGTGGGAAACTAAATTATTTCAGCCGTCTCTTAAGGCTGACTATTTGAAACGGCTCTTAATATGCTGTCTCATTAGTCTCACTTTATAAGACGGTTGTATTTACCCGTCTAAAATAATATTAGTTTTTGAGACGGCTTTTTTTACCCGACTCAAAATTCATGCTTTAGGGACTAAAATTTAAACCATCTCAAAAGCCTCCGTAGTAAAAATAATTTTTTTTTGTAGTGTATGAAAAATAAAATATACCTAACCGCCAAGTTGGAAAAATGACACCATTTCACAAAACTAAACACAAGAAACCTCAAAATAGAGAAAAAGAGAAGGAAGAGAAGGAAACCTAATAGTTCCTCCCAGTATAAAAGAGAAAAATAGAATAAAACAGAGCAAATGATAAAACTTCACAAACTAAAGCACGGAACCTCAAAATAGATAAAAACGGAATAAAAACAGAATACCTCCTTCGAACGACAGTGGGTGAGAGTGTAACCGGCGGCGATCATGAGAAGGAAAGCTAGCAGTCCCTATATATCCTCCATATTTACTTGAAAATGAAACTGAAAATGAAAGAGATACTGGTAATTGTAATATTGTCCATTATTCTAATTTGGAATGGTTTCAATTTTGTTAGCCTTCAAACTTTCTCAAATTATTGGGTGCCATTGCAAACCTTCCTTCCTTACATACACCACTTCGAGTGAGAGGAAACTATTTTTGGTAAACGACTAAACTAAGGGGATATTTATGTTAACAAGTGGGATCAAAAATACCATTATATCCTATCCTAATTAAACGTTTTTTTAAGGGTGGTGTAATTCGAACTCCCAAAAAGTTCTTCAAACACCATTTACTCCCAAACACCACAAAAAAATTCATTTTTATCCTTCTAACACCACACAATTTAACACCATAAAAATTAACCTTGAAAATGGGTACTACGGTCAAGGTTAGCCATGAAAATGGATACCAAGACCAAAGTTAGCCGTAAAGATGGTATCATGACCAAGGTTAGACGTGAAAATGGGTACCACAACCAAGATTAGCCGTGAGATTTTGTTAGCTAGAATTATAAAAAAAAATGACTTTTTTTGTAGTGTTTTAGGGAAGTTTTTGGGGTGCGAATATCAGCACCCTTTTTTTAACTTCGATGACATCCAAACATAGTTTATTTTTAAACTTGGTTGAATTGGAGAGATCATAGACACGTGGCGTGAAAATTGTCAAAGTCAATTTAATGTAACTATTTAACCCATTAACATTTTTTTTTAAATGCTTTAATATTCCACGGCTTAAATTAAGGGAATAAATCAAAAATTACCTTTGGGATTTTAAGTATTTAGTCCTATTTATACTAATTTATTTGTCACCACTCTCTTGCATTTATTTTTTTAGTTGTTGGTCCCATATGTGATGTTTATGTAAAAAACTAGATTTGACCTAATTCTTTAATCACAGATAAAAATAAACAAGACAAAAGATTTTTAAAGTGGTTCAGCCTTGAAAGAATAGCCTACGTCCACTGTTTGTGTTATTGCTGACTGTTTGCAGAATTCTCGATAATGAGTTTACCAAGAAATTCCGAGTCCCCCGCTAATGAGGAGGTTACAATGTATTTATATCCTTGAGGCGGTACAAATGAAAGAATAATACATAGCTGTCCAATAGGCGTGTGCGTCTATGTGATAATAATGAGCATTTAATGTGCAGTCATCCTATTAATTATTAATTATCCGAATATGAATGCTCTGTACGGGATGCAGCTCGGACCGCCTAAAATGCTCGGACCGCCTAAGTAGCTCGGTATACATGAGTTGCTCGGTACAATAGAGTTGCTCGGAGCACCTGAGTTGGTCGGGGAGGTTGAGTTCCTCGGAGTCAAGATGTTGTTCAAAAAATGTTTGCGAGTGCCATGTAGATTGACACGTGTCTCCACATAATTGGTCCACGTCAGCAGAATAAATTTAGTATCAACAGAAGCCCCCAATGTTTCGTAGTTTGATGTTGAAGAAAAGTATGGAACATTCTGCTGCTTAGATTTTCAGTTTGTATGGTTTCTAGGAAAGCATTCGTTGTATACAACTCCTTTATAAATGCACAGTATCAGTCTTTATAAATATTTTGAATTTCCATAACCGCTTCGTTTTTTGTGCCCTTTTGTTATTTTTAGCCATCGAATACGCAATCGTCCATCCTGGTAATCATTGTTTTTCTCTATTCCCGAGGTAAAATATTTAAACGCTTCAGAAAATTCGATCGTCTTTTACTTTTTTCAAATCTGCATCTTAGAACTTCTTTACTTCTTCTCTATCTTGTTCGTTCATTTCTTCCATTGTTCGTTATCAACTGATCCACCCTTTTCCTGTAAGATCTTCTTCCTTCTCTTTTATTTTCTTTATTCATCATGGTTTACCTTGTTGGGTCACTTGATAAGTTTCGCTCTGATTTTTCTTAACTTCATGGGTTATTTTGGAAGAACTTTCTGAACCTTCTGACTATTTTCGTCTGGCTGAGGGACATTGGTTCCCCAGTCTCTTTGTGTTCGAATGCGGCTTTTATTTTCCTCCAAATCCTTTATGTTTGGAGTTCTGTCAGTTTTTTGATGTTGTTCCTGCAAAAATAGCGCCAAACACTTGGAGAATAGTTAATGGAATTCATAGGTTAAATCAAATTCATGGAACTCGTTTAGGAATTCCAGAAATTATGTTTTGTTATAGATGGGTCGTTAGTGATAGTACTTTTTACTTAAAAACTAGGTTTTTAAGTAGGGCTTTAGTTGTCAATCTCCCAGATGCCAACAGGGATTACTTCGAGCATGGAGTTGTTATGAAAAATTGGCAACATGCTCCATTAAATGGAGATGATGTATATCAGGGTCCTAAGTGTCCCCCTTATGGCAATGGGATAGGTTTTTTTTATTTTATTTTTGAAATTATGTTTTCTTTGTGTTTGATAAAAAGCGTCATTGACATTTTAATTTTTGTTTATTTGCAGTTGATAGCAAAAGAAAATCCCCCAAAGAAACTGATGTCAATTTGAAGCACTTGAAACTTATCTAGAGTTTGCATCAAACCGTTGCTAATGAACATATCAGATCAGCCTCGTACTTGTTATAGTACAAGAGCTACACTTTGTCTTTTACTGCTCGTCCAGTAGTAGGTGACATCGACCCAATACCAGCTTCTAAAGGTTCCTCCCCTGAATAAAATATTCCTCTGAGTGACAGAATGAAGAGAAGAAGAGCTCCTGCCTTCTTTGATAAGTCTGCCTCTACTGCTGGAGAGGCAAAGAAAAATAAGCCAAATGTCCCAGAAGAAGGGACGAGAAATATTGATGCATCCCCTCCAATTGCTGCTAAGAAGGTTGTTGAGAAGCCCCCTGTGGCTCCGAGCAAGGTTGTAGGTGTTTCTCCTCCAAGCGAGGTTATCGTTATATCACCGACCAAGACAACATTATTGGTTGAGAATGTTCCTTCTCCTACGAGGAGGTTAAAGAAAAGCTCTCTTGAGAGACCAGTTGAAGTAGTCTCTCAGTCTTTAAATGTTGAAGGTGGTATTCCCACCTTTGTTCCTCCGAGCTCTGCTATGCGCTCGATGAAGTCTTGGATTATTCTCGAGATCCAAGGGGTTGAGGATATTCTTTCTTGGGATAGGATTACCACCTTAGCAGCTCAACATATTTCCTCAGTAAGTATTACTAATCTAAACTTTCATTTTTCAATGTTATGTCCCTGCACTGACTTACAATTATTTTCTTTTTCCAACTGGTAACATGTTTCAATACCATTCTGAAGAAGGATAAAGCTATAAAGGCTTCAATCTCCTCGGGAGAAGCAGGTTAAGTCTGTCGAGCAAGAAAGGGACCGAGCTGTGGAGGCCTCCCAAGAATTAGAGAGGAAAATGAGAGAATTTGAGAAGAAAAACAAAGAGCTTGAAGAAAATCTCAAGAACACTGAAGAGCTTGAGAATAAGCTCAAGAAAACTGAACAGGAAGTTGTTAGAATCTGTGACGTTGATCGTTAGAGGCAGGAGATAGAAGGGAAGATGAAGGTTGTCGAGGAACTTCATACTGAGAGGATTTCCGCAGAGAAGGCAAAGAGAAAACTTGCTCTTAAGAAGTCCTTTAGCGCTGGCTGGGACAAAGGTTGGAACAAAGGCCTAACTGCCATGTCCTCTCAGATGGAATTTGCTAGCCTCAAATACTTCAGGGATGGGTGGATTGCTGCTCTGCAGGAGTTAAAGGTCTCTGAGAGTTCTGAACTTTTTCAGCGCCATGTTCATGGTCCTCCTCCCTCTCCTAGAGAAGAAGAGGAGGACGAAGCTTCCTCTGAAGCGTCTTCAATGATGATTGGGGATCAGGTCCCTACTGTTGAACTTCGCTATGAGCAGCCCCAGCCAACCAATATGTCTATCGATCAGCTTTCTCTTCCCTTCGAGCAACCTACTTCTTCGTCCAAGCCTCCCGAGGAACTCTTAGGAAGCAAGGAGAAGGTGTAGAGTTGTTCGGACCTTTCTCTTTGCTTTTTATTTTTTTGTTGAATGTAATTTTGGGCCATTTACTTCTTTTTATGACGTAATAATATTTGAAGTTTTGGTTGTGCATCTTAACTCCCTTTTTCTTGCTCTGTTTGCATCTTTATTGATTCTTTTTGTCTCTTTTATTTACTATTTTATGGCTAGAATGGAGGTCTTGTCAGCTCACGATACTGAACTGATGAAAAAATGCAATGACTACTTCAAGGCTGGCCATGTAGATCTAAATGAGGCTCAAATTGTTGGCATCCTTGGTCCAAATTCTTCTGAACAAGCAGTTGAAGCATATCAGTATTTGAAATGCTTGCTTGACCGAGCTGTTGCTAATAATGTGGCATATTATGAGATGATTGAAGATCTCCGGGGTATCATCGAGGAACTTCAACATTAATATAAGGAATCTTCTACCCTTTTGCATCAGGGGTACGAGAAAAAATATCAGCAACTAAATGCTGACAAAGGATATGATAAGTTCATTGCTTCTTACGAGAAGAAAGAGAAAATTCTAAGGGTTGAGGTCGAGGAGCATAGGAAAATCGCGAAGCTGCTGGAGCAGGAAAATAATGTTTTGCAAGAAGAGATATCCCAATGAAAATCGGCAGCGTCTTCCTCGGGAGCCATTATCCCTGTCAATGATGAAGGTTTCTCTTTTTTGGAGGTGGAGAATCCCAACTTGAGAGATGAATTGGAAACTTTAAAGAGGACTGGGCCCTCTACTTCTGCTCGTGGATGAGCAAGAGCTTCTCGAGGACGAGCAAGGGCTACTCGGGTTACTATTGAAGAGGTAAGAACTCAAGCAGCTTTGGAGAATCAAGCATTCCAGTTGGTGGCGAAGAATCAGGCTTTGTCAGAGATGTCCAAGAAGATTCTGAACCTTAGCGAGCAACTCTCCACATAAAACTCTGCCTTGGAGAATAAAGATCTTCTAGTGAAAAACCTCCATGAACAACTGGAGAAGCTAACTTACCAGTTTCACAAATAGCCCAGGGAATTTTGGATGGATGGATATAATGAAGCCCTTTATCACCTCGATGATACGATCCAGAATTCAAATAACGAGGGTTACAAGCAAGGATGGCTGAATGCGCTGGGGGTGCTAAAGTTGGAGCAGGGCCATTATCTCTGGGATACTATGATAATGGATTGCTCGAGTTGCTCGTGCCACCTTTCAAACTTGATATGAGATGGATTCCTGCTCGGACAATTCCTCAGTGCTTAATCTCCAAGTATCTCGGTGACTACAGTCTTCATTCTAATTTTGAGATATCTCGCCCGGAGCACTTACTTGATCGACCATCAGTGATGAATGTCAAGATGCTTAGAGACCTGAACTTCATAAATTCCCCTTACGCCTTAGATGATCCTCCTGCTGGAGTAGAACCTGTTTCAAAGGCAAAAGGGAAAAAGCCAATAGAATAGGATTTTTGATGTAATGATTTCTACTTTCCACAGCATATGTAATCCTTCTCGATTTGAATGAAAAGTTTTGGTAATGATATACATTTCTCACATCATTTGTCTTTTGTCATTACTTTATAAAATATTTATTTTATTCTCCGATGAATGTGTATGTATATCTTGTAAGAAAATAAAAATTTACTGTGTTATTTTAAATTGTCGACCAACTGGAGTTGGTGAAAATTTATTGTTGACCATTATGAGTTTGTGATAATTATTTGACGATCAACCAGAGTTGGTGATATTTTGTTTCCCGACCAACTTAGAGTTGGTGGTAATTTAAAATGTCACAAGTAAAGAAATTCTGTTTTATTTTTTTATTATAGTGACTAATTACATTTTTTTATAAGCCACGAAATGACTTTCATCCCATGATATTGCTTAAACAATTGTTTCCGACCAACCGGAGTTGGTGGATTTTTATTCCCGACCAACCGTAGTTGGTGGATTTTATTTTACCGACCAACCGTAGTTGGTGGACCGACCAACTGTAGTTGGAGAATTTTATTTTACCGACCAACCGTAGTTGGTGCACCGACCAACCATAGTTGGGGGGTTTTATTTTACCGACCAACCGTAGTTGGGGGGGTTTATTTTACCGACCAATCGTAGTTGGTGGTCCGACCAACCGTAATTGGGGGGGTTTATTTTGCCGACCAACCGTAGTTTGGGGATTTATTTTATCGACCAACCGTAGTTGGTGGACCGACCAACCGTAGTTGGGGGTTTTATTTTACCGACCAACTGTAGTTGGTGGACCGACCAACCGTAGTTGGGGGGGTTTATTTTACCGACCAACCGTAGTTGGTGGACCGACCAACCGTAGTTGGGGGTTTATTTTACCGACCAATCGTAGTTGGTGGACCGACCAACCGTAGTTGGGGGGTTTTATTTTACCGACCAACCGCAGTTGGTGGACCGACCAACCGTAGTTGGGGGGTTTTATTTTACCGACCAACCTTAGTTGGGGGGTTTATTTTACCGACCAAATTTAGGAGTCATAACAGGTGCCCTGCATCTCATCTCGTCTGGCACAATGTAGATATCGAAAGCATCTTGGTATTGTTCTATATAAAGGACATGGTCGGTTTTTCCATCATATTTAGGAGTCACAACAGGTGCTTTGAAATTTGATGGTGTGGGAAAATCCACAATTGCCTGGATAAAAGGTGTCCGTTGGACAAAAGTTCTTTGTAGAGGATTCTTGGCCTTAGCCATTTCCCCTAGTCTATTTTCCAACCTCTGAGTAGATCCCTTCCATGCATCATTTCCCTCCTCGGGCATATTGGTCCGAGCAATTGATCGTGTTGAATTTGCCTCTTGGGATCTTTCACGATGAGCAGCTGGTCGGGATTGGGCAGAACCTTCCTTTAAATCAAAGGATCTATGAGAGTTCCTCGACTCCATCCTATGGGGACTTTTATTCCTCCTACGACCCAAACTATCAAAGGGAGAGACTCTCCTCAATCTTTCAAGAGCACTGGTCCTTTCTGGAGATAGAGTGACGTTTTGTTGAATGTCTGTAGCTCGTACCGAAGAAGTCCTTCCAGGATGATAAGAAGGATTATTGGATCTCTCAGTACGATATGAATCGGTGCGTCTAGAATGAGATTTTTCCGGGATTGATGTTCGTCTAGTTTGCGAAGAAGGCAATCGGGTATTTCTCTGAATGCTTCGTTGTCCTGACTGGGCAGGTGCTCCACCCTGGATAGTTTGCATGAGTTGTCGCATGGTTTCTTGCATGACGGTCTGGCCCTGAGCCAAATTAGCCATTATTCCAGCCAGATCTTGGACACTTGGAGGAGTAGATGGATTCATAGAAATTCTAGTATTTCTATTGCTGGATTCAGGATGATCAACCATTGGTGATGAATTATTTTGGTGAAAAACGATAGTTACAGTCGTTTCCCACAGACGGCGCCAATCTGTTGATGTAAAAAACTAGATTTGACCTAATTCTTTAATCACAGATAAAAATAAACAAGACAAAATATTTTTAAAGTGGTTTAATCACATATTAAAAATAAACAAGACAAAAGATTTTTAAAGTGGTTCAGCCTTGAAAGAATGGCCTACGTCCACTGTTTGTGTTATTGCTGACTGTTTACAGAATTCTCGATAATGGGTTTACCAAGAAATTCCGAGTCCCCTGCTAATGAGGAGGTTAAAATGTATTTATAGCCTTGAGGCAGTACAAATGAAAGAATAATACATAGTTGTTCAATAGGCGTGTGCGTCTGTGTGATAATAATGAGCATTTAATGCCCAGTCATCCTCTTAATTATCCGGATATGAATGCTCTGTACGAGATGCATCTCGGACCTCCTAAGCTGCTCGAACCGCCTAAGTAGCTCGGTATACATGAGTTGCTCGGTACAATAGAGTTCCTTGTTGCTCGGAGTGCCTGAGTTGGTCAGGGAAGTTGAGTTCCTCGGAGTCAAGGTGTTGTTCAAAAAATGTTTGCGAGTGCCATGTAGATTGACACGTGTCTCCACATAATTGGTCCACGTCAGCAGTATAAATTTGGTATCAGCATGGGACAATTGTCATTCTCTACAAAAGAAGGATGGGTGGTTACAGGAAAGTTATAGACGGTTTTGGGTGACTATGATACTTTTTACAATTCTAAAAACACATGCAATTGTATCCTAAATACATCTTTGTAGGTGGGACTAAATCCAAAAAATCTATATTTATGTATTTATTATAATTTTAAGGGTCAAATAGGTAAAGTACCTCTAGTGTTTTAATATATAATATTCGGAATATATATAATACTTTCATTGGATAGTTAGTAATAATGATTTGAGTTTGAGTTTGAGTTTGAGTTTGAGTTTGAATGTGTTATTTGGAACCGACTTCTTAATTGATCGTGTACAGGTAAATAAATTTTTTTACATAAATCGGATATTATAGGGTACTAACACGAATCAACACGACCCATTGACAAGTCTAGTTGTATGTATATCAATATCATACTAACTTTTTGTTAAGTTTTATTTTGATAGTTTCGATTTTTTGAAAGTACCTACCAATGGGAGACTCTATAGTACAATGGATTATTTTGGTATATTCAGTAATTTTTTCTTTTTACTTTTTATATTATTTTTAGTTTTATTTTTCTTAATTTAAAACAATAATTTTGGTATTTTAATTTTGGAACAATAATCTTAATATTTTAATTTGTGTTAAAATGACATTGTGACACGTTTTAAAATGACGTTGTGATTTGTTTGTTTTATAATTCAAATTTTTGTTCAATATTTGTATTAAAAATTACGATGTGATTTGTTTTAAAATAAAACTGTGATTTATTTTTAAAGGTAATTATTTGTTAAAATGATGAAAAGATTTTTTTTAGAATGACATATTTGGTTGCTATATTTGTTAGATGTTTATTATTCAATTATATAAAATATATTATCTAAATATGAATATTTTGTATTTCAGTTGGTTGTCAACTTTCCCCTACCTAATTTCAAACTTCACTTAATGTTTCTGTTTTTCTCATTTCAGTTGATTATCAAACATTATTTTGGTTTGTTGAAAAGTGTCAAAATGCCATTGTTTTTTCTTTTATATCCTCTCTAACTGGGCCTTAAGTGAGTCCGTGTATGATCGGCACTCCGTATACTATTC
Source organism: Sambucus nigra (assembly GCA_949130495.1). NCBI lineage: Eukaryota > Viridiplantae > Streptophyta > Magnoliopsida > Dipsacales > Adoxaceae > Sambucus > Sambucus nigra. The sequence goes on from OX422224.1 coordinate 6,924,973, forward strand.
AATAAATGATATATAAACTTGTTATATATATATATATCATAATTTTTTTTTAAAATTTATGAACTTTATCTTTATTAATATACCCATATATCCACCAAGTTAGCCCAACCGTATGAGGCGAACAGAAAAATACCATAGGTCTTGAGTTCGAAATCCCCCAGCGAATACCAGGATTTAAGCGGGACATGTGTTAGGGCAGCTCTAGCACAATGTTTCTTCTATTTAGCTTGAACGCGGGAGTCCAAAGGGCTCGTTCGTGTGGAGTTTTAGTGTTATCAACACACACACACATACATGACATTTTTACAACATTTACAACATATGAGATTTTTACAACATTTGAAAAATAGGTAGTTAATTTTTCTCTTCTAACCTTTGTAAAAACGACCATTTTCGATCTACAAATGAGATTTTTACAAAATTGATATTTTTGAATTTCAATGTAAAAAAAATAAAAAACTAAAAATGAGATATTCAATTCGTTTTTGTACATATGTAATGTGTATGTCATATTTGCATATTAAATATTTGATGTGTATGAACATTTGAAATTTGAAACAATTCATTTTCTAGTGATTGGACTAAATATTTACTATGCTTTTAATATAACTATAGTAAATTTGTATTGTGTATTACTAATGTAATAATTATTTACGGTGTGACTAATATTAACATTTTAAATATTTGAATGCGTTTGAGTCTTCTAGATTTGAAACAATTTCATTCTGATATAGATCATAATACTTTTTTTCTTTAAAAAATCAAACTTTTTAATTTATGAACTTTCTCTTTATCAATACACCATTATCCCTATACTCCCTATATATTTAATGTGAAATTTAATTTTTTTAGTATAAAATATATTTTTTACAAAAGTGATATTTTGAAACTTACCAATTGAGCCTAATAAAAAAAAGATCCATTTTAAATAGAAAATTTGAATAAATAAAAATGGCATGCTCGGTTCATTTTTTATTATTGTGTGTAATTTAGAGTAATAAATGTTTAATGTGCAAAACGATTTGAGCTCCCGTCAACTTAGTAAAATTCTATTGTGTTTGTAATATGAGTAGAGTAAATATTTATTATGTTTAATATTAGCACAGTTATTTGGCACCCCTTATTTCCCACGTATCAAGTGGCTAGTCAGATATATCAAAGATAAAGGGACATCAAATAATCAATTTGATTCTGAGCCTCAATGGTATTAAAAGATATAAATTTAAACCATTCACACACAGGACAAAAAATATAAGTGCTTATAATCGTATGAATCGATTTTGTTGTACTTGTGTGATTATTTGCACACTTACGGGGGGTAATGACAACAAAGATAAGTGCTTATAATCGTACCTTATAATGAGATAGTTAAAAAAAGTATATTTTTGTATGTAAAAATTACCGTCCTGCATGGACCAATGATAAATATGCACATGTCTTCCTACATGTCCGACTAGCCACCTTGATCAGCCTCAAAGATACTTAGTCCGTTAGAAGGTCGATCAGCTCCAGAAGGCTAACCATCAGGAAGACCAAAAGTTACTCGGATGGGATGCCAACCCTCTCTGAATTTTAAGAGTTTCATTTATTGTATACAAATGTAAATGCCTGGCAATATAAAGGCGGACCATCTAGGGTTTTACACCACTATAAACAGGGAATACTCCCTTAGATGGAGGAACAAATGAAATCACTCATAAGCACACCATATTGATCTATTGTAAACCCTACTAAATAGAACCAATAGTGGACGTCGGTTGTCATTGTTGATTCGACATCGGCTAATGCCTGGGGAAAAGAGGATATTTTATATCAGGGCCCTCCAATTTGGACAAATTGATGAGATGGCATAAGAAGATTTTTAGACAACCCATCGACAAGTGGTCTTAATACCTCTTTCAAGGTATTCACATCCAAAGCTGCCAAACTCATTTGATCTCTTATAAGCCTCAAAGGCCTTGTCTTGAATCTTTTTTATGGCCTCAAAAAAAGAGCCTCGTCCTTGGCCTTTTCGACGGTAGCAGCAAGAATGGACGCATGCTTGGTTGATTGGGTGTTTAAAGCATCGTATTTTTCCTTAAAAGCATTTATATGATCCATCTTCAACTCATCAAGTTCCCTTTTATAAGTCAGCTTTACGGGTCATAAGCTTCTCCTTCAACTATTCCTCTACTTAGAGGGCTCTCTCGGACTCTTGGATTCGGTGGTAATTTTTAGCTATCCATTTAGTAGCTGAAGTAAAGGCACACACAGACTGTAGAAAATATACAACAATCAGAATAAGAGGAAGTAAAAAATTAATATGAGACGAGATAAAAATTAAAGACGAGGAAGATACCTGTGCTAAATGATGAAGTCTAAAATTATAAACCTTGGGAGCGTCCATTTTCCTAAGAATGTGAAGATCGTCCCTCGTAGAGATGACCAATATAGACGCCTTAGTCATCGACAATGAAGGGATTAACAAAATTAGGCTCGCCTTCAGTTTGGCAAGTTTAGCAGTCCAGGCGGCCTCCAGCGGGTTAGAGGTAGAAGAGCTTGGCACAAGCTTAAGAGGTTTTTCCCTCCTCCTCGTCTCACGAGGATAATGAGTTTTCATAACCTCGATAGTTTCCTTTCTCTTCTGACTAGCCTCAGATCAGCTCGGTCCACCAGTAATAATCTTTTTGATAGGCTATTTATCGCCCTTATTTCCAACGGTATTATTGAGACTCGGCACCGTCATGTTACAAGCTTCAACTGAAGTATGCAGTGGGCGGGTTGCAAAAAAAGAAAGGGTAGTGGTTAGTAACAAAGTCAGTAGATGAAAAAAGACATTATTAATTAGAAAAGTTAAGAAACTCACACAGCTCATCTAGGGGGTCAACCCCCAGACGAGACATCTTTAAAAAATTAGGGGATATTAGATCTTCAAACTCAGGAAGAGCCCTTCCCTTCTATTGATTTCTAAGAAAGTTAGCCCTGTCCCTATCGGTAATACTGAGACTCGAGTCCATCTTGGTCGACATGGAAGGGTTAGCCTATCTTGGTCCCAGTTGGGAAGGAAAAATCCCCTTATCGGACAAAATATCTCGGATGGAGGGATGGAAAGGTTGCCAAAAGCCAACCCTAAACATTTGGTCATAGATGATGATTTCTCCCTATCGACCTCCATATACTCTCACGTCCTCATCTAGGACCGTCATAAAGTGTCTGATTTGATGCCATATAAGTGCCTCCGAAAAAGAAGGTCGGACTCTCTAATTGGGGATGAAAAAGTCTGGGTGTATGAGAATTCAAGTGGTTCCCTAGCCTCGTAATCATAATCATCGATAGGGCGTTTAGCATTCGGGGACCCACTGGGGAACCTCTCTTTGAATTCTCCCTCGATCATAGTCGAGAGGGGAATGACCATTAGTGGAAAGATGATGTTAACTCTCGGCTCCTCAGAGTCCGAGATATAATGTATCGAAGTGTGGTCATGGATGGATGACTCAGCATGGCAAGAATAAGAGGATCGAGACGAGCTCTTGGCTGCCTTAGACCTCTCAAGATTCAGAGGGAAAAACTTTATGTCCTTATAAAAAAAATCTCCAATCTCAGCCTAGGCTAGGATCGAAGGGACAACGTCTAAGGAGGAAGAGTCAGACATCTCATCCCCACCAACCTCAACTGTTGAAGGAGGGATGACCTTTAAGGGAATGGGGAAGACTGGACAAAGAAAATCAGCTCTGGCTCTATGAATTTCCTCAGCCTCGGTTTCAATTCTGTGTATCTCCTGATAGTGTTAATCTCTAATTATGGGGTATTGTTCTACTAACTCATAAAGGGTCCTTAACATTGAAGTGGTTGAGATTCAACTAAGTTGGATTAAAAGGTCAAAAGGCACAAACAATTTGAAGTTTAACCGAAGTTGTCCTAAAGATCAAAAGGGGATAATGAATTGCTTTTGTCAAGAACAGTTCAAGAACATTCAACTGGAGATTATCGAAGAAGATAATAGACACAATTTCAGTCGCTAATCAGAAGCCATTGAGGGATGAAAAATCCAAGAAACCCCAAAGTTTACGAATCAACCCCTTAAGCCACCAACAAACCTCTTAAAACTAACCCTAGAACCTCTACTCGAGGTTACCAAAAAAGCTTGAAGCTCGTCGGAAAAACAAACAATAGCTAAAATGGATAAGAAACCTTAAAATGAATGGGAGAAAGGAGAAAAGAGGTTACCTAAGAAAGGGAGTAAGCCTGAAGAAGAAGAAAATACCCTAAAACCTCGCCAGAAATGCTTGAACGGGGGTGAGAGAAAACAGATTTCTGTTAAAGAGAGACATATTTTAGCGCAAAGAAGGAAAGAAATGGGAAAAAGAAAATGGGTTTTTTAAACCCATTTAAATAGAGTCAATCATTATACACAAATTCCAAGGCGGTCATTATTAGGGCACAACTCTCTATGGCACACTTATAATCATAATTCTTGGGTAACACACTAACCCAGAAGGTGACTGCCAAGTGTGAATCCAAGGCCCTCATTTAACATTCTAGGCATGACATCTGAAAGGACATCTCAACCATCAGTTAAACATATTTCATTAATATCTACCCTTAGACATGCTTATCCCTCAACCTCCTACACACATTGAAGATTAAGGTCTAAGGAGCGATTGATATACCCAAGTTTGACCTCATCCCTGGACTGGACCCCCTCAGCCAAGGCCGACCAATTACAAGCCGTCAGTTTGAGAAAGTTATGACTCGAATCTAGACCCATCATAAAGGGTATCAATCGTGACTTCCATCTACCATAAATTGGATATGGCCAACAACACTAGTATTAGTAATCTCTTGACACAAGTTCCCTCGGCCTCGTCGATCACCTAGGGTTCGAGGGGAGAATGAAGACTCTTCTTAACATGACAAATACCAGACCACCAAAATATCAGACCTAATAACTCGGCCTCAGCTTGGTTTGTATAACCGACAGTTAACACCTGGCAGAGCATGTGGAATGGAGCGTGTGTGGAAGAGTGCTCGTGGGTTGCAGATTCCACGTGGACAAAAACGTTATAACAAGATCTCACTCACACGTGAGGGAATATTTCATCATCATGACCTACAGGTGCCAGCAATAGGTGGCTAATCCTCATTGGCAGATATATTCTACACATGCCTATTACATGCTTGGGGATACAATGCGCACCCCAGGCACTATATACACCTATTTTCTTCATTAGTGAAGGGGATCCAAAAGTATAAACCTTAGCCAAAGATTTTTCTTCTACTAAAGTATAGAGAGGGAGAGTATTGATAGTTGTATCACTAAGGCCATTAGTGCCCATTATTGTAGTGAAATTCACACTCACCTGCACAGTGGGGTAGGCCAATGACTGAACCACTTATATGCTAGTGTTTAATCCTCTTCTCCTTATCTCCTTCTCTACTTAAAAACTTGTTTACTACCATTGTTGCACCTATAAAGATATTTGAGTTGAGCTCATACATGTTTACTCAGTGATACAAAAATTGATATATATTGTTTGTACCCCCACCCCAACTGGTCATAAAGATATATTCTTAACCTTACCTCTGTGACAACAAAGGACTGTGTTTTTATTCTCCAACCCATACCTTTCGTTGGTCTTTGGGTGATATCCTTGTCTCCTTTTAGTGGGTTATGCCCGCATCCTTTTCAGCATTTATACCCTATATCACACTACCCTCCTACATGGCATATTTCTAATAGGCTAGATGCCACATGCCACCTTCCTGGACATAGCTACCACTTTGGTTTACTCGAGACAAATTCCAAAGATGTAAAGAGATTTTACAACAATTCTCTCACCAAGGTCATTTAATCGTCCCATGCCAAAATACTATAAAAAGCTCCATTAGGCGAAGTCACAATTTAAAGGTTTTCTTACATACTACTTCCTTTCTACCTTGTTTCCCCTACTTTTAAACATTGTAATTTATGGAGATTTCTAGGTCTTTTAATTCCCCTTCATGCTACTAGATGACAACTCAATTGATTTGACACATCACTCCCCCCTCTCCATCAGTTCTCAACCTTTTATAGGATATATTTAATAACTCATTGTTGTAAGAAAAAGTAGAATTTAGCTAAAACTCAACTTCCTTTATTTGAGATAAGTTTCTTACAGATACACCATTCTGAGGCCTCGTGTGTCCAATTGACTTCCTTTTCTGTAAAATCTAAAGCTTTCTTAGATGCATAATTATCATTGCGACCCATGCTTGCAATAAATGGGGGATAAAATTTGAATCACAAAAACTAAATACTTTGAATAATACTTCACTTCCGTGCAAAACACAGAATCACTGGACATATATGTTTCAGTTAGTGTTGCACAGTCCTTTGCCGTTATTTTGTATACAATATCATGACAATCAGTATGAGACTCTTAGCTCGCCTTCTGAAACAAGGTGGTCTTCTTTTATACAGATAGGGATAACAAAGATATAATAAATAGGCAATCGTTGATGGAGATAATAGAAACAACTAACGATGTTAGGAGGTTGAAGAAGTGGCAATCATGTATTGACCTTTTTTTGTTGTTGTTTGAGGAGTGGGGTGATGAGTGATTTGAATGGTCCCTTGTCTTCCTCCCACTATGATTTGTTAGGTTGGGACTCTATAAGTCTAGTTAAAATACATATCTCGTTTGAAAAATTACACATAAGTAATTTTGTTTTTGTTGGAGGAGTGGGTTGATGAGTGATTTGAATGGTTCCTTGTCTTTCTTCCACAGTGGACTTGTTTAGTTGGGACTATGTGGAAGTCTATGTAAAATAGACATCTCTTTTGAAAAAATAAACATAATTAGTTTAAAATAATTACATTGCACACCATTTTCATACAGGTAAGTTTGCTTTATTTCAAAAATGTTAGTTGCATTAACCTACTTGTTATGTCTTTAAATGAATTGAATTTGTTGTTCTTAATTGTAAAAAAAAATTGTAATTTGGATATTTTTTTAGGTTCCCATCTAGCGTATGTTAAATTTGAAAAATTTAGGGGATATCTATTGGACGAATTCAGCATTGGCCACTTCAACAACTTACTTTAAAAGCTTCAAATATCCTGCCCACATTATTAGGCTTCTGTTATTCTATGAGAGAGAACTGTTTGTTTCATTTGAAATTCAAATTGTAAATATCTTTCTTTTTTCTTGCATATATTTTGGAAAGTTAACATCTTATACTGTTGTATATAAATACACATTAATGAGAATTAAAATCCAAGGCTTTACAGTCAATTCAGTTCTTTGCTTTTCATTTATCATTATATCAGAGCATTTAAGAACATTCTAGCCTCTTATTTTTTAGCCTTCTATTCACATTTTTATTTCTTCTTCTTTTGTACACTATATATGATGAAAATCCTGATGCCACCATCACTCCATCCTTAAACCCAATCAAAACTGATCCTTATGACATTCATCACTCAGATAGACCCTGTAACATTCTTGTTACTCCACTACTGTCAGGAGACAATTATGGATCATTGAGTCGTGCAATAACAATGGAACTTCGTGTAAAAAGAAAATTGGGTTTTGTTGATGGGACACGCCCAATTCCCACAGAGAAAGATGATATTTCAAATTGGGAACGATGCAATGATTTAATTAGAAGTTGGATTCTAAATTTTGTTTCATCCGAGATCCGTCCAAGTATCCTGTATGCTGAAAGTGAAACACGAATCTGGACCGATCTAAAGGATCATTTTTCTCAATCAAATGCTTTTAAAATCTATTAATTGAAATAGATAATTTTTTCCCTCAAATAGGTAGGTCAATCTGTTTCATTATATTTTACACACCTCTAATAATTATGGTATGAACTCAATTCTATTGTCTCTGTCACTTCATGTATATGTGTTAATGCTAAAGGTAGTATTGATCAATAAAATCAAGATCATTCCATCGAGTTTCTTCAAGGACTCCATGATCATTTCTCAACTATTCACAGCCAAATCCTCTTGACGGAACCGTTACCTTCAATTCAACGTATCTATACTTTAGTGCGTCATGAAGAAAAACAATAAAAGATTCACATACGAACTATTATTATCGTCGAATCGGCGGCACTTCAGGCATCTGGGCCACCATCTCGGCCTTTCGAAAAGTGTCAACATCCTTTTTTTGAACACTTCAATAAGCATGGTCATATACTTGCCAGATGTTATCAAATCCATGACTTTCCGAATAAACAAGCAAAGAAATCAACCCCACTATCATCTACTTCCTCTACTTCCACTACTCAGTTGACATCTGCATAATATAACAGGCTCCTTACAATTTTGGCCAAAGAGGAATCCGATGGATCATCACCTCATTTGACAGGTACAACTATGGCTTATTTACCCTCTCCTCTTGTTGGATGATTGATTCAGGTGATTCCAATCATATATGTACAACTCTTTCACTTTTTAGTTACTATTATATAATTCATAAAAATATATCGGTTCAATTACTCGATGGTTCTCAGGCACCTGTAACACACATAGTGTGACAACCCGGATATAATTATGATAAAATATATTTAAATCATGCTTATCTTAAGTGATATGAATAATGTGTTATTATTATATCTAATTTTAAGTCATTATGTTTAGTCTAATCCTACTTTCATAAATCGTGAAATATCAAGTCATGTACGAACATAAAATTTTACTATTTTCGATAGAAATGTTCCTGTTTAAGACTAGTTTTGACCCTTATAACATTACAAATGACTTGAGTTGAAAACTATATAGTTGTATACATGTGATTTAGGGTTCTATCAAAACAAACGGTGCATCAAACGGATGTCCGGTCAAGAAGTTAGGCCGAATTTATGAACAAGGGGCAAATCTGTCCATTTCCTTTAAGTGGTAAATTATCTTTTAGTAAACCAAATGTTTTCATTTGATTGGTTGGCATGGGAGGAAGCCTTGGAAGACTTAAACCTCTCAATTTAACTTATTTCTTCAACAAATATAACCATAGGTTCAGTTTTGAGAGATTTAAGCTTAAGGAAGTAGAAAGTAGAAGTTTAAGGAAGAAAGATTACAAGAAAAGCTAGGAAAATTCCAAGAAAATTCTTAAAGTGTTTCGAAGGTATAAGTTTGTGATTAATATTGTTTTAATCTTGTATTATACTTATTTCAAAGTATATAAATCTTTAATTATGGATTAAATTTCCATCACCCTTTGTGATAATATGTATTGGTTCATATGTGAGGTAAGTGGTGTTTATAGGCCATATTGGTTTCTATTCAAACCCCTTGTATTCAAACTTGCATATAATTTTGTGTGCTTACTGGAATCCCAAAATTCCAATTGGATATGAACGTAAACTCATATATTCATATCATATCCAAAAATTAGAATTTAACTCCTTGTGGTTCGGCCTTGGTGATGGTTTCAAGTTGGTACATAGATGCTATTTGGAAATTTAATTTCGATATGCCCTGAGTTTTGTCAAGCTTTTGACCTAGCAAATAAAGTCAAAAATTTATGAAACTTTAATTATGTACTATTCAGTATGTTTATTGAAAATAGGTGAAAAATTATGGAAAGTTATGCTGGATAAAAATTATGAAAATTCTTGGAAGTTGAAAGAACAATAGAGGAGGTTGTGGGGCAGATTTAATATGTTGTAAAGAAATGGTCCTAACTTGCTCTAGGAAGCTTGAAAAATTGCACCGTCACTGTAATGGAAAGTATATTTAGATATGTTTTCATATTGATAAGCTTGGACACCTGTATATGTATAATTTATGAATATGGGATGGTTAAGTATGGAGGACAATAATTTGAGGCCAGATTGGATACCCCATGAAGGAATGTTTTTATTTGCTCCTTCCCAAGGGTATTTTGAGTACATGTTTCATGTGTATATATGTTGAGAAGTAAAATTTTATTTTTACTTGATTTTAGTTATAAATTCCTTACGAGGTAGTTTCTAGGGTTGAATGTTCATGACCTTATCAACATGTATACCATTGTTTCATCTTTACACATATTTCATGGAATATGACTTGGGTAGAATTATATTGTTGTTGTATAGTCATTGAAAGTTACATAGATATATTAAGATAATACTTATGATTGAAATTCAATACAAATTTAGTTGGATTAACAGGTGTAAGCTCATAATCAACCCAGTTCAGCTCCACCCGAGGGAAACGTGAATATCTATTTGACAACCCAATGTGAGTGTACTTACTGAGTTAATTATGGATATGATGTGTATGTATTATATATTGAGATGATATGGCTTAGTAAAAGTCATGAAATTTTGAGATTTTATGTCTTTTTAAAAGTCAAGAGATGTTGAGATGTTATGGCTTTATAAAAGTCAAGATATGTTGAGTTGCTATGCAATTCAGGAGATGTTAGGTTATTAAAACCTATGGATATGATTATTGCCTACGGGCAAGAGATGTGGGGTTAATTAACTCTGGATATTTATACGGACTAATTTGTCACAGAGATGGATATATATTGATATGTTGAGATGTTAAAATAGTACGTTTACTGTATAGAGATGTAGTACATTCATTGAGTTTTTAAACTCATGGTTTTATATGTTTACATTTTCAGGTTCTGAAGCTGCCACTTCCAGGTCTAGGAGGTTGAGTAAATAATAGTGGGGTCTTATTAGTTTTGTTTTATACATTGTACTAGTTGTAATTAAGTTAAATGGTATTTGAGTTATGTTTAAATTATGTCTCCTTAAAACGATTGGATTTTTAGTATTCCGCCTTTTAACCTTGAAGTTGTTTCAATATGTAAATGTGGTTTGTAAACTATTTAGTTAATTATATCCTAATGGGGTTTGGGGGTGACAACTTGGTATCAGAGCTTTTGGTTTTTTATATTCTGGGGTATGAGAGTCTAGATGTGGTAGTGGCAAAAATAGTGTGGTGTGGGTCATTTCTATTAACTTGTGAGAAATACTAACTATTATATTAGAAATAAATGTTGTATTCTTGTTTCTATAATTTTGGTTTATGACAGACAGTAAGATATGGAAGGAGAAAATGTTCATGATAGGGTGGATGAGGAGTCTTCAAATACAGTAAACCAACAAAATCTAAATAATGTAGAGGGGGCTCCTGAACAACTTACAGATATGCAGAAAATAGCTCGTGCCATAACTTTAATGGATGAACAACAAAACATGTTTATGACGCAAATAGCAGAACAACAAACCAAGTACTTGGAGGAGCAGACTTTGGCTAGAAGATAAAGGGAAATACAATGAGAGGATAAGAATACTCTGTACGAGAAGTTTATCAAATTGAACCCCTCAGCATTCTCAGGTTCTCTAGATCCTTTAGAAGTTGAGTCTTGGGTCACAGACACAAAAACTATCTTCGGGGTGATGAATGTACCTGGCGCGCAGAAGGTAATTTTGGCTACTTTCATGTTTAAGGGCGATGCTAAATATTGGTGGGAGTCTTCCAAACATTTATTGCTTACTCCGGAGGGAGGTTAGGTAATTACTTGGAATTCCTATATTAAAGTCTTATATGAAAAGTATTTTCCTCGCATGTATCGGAAGCAAAAAAAGAGAGAATTTTTATCATTGACTCAGGGAAATATGTCGTTCAGGGAGTATGAAACTAAATTTATATCTTTGTCTCGATTTTCATTACGCTTCTTACACAATGAGGAGGACAAATACACCAGATTTCAAGATGGGTTGAATTTGGTTATCAAGTCTAGACTCACTGCACTTGAAATCGTAGATTATACTTATTTAGTTAACAAAGCTATGATGGTTGAAGGAGATGTTAACAATGAAATAAAGAAGAGGGAAAAAAGGGGAAAGAGGAGTAGATTTGATCCATCTCAGCAAAAGGAAGGCAATGTAGAATACTCAAAACATGGGAGTCAAAGATTTCAGTGCGGTAGAGGGACTGGAAATTATGTTCAGAATAGGACACCAAGCAATTCTAGGGGTGCAGGATCGATGGGCCAATATAATGGACAACAGGAAAATGACAATGGGCAGTCTAAGCCTGTTACATACTATTTTTGAAAAGTTGAGGGCCATATCAGTCCCGATTATCCCAAGTTAAAGGGGGTAGAGTGTTATCATTGTCATCAAATTGGTCACACAAAAAAGAACTGTCCTATGCTATTGGGAGGGATTCAATCAGCTACTACTAGTCGAGGTTCATCACCTAGAGGCATAGGGATGGGAGGAGGTAGAGGACAGGCTAGTGGCTCCAGGGCTCCGGGAATAAAACTTTCTATGACTTTACAGTATGCTCAGGCTACTCCAGAGGTGGTGATAGGTACATTTTCTCTCATGAACAAACATGTTTACGTGCTTATTAATCCAGGTTCTACTCATTCATTTGTAGCACTTTCATTTACCATGAATTTGGGTAGACCATGTTCTTATCTATATTGTGCTTTATATATTTCTACACCTATGGGGGATGTGATGTTAGTGGAGCGTGTGTATAAAAATTGTGTATTGTATGTGGGGGAGGGAGTTGACCATTGATTTAATTCCATTAGATATTCGAGATTTTGATATTATCTTGGGTATGGACTGGTTATCTTCCTACCATGCATCGATTGACTGTTTTAGTAAGGAGGTTACATTTAATATGCCAGGGGAGGAAAAATTCAAATTTACTGAGGAAAGAAATGTGGTTCCAAACTGTCTTATTTCTGCCCTTCGGGCGAGGAAATTATTAAATAAGGGTTATCAAGGCTTTTTAGCATATATTGTGGATACAAACAGGGAATTGCAAAAATTAGAAGATATCCCAGTAGTTAAGGATTTTGCAGATGTGTTCCCAGATGAATTACCAGGATTGCCACCTAGTAGAGAGGTAGAGTTTACTATTGATTTAGTGCCTGGTAGAGATCTAGTTTCTATTTCCCCATATAGAATGGCACCTATGGAACTAAAGGAGTTAAAGGTTCAACTGCAAGATTTACTAGATATAGGTTTTATTTGACCCAGTGTATCACCATGGGGTGCTCCGGTATTATGTGTGAAAAAGAAAGACGGAACCATGTGACTTTGCATTAATTATCGACAGTTGAACAAGGTAACTATTTGAAATAAATATCCATTGCCTCGTATTGATGATTTGTTTAATCAATTACAGGGTGCAAAAGTGTTTTCAAAAATTGATTTGAGATCGGGTTATCATCAATTAAGGGTGAGAGATTGTGACATTTCTAAGACAGCTTTTCGTTCTCGCTATGGTCATTATGAATTTTTGGTAATGCCATTTGGGTTAACAAATACTCTTGCAGTGTTTCTGGATTTAATGAATCGGGTATTTCATCCTTTCATATATTCGTTTGTGATTGTCTTTATCGATGATGTTTTATATACTCACCTAGCCAAGAGGAACATGAGAAGCATCTAAGAGTTATATTGCAAGTTTTGCTAGATAGTCAATTGTTTGCTAAGTTTAGCAAATGTGAGTTTTGGTTAAATCAGGTAGTATTTCTGGGGCATGTTGTTTCGAGAGATGGAATTTATGTTGACCCTAAGAAGGTAGAGGCAATTGTGCAATGGGAGAGACCAAGAAATGTAACGGAGATAAGGAGTTTTCTAGGACTGGCCGGATATTATAGAAGATTCATAAAGGGTTTTTCATCTATAGCCTTACCGTTGACTAAATTAACCCGAAAGGAAGTGAAATTTGTGTGGAGTGATGAATGTCAGTACAACTTTGAAAAGTTGAAAAATAGGCTAGTATCAGCTCCAATTCTCACTGTTCCATCCAGTGGAGAAGGTTTTGTGATTTATACTGACGCTTCACATCAGGTTTTGGGTTGTGTTTTCATGCAACATGGAAAGGTAATTTCTTATGCATCTAGACAGTTGAAGATGCGTGAACATAATTATCCTACACATGATTTAGAACTTACAACTATTGTTTTTGCCTTAAAATTATGGAGACATAATTTATATGGAGAGATGTGTGAAATTTTCATTGACCATCAAGGTTTGGAGTATTTATTTACACAGAGAGACTTGAATTTGAGGCAGAGGCGTTGGATACAGCTGATTAAAGACTATGATTGTACCATTCATCATCATCCTGGTAAGGCTAATGTAGTAGCAGATGCTTTGAGTCGAAAATCATCGGGGATTCTAGGTTGCATACAGTGTGCACGTGTGGGAAATATCCTTGTCTTGGCATTGAATTAAGTTTTTCAAAAAGGGGAGGCTTATTAGCACATGTCATAGTGAGACCTTTATTGGCCGAACGCATAAGGAATTTGCAGGTCAGTGATCCATTCCTTGAGAAGAAGAAATAAGATGTCTTAGATGGTAAAGAGAGTGACTTTGAAATTAAGAATGATGAATCATTGTGTTATAAAAATAGGATTTGTGTACCAAATGATTCACCCTTAGATAAGGATATATTAGAAGAGGCACATAGTTCTATTTACTCTATGCATCCGGGAGGTACCAAAATATACAGAAATTTGAAAGAGTATTACTGGTGGAACAATATGAAACGTGAGATTGCAGAATTTGTAGCTAAATGTTTAGTATGTCAGCAAGTGAAAGCGGAGCATCAAAATTCGACAGGATTATTGCAGTCATTGCCTATTCCAGAATGAAAGTGGGAGCATATAACGATGGATTTTGTTACAAGATTACCACAGTCACCAAAGGGGAATGATTCTATTTGGGTGATTGTAGACCGATTGACAAAGTCGGCCCATTTTCTTCCAGTTAAACCCACTTACATGTTGACAAGTATGCACGTATGTACGTTGATGAGATTATCTATTTACATGGGGCACTAGTGTCAATTGTATAAGATAGATATCCAACATTCACTTATAAGTTTTGGCCTCGTTTACAGAATGCCATGGGCACAAGTTTAAAGTTCGGCACTGCATTTCATCCACAAACCTATGGGCAAGCTGAAAGAACGATTCAAATATTAGAAGACATGTTACGAGTTTGTGTATTTGACTTCAAGGGTAGTTGGGATGATCATTTGCCATTGATGGAATTCTCGTATAATAATAGTTATCAGTCCACCATTGGTATGGCTCCGTATGAAGCTTTATATGGGAGGAGATGTAGAACGCCTTTGTGTTGGGATGAAGTCGGTGAAAGGAAACTTTTGGGTCCTGAATTAATTGATATGATGACTGAAAAGATAAAAATGATTCGGGAACGGATAAAGATAGCGCAAAGCATGCATAAATTTTATGCAAATAAAATGAAGTGTCCATTGGAATTTCAAAAGGGAGATTTTGTATTCCTACGTATTTCACCATGGAAGGGCGTCATGAGATTTGGGAAAAAGGGGAAACTAAGTCCAAAATACATTGGACCAAATGAAGTGCTAGAAAGAATTGGGACCCTGGCATATAGATTAGCTTTACCAACAGATTTATCCCATTTACATGATGTTTTTCACGTATCAATGCTTCGTAAGTATTTGGCATATCCATCTCATTAATTGAAAACACAACCTATTGAACTGAAGGAAGACTTGTCGTACATCGAGGAACCGATGGAAATTATTGATCGTAAGGAACAAGTATTGAGAAATAAAGTTATTCCCTTAGTTAAAGTTATGTGGATGAGCCATGGAATTAAATAAGCAACTTGGGAAACGGAGGATGGCATGAAGAAACAATATCCCCATTTGTTTGGTAAGTGACCTTTATATTAAATTTCGGAGACGAAATTTTCTAGGGGGGAAGTTGTGACAACCTGGATATAATTATGATAAATTATATTTAAATCATGATTATCTTAAGTGATATGAATAATGTGTTATTATTATATCTAATGTTAAGTGATTATGTTTAGTCTAATCCTACTTTCATAAATCGTGAAATATTAAGTTATGTAAGAACACAAAATTTTGCTATTTTCAATAGAAATGTTCCTGTTTAAGACTAGTTTTGACCCTTATAACATTACAAATGACTTGAGGTGAAAACTAGATAGTTGTATACTTATGAGTTAGGGTTATATCACAATAAACGGTGCATCAAACGGATGTCCGAGCAAGAAGTTAGGCCGAATTTACGAACAAGGGGCAAATCTGTCCATTTCCTTTAAGTGGTAAATTATCTTTTAGTAAATCAAATGTTTTGATTTGATTGGTTGGCATGGGAGGAAGCCTTGGCCGAATTAAACCTCTTCCTTTAACTTATTTCTTCATAAAATATAACCCTAGGTTCAGTTTTGAGAGATTTAAGCTTAAGGGAAGAGAAAGTAGAAGTTTAAGGAAGAAAGATTACAAGAAAAGCTAGGAAAATTCCAAGAAAATTCTTAAAGTGTTTCCAAGGTATAAGTTTGTGATTCATATTGTTTTAATCTTGTATTATACTTATTTCAAAGTATATAAATCTTGAATTAGGGATTAAAATTCCATCACCCTTTGTGATAATATGTATTGGTTCATATGTGAGGTAAGTGGTGTTTATAGACCATATTGGTTTCTATTCAAACCTCTTGTATTAAAACTGGCATATAATTTTGTGTGCTTACTGTAATTCATAAATTCCAATTGGATATGAAATTAGATCATATATTCATATCATATCCGAAAATTAGAATTTAACTCCTTGTGGTTGGGCCTTGGTGATGGTTTCAAGTTGGTACATAGTTGTTGCCATGAGTTTTGTCAAGCTTTTGACCTAGCAAATGAAGTCAAAAAATTATGAAAGTTTAATTATGTACTATTCCGTATGTGTATTGAAAAGGGGTGAAAAATTATGAAAATTTATGCTGGAGAAAAATTATGAAAATTCTTGAAAGTTGAAAGAACAATAGAGGAGCATGTGGGGCAGATTTAATATGTTGTAAAGAAATGGTCATAACTTGCACTAGAAAGCTTGAAAAATTGCACCATCACTTGTAATGGAAAGTATATTCAGATATGTTTTCACATTGATAATCTTGGACACCTGTATATATACAATTTATGAATATGGGATGGTTAAGTATGGAGGACAATAATTTGAGGCCATATTGGATACCCCATGAAGGAATGTTTTTATGTGCTCCTTCCCAAGGGTATTTTGAGTACATATTTCATGTGTATATATATTGATAAGTCTAATTTTATGTTTACTTGATTTTAGTTATAAATTCCTTACGAGGTAGTTTCTAGGGTTGAATGTTCATGACCTTATAACATGTATACCATTGTTTCGTCTTTACACATATATCATGGAATATGACTTGAGTAGAGTTATATTGTTGTATATTCATTGAAAGTTACATAGATATATTAAAATAATACTTATGATTGAAATTAAATACTAATTTAGTTGGATTAACAGGCGTAAGGTCAAATTAACCCAGTTTACCTCCACCCGAGGGAAACGTGAATATCTAGTTGACAACCCAATGTGAGTCTACTTACTGAGTTGATTATGGATATGATGTGTATGTATTATATGTTGAGATGATATGGCTTATTAAAAGTCATGAAATTTTGAGATGTTATGGCTTGTTAAAAGTCAAGAGATGTTGAGATGTTATGGCTTTGTAAAAGTCAAGATATGTTGAGTTGCTATGCAATTCGGGAGATGTTAGGTTAATAAAACCTATGGATACGGTTATTACCTACGTGCAGGAGATGTGGGGTTAATTAACTCGGGATATGTATATGGCCTAATTTGGCACAGAGATGGATATATATTGATATGTTGCGATGTTAAAATAGTACTTTTACTATATAGAGATGTAGTACATTCACTGAGTTTTTAAACTCATGGTTTTATATGTTTACATTTTCAGGTTCTGAAACTGCCACTACCAGGTCTAGGAGGTTGAGTAAATAATAGTGGTGCATTGTTATATTATTTTATACATTTTACTAGTTGTAATGAAGTTAAATTGTATTTGAGTTCTGTTTAAATTATGTCTCCTTAAAACGATTGGATTTTTAGTATTCCGCCTTTTAACCTTGAAGTTGTTTCAATATATAAATGTGGTTTGTAAACTATTTAGTTAATTATATCCTAATGGGGTTCGGGGGTGACAACTTGGTATCAGAGCTTTTGGTTTTTTATATTCTGGGGTTAGAGAGTCTAGATGTGGCAGTGGCAGAAATAGTGTGGTGTGGGTCATTTCTATTAACTTATGAGAAATACTAACCATTATGTTAGAAAACCTCGGATGGCCCTGGCCTAACAAATCCACTAAGTGTGGAATTACAAATTACAAGGCAATAGACTTACACCAACAACTTGACTCCGTCCAAGCCTTGACGCTCCTTCTTGTAAACACCTCTTCTTAGTGGATAACCATGGACTCCTCCACAGTCTCGGACTCCACCGATGGGGATCTTGGTCATCTTCACCCTCAAGAAAATCTTTTCTTCGAGTGGGAACACCGCAGCATGCAAACTAAAGTCTTCTTCTTTGTGGGATGTATAAGTAAACCCAAACTTCTCATTTTTATGGTAGAGATGAACCATTGGTGCCAAACAAAACTCCAAGTGACATATATATATATATATATATATATAGAGAGAGAGAGAGAACTTGGAATTCTGAACTAAACAAATTGGGTGTATACTTTTGTGTTTTGGAAGGATTTAAGCCATCTAATTTAGACACACAAAAGGGAATTTTCAAAACATTAATTTTCTCTCTCAAAATCTCTCAAAGGATTGTGAAAAGTCTTAGAAAAAGTTATGTCCCGAAAATGGTTAAAAACAATCAAAAGAAAGTGGGACAAAGTAGTGGGAGAGTGACAAAAAACTGCTAAAAATTGTTCCCGCCGAAATGTCGTTCGAACGACATTTTCGTTCAAACAAACCTTTTAATGAAAATCCATTGAAAAAAAATTAATCTTGTTAGTAAACTCGGTCATATTCTAGTTCGAATGAAGTCTCATTCGAACGACAATTCGAATGATAGGTCAGTGGGAAAATTTCGAAACTCGTTGGCACACTCGTTCGAATGACATTCTCGTTTGAACGACAAACTCGTTCAAATGACAATATCGAACGAAAAACCAGAATATGCATTTTTCGATTTAAGCTCACAAAAATTTCTGAAATTTATTGTAAATAAAAATTACACCCATTTAAAAATTATTCCAAGTCTCCCTATATATAAAATGCATTCATACCTTTTAGATACTGTGGAATCCTCATGTTGATGACGTGAATTGTGGAACTTGAAATTAGGCAATGATGACAACTTGTTGATCTAAGGCAATACGTCTTAAACTAAAAATTGTCATAGCCTTGGAGGACACTCATGTACAGTATCCTATGACTCAAATGTTTTTGTCCGGAATTGAGTCAACACTACATTAAGACTCAATTGGAAATTTTTGTACTACAAATCTCCCCCTTTGGCTATTCCGGGACAAAAACCAAAACAAAATCCTGAAGATCCGTCAAGCTCTACTAGACTCAAAACATCCCACCCAAAATAAAAAATGCTTGACTCAAAACCCAAGGACCAAAATCTTTGCCGATATAAGGTTGTCGTTAAATAAAATTCCTGCACACTTAAGCAAAACATTAAACGTATAGGGAATATCAAAGGATTAAATGCAATGAAATTAAATATTCTCCCTAAATTAATTCCCCCTTTATCAAATATGATCAAGCTAAGAAGATAGCGCTCTCCCCCTAAATTAAATCTCCTAAACTAAAGGATAGAAACCATTTCTCCCCATTTTGTTCAGGAATAGACAAAGGTGATTGAATTCATAAAATACTCATGTCTCCCCCAATTTAACGAAGTACCATTTATCCCCCTAAAAACTACGTAAGGGATATAAATGTGGTAAAACGAGTAAAACCTGAAGATGCGTAAAGTGTTAAGGACACTAAGGCATACGGGCAACAACAATAATAACTAATCCATACAAATATTAATGGATACGAACTATGAAGCGACAAAATGATACCAATTTGAAAAATAAGATATTAAGCATAAGATATCAAACCAAAATTTTGCAACAAGTTAGATACCAATTATGAATTAAAGCATAGGAGAACTAGCTAGAATGGGAAAGACTCTACACAAAACATAATATCATATATATGTATACTCAATAGATATAAAATATGCACTAGCACACAAATATAGATATAAACACACAAATGGCACAACATAAAATAATATAAGTTTTCCACACTCTTATGGCATAAATGTGTCATATGGAAACAGAAGTGAAGGGATGTGAACTAGATACTAATGAATTTAAAACCCAACCACATAAACATGTTCACGGAGTTCTTATTTAATTGTAAAACTTTATCAACTAAAATTTAGCCTTATGTGAGAAGATAAAGTAAACTTTATGAACAAACAAACACAATGCATATAAGCCTAGCATGTTGATGATTTTACAAACCAATAGAGTCAAGACAATGAAAGAGCAATTATGATAAATGGGCATTGTGCAAACTATTGAGATACCGTCCAAACTCCCTCAAAATAAGCATATTATTTTTTGGAATGACTATATCAATCTAAAAAAACATAGGCCTTGGTTAAATATTTTTCTTTTCATGCCATCTTCTTTTAGGCCTTTGGACCACGTATTTTTTTTAGGTTAATAGAAAACGGTGGCTTACTCGCAAAGGATAATATTTCCCTTCGGAGACCTTCCCCGTGCACATTCATATATATCATTTTTATAGCTCACACAAAACTCATGTGCAACGGAGTTTAGCATGCACTAGTCCTCCTAGGTCACATAATACGTAGATGACTAGATTGGTAGGAGAACACCTCATAAAGCTCAAATATACATGTGAAGTTAAAATTCAAAAAGCTCGTGCATGTGTATGAAAAAGGCATATAAAAGTTAATCCATTAAGCAAGTCAAACTTAAACTATTCCATGTAAGCATGATAAAGAACATTTTAAGGATTAAAATTTTAACTAAAAGTTCTAGCCACATGATAGTGGTATGAAGGATTCAAACACAAACATATGCCACAAAATCTGTGTAAAACCAAAATAGACATAAAAATAAAATCTTTTTTAGTTTTTCAAAGTTTTAACTAAACAAAAATTATTTACTCAATAGACAAACAAAAATCATTTGTATTTTTCATTAAGCCTAAATAACTCATAAGATAAAACACAAATGATAAAATAAAATCTTTTTGTATTTTTCGTTTAATGCAGACTAAAATGAAAGAAATATAATACAAAAGATAAGCAAAAATCATAATTCTAGCATGTGATTGATTACGGAGCATAGACTAGAAAAATGATAAACACGCATACAACTAGCAAGGATATATGAGATAAAGCACAAAAATCTAGAGTATGCAAACAAGTAACACATTTGACCTTTTGATTTAATACGGGATGTATCGTGTGAAAGTAAATGAGAATAAAAATCCTATCTTGTAAATCTACCAAGTTGGATCTCCTAACCCATATAAGTGAAGAATGGAAATCTCGGGATTTAGGGATCTTGGCTACCTTGGTTACCTCACATTTGGATTTCATACGACCTCGATTAAGATCAAAACAGAATTTTCTAAAATGACTTTTTCGACCACAATGTGAACAAATAAAAACACATAGAAATGTGTGTCACGACTCGTAAAATCCGACAGACGAGGTGGCCAGCCACCGCCGCCAAACTAAGTCGGGCGTGAACTAAAAAAATACCATTCTTAGCATGAGACAGTTATGAGACATAAATAAATCAGTCCATAAGATGAAAAATTGAATAAATCCCAAAAGATAATAAAAACTAAACACTAAAAGATCCATCACATGCTAAACTCCGAATAAATCCAATCTCTAATGATGATTAAATAAAATCTGAATAAAGATCCAACTCTGAATAACTGAAATAAATCCCATAAACAACTTTGGAACCGAATGGCCCAATAACTCTCTAAACTGAGTCTCATAATGAAATACGACTGAAAGGAAAGTCTAAACTAAAACAAAGCAACAAAATAAATCAGCTCCAGCTGCACCTCCAAACGATAATCTCCAAAAATCTTATGTATCCACTCCAAATACTAATCCTGAAAAAAGTTAGTCAACGCATGGGTCAGGGCCAAAGCTCCGAATAAGAATACACGCTACTCCCCTCAAATAGGATCCTTGTGTAACACCCCGCACTTTTGGGATAATTAAAATTCATAAGTAAGTGTAATTTGGCAAATTAAGAGGTTATCGTGAATAGTATTTTTTGGAGTTTTCAAGGATTAGATGATTTTTCGATGGGTGTTATATTTACTTTTGGGGTTAAGTAAATAAGTCGAAGTATTTTAATTATATGTCGCAACTGGGTAAAGCGACAGAGGATAATATTTTAATGGAAATATCGCATTAAGTTGTGTGGGGTTAAATTAATGATTTGCGATCAAGTACCTCGGATGGAGATTTTGAGTGCGTGGTTGGTCTTGGAACGGCCGAGATAGTCAGAATAAAGTATCCAGGGGTCGTAATTGAGTTTTGAGAATTTTTTGATTAAAAGGAACTCGTAATTGAGTAAACGGGTCATTTTTGGGTTTAAAAGGGATAAACCCTTATTTCTCCTTATAAAAGGCACGGGAGGGTGGGAGAAAGGAAAGAAAAAGGAGAGAAAGGAAGAAGCTAAGAAAGGAAGGGAGAAAGAGGAGACAAAAAGAATTTTCGGGCCAAACTCCGCGGGATTCGATTTGGGGTCGTCGGATTTTATCCTCCAGGCAAGTGTTTACTTGCTTTATTTATTTTTGAGCATAAATCTCATACCATAATTAATAATAACAAACCCTAAAGATTTTGGGTGAGGGTTTTCACGAATCAAACGGGTTTTTCGAAAGTTTAATGGGTAAACCCTCAAAAATATTAAATTAGAGAAACTTAGAAATTCATAGAAATTAATGGTTGATTTTTGGTTCTAGGATGATTAGAACCTATTTCCTTTGTGTATATATAGTTGGGTGTTGTCATTTGTTAGTGGAAGTAGAGGTAAAAAGCTTGGGGGTTGTTAATGGCTGAAATGGATTCGTGGAGAAGAAGCAGTGCCGGCTGCCCTGCTTGATCGATCGATCGACGGCCAAGGATCGATCGATCGATCATCCAAAAATTTTGGAAAATTTTGTTTGTTCAATTTATATGGGATAAATCCCCAAATTAAGGATTTTCGGCCTATTTATTTGAGAAAATAAATACTTAACTAAGGAGTAAATATTCATCCAATTGAGGGAATTTATGGGGGCTAAGAAAGTGTTTTAAGCGTGTGGCACTAAAATTATATTTTCGAGGAAAATAGACATATTGAGGAATTAGAGAGTTGGGGGTTACCAAAAATAGAGTGGGGACCTCTAAATTATTATTTGGACAAAATGTAGTCCTTGGGTTCGTGGAAAGGGAATCCACGACCTATTTAATTTAATGGTGTTTGGGGATGAATATTTCTTGGGATAATTTCAGTGGGCTTTTAGGCATATATAATTGTGCGTGTAGATCCTGCGAGACTACTAGGATGAATTGGTATAGTTGGAGAAGTTATATAAATCTTTATGCGGAAATAAGGTACAGATTATTTATCAAGTGAGGGAATACTTTTGGGTTTAGTATCATGAGTGTGCGAATGCTTGAATATTATTAATTGTGAGAATCTTTGGGATTATTGGTCATCGTTATGTGTGATTGGCAATTATGGCCATTTATATATATATTTGAGGAACAATGTGGAATATATATATACGAGGTGATTAAAGTATATATATAATATGATAAGAATTTGTATATATATCTATTTGTGAATGGTATATATATTTATGTGAAGCATACCCCTTCTATGCTATCAAGGGAAGTTGCACGATGTGGGCGAGGCCCTGGCTTGAGGTGCAGGGAGCGTATTGTCCCCAGGTCATAGCGTCCATTTTATATTGTGTGATTTTTATTAGGGGTGAGACGTGGTGGTTATGTTTCGTATACTTTCAGGGAGGAACTATGACCGCTTCCCATACGTTGTGATTTGTCTTGTACGAAGGCGGTGTGAGATTCTGACCGTTGGTACCCAGGATGATACGTGAGCAATTCCCTGGTAGATGATAGCATAGAGAACGCATCCTCGAGTTATAGCTCATTGGGATGGTTATTATTATACTCGTGTGTATAGTATATTACTTCTGCATGAGAAAAAGATATTATATATCTCTAACTAGAGTAAAGAGATAAAAGGAATAAAGACTTAATTCTCATTCCGAGAGATGGTATCCGGATTTATATTGTGATTCGTATTATAAATGAGTAGGTTATGTATATATATATATATATATATATATATATATATATATATAAGTTTAGTACTGAGGGCCTAATGAATCTTGACGATTGACCTTGCCAAGTAGTAGTGTATTAGAGGGGTTCCTTGTTTGGATTTTGCTTCGCGAGACACCCCACGCACGAACATGGCCTAGTGTTGAGACTGGGGAGAATTTTAACCCTTAGTGCTCTAGTTTTGGGTTTTTTCTTATATGAATGTATATATATAAGTTTAGTATTGAGGGCCTAATGGATCTCGACGATCGACCTTGCCAAGTAGTAGTGTATCGGAGGGGTTTCTTGTTTGGATTTCACTTCGCGAGACACCCCACGCACGAACATGGCATAGTGTTGAGACTGGGGACAAGTTTAGCCCATATTACTTGGTTTGCTTAGGATTTCTAGAGTTTGGGGGTGATGGATTAGTTAGGCAGCGTAGCTTGACTAGGATGTTTAGAGGGATGCGCTAGGTGTGCACTGTTAGAAGAGAGGTGAGTGGTATCTCATGGGAGTGCGTTACTAATTTAAATATGAGATAAAACATATTTTTCACAAATAAAGCATTTATGCACTTGCAAAATATTTTCACAACTCGGGCTCTGACCGGTTTCTATATTTTCCCTCTCTTACTATATATTATATGTATAGGTGTCCAAACACAGGGATGCCTGGATGATGATCCTTTCGAGTCAGACATTTGCTGCAGTAGTTGTGGATGCATGCAGGTTTTCTTTAGATGCTTCTATCCTTGTAAAATAGATAGGAGTTACTGTATAAATACTCGGGTCAAAATCCCAACTGCATTTATTTATTCTCTTACTACTTTTATTGCAGAATTCATTTGGATTGTATTATTGTTTAACCAAGTGTTCGGTTATTTTATCCTTTCAGTTTCATTTATCTAAATCGTGTGAATGTTTTATTTGTATAAGTTTTTTAAAAAGATTAGTTAAATAAAATTTTGACACCAACCTAATAGGTTATTAGTAAATAATTTGGTTTTCGACAGTGATGCTAAGAATGAACCATATGCGACTCCTGTTTTAATTTGGTATAGGAATGGCCCGTTTAAACTATTTCCCCGACACATGACAAGGTTCCACACACGACACGACATAAATCTCCCTCTGACCCGTTTAAACTGTCGGCCCCGACACATTATGTCACCACAAATTTTAATAACCGTTTTTATCTTAGGCATTAATTCTCAATTTCTCAATTTCAAAATTTATAAATTACCCCACCCTTTTATTCGATGTGAGATCCTCAAAATACCCCTTAGTCCCATACTTAAGGGTCCCCAAGTTATCAATCCGTCCTACCCTATGTATAGGATGAATTTCTAACCTAAACCTCGACCTAGTCTCATGCCTAGGCTAGCGTAACGACGATAAAGTATCAAAAATCAACCTACCTCCAAGATGATAAAAACGTGATAATCTACCCTTACTAGTCCCATACCTAGAAGGCGTAAATCATCAAAAGGCCTACCCACTAGTCCCATACCTAGAAGGCATCCTAAAATATAGGGAGGGAAATAATATCCCACAACCCGTCGTCACAATGATATTTAACAATACCAACAAGTCACACAAACAAGCATGATTAATAATGTATAAAACTACACATGATAGTCCAATTCAATTAAATCTTAACTTACTTATCACCTCATCATAAACATCCAATTAATCTTATTTAATTATTTTAAATTAAATATACCTCTATCTCCATATTTAAAACGTCAAAATTCCAATTTCATTATCTCAATACAAATTACATTTATATATCCCCAAATCCATTTATTTTAAAACTGGGGTTTTTCTACATGTAACCTACACCAACAAAATCCAAAATCACTCATGAATCCTACGTACCCAAAGGGTTATGAATATTATTCAGATTAAAAGATTTTATAAAAATAGCCCCATAGTTAGTGTTCACTTTCTCTAATTAAGTTACTAATTGTTTTTAAGAAAACATGTAATTAAGTGTTTAGGCGGAACTTAAAATGCATAAAGGAAAGGAATAGAGTATTCATGCCTGTGAAGATCGTGTTGAAAATCTGATTAAAAATCTGGATTCCTCTTGAAAAATTAGCGAATAAGTGTTCTTGAACAAACTTGATTAAACCCCAATTAAGCCTCCCAAAACTTGTGGCAAAAACTTGATTGTGTTGGAGATTGATGATTATGGTTGAGAGGAAAAATATTTGGAAGTGTTCTTGTGGGTACCCAGAATTTAGAACCATGGGCCTGGACGAGTAGCCCAGTCCTGGCGGCCCAAAGTCCAGGCCCTTTATCTTTTATATTGATCCGGTCTCCCCCCATGATCCCATAAAGGGAAGTTATAGGGGAGATGGGAAACGTGGAGGAACCCATCACCTCCACTCACCTACATGTAAATGTATATATTAACCCTAGGTTCGGGGAAAAAGGACAAGTTGTATTCTCTGTAATCACTCTCCAGAATATAGCAAAATAATACTGACTGCACCACCGTGGACGTAGGCACATCTTTGCTGAACCACGTATATCTTTTGTTGTGTGATCGACATTTTGTTTTCCTTGTTCTTTCTCGGTAATTGCTTCTCTCATATTTATTTGTGTTGCATAATAATTGTCACCACAATTGGCGCCGTCTGTGGGAAACGTTCATCTTTCCCTGAGAAGAACCCACACCAAGAAAGGAGTCTAAGATGTCTGGTCACAACAGCAATGCCCCTCAAGCAGGGGATATTCAAGAGCCACCTGCTCCTTACAAGATTAGGTCTGAAGTCTGGTGATCAGATCAGAGAGCTCGCCCGGAAAGGCCAGCCTCAGAGGAAAGTCAGGGACCAGCAAGGTCCACACAAATATCCAGATTAATTGATGCATACGAGGCAAGGCTCCACGACCAGAGGGAGTCTTCTCGCAGATACGAGGCTGAGAATGCTCGCTTGAAAAGAAGACTGAAAAGACTGGAGAAGGAACTACGTCCTGATACCAGGAGACGCCCATATCGTACTCCTATCCCTCAGGCGAGCAAGTCTCGCAGCCGAGGAAGGAGCCCTAGACGAGAATCTCAAAAGGCCGAAGGTGGCGAATCAGACGAAGACCTCCACGAACAGATGCGAAGAGCTCGTCGCTACCAGAGCCCTGCTCGCAGCGATGAGAACATACGAAACCTAGTCCGTAGAGAGATGGACCAACACCCTGCTCGCCAAGGAGCGAGATCAATAAGAGAACTCGCGAGGAGAGATCTCAAAACCCAGATGAAGTCACCCTTCACAAGGGAGATCGAAGAGGAAGAGGCTCCCAAGAAATTTGCCATTACAAGGTTCAAGATTTACGACGGGAAAACTGATCTCATTGATCACATCCGACAATATCGACAGGCCATGACCCTCTGGAATTATCGAGATGCCCTGATGTGTCGCATCTTTCCCTCGAGCTTGCATGATGTAGCACAGAAGTGGTTCGAAAGGCTTCCCCACCGTTCGATCAAGAATTTCAAATCTCTAGCCGATTTCTTTACGACTCGATTCATTACCAGCAGTTCCCACCCCAAAAGGATGGATGCTCTGCTAACAATGAAAAAAATGCCTCAAGAAACCCTGCGAGACTATACGAAAAGGTACTGGGAGTTATTCAACGAGATCGAGGACTATGCGGAAGAGGTGGCAGTGGCTTCCTTCAAAATTGGGTTTCCTAGCTCTTCCCTCCTTTACCAGTCCCTGACGAAGAAGGAAGCTATGACTATTGACGACCTGATGGCCCGGATCGAGAAATACGCGAAGGTGGAAGATGTCCCCCGCCTTAATGTAGGAGAAAATGTTCGAGCTAAGCTCACTACCAAGGGAAGTGAGAAAATTGAGAACTAGAAGTAAGGAGGAAAGAGTGGGGGCAAAAATGGCTCCAAGAACGGAGGGAACCCTGATGTGTCGAAATCATTCCAGGCGATCAATACCGTCTTCAAAGAACCAATTTATAAAATTCTCGCGAAGATCAAGGATGAGCCGTTCATCAAGTGGCCCCGAAAAATGGTAGGAGATCCCTCGAAGAGGAATAATGCATTAAGATGCGCTTTCCACAAAGAGGGAGGACATAAGACCGAACACTGCAAAGCTCTTAAGTCTCACCTCGAGGAGTTGGCCCAGTCTGGGCACTTGAATGACTACATGGAGAAAAGGGCAGAGAAAGTGGCTGCCAATAGAGAAGCGAGACCCGACAACGTGTTAGAGGAAGACGCTGGACATGAGTTCGCAGTAATCCACAGAGCATCTGACATCAAGAAAATACAAGGGAACTCAGTTCGGATGGAGGTAAAAAAACTTACGGCGGTAATGTAGGCTTTTCAAATTGATCCAGCAAAGTCCCAGTCAGGAAAGCATAGACGAGCAGAGGACGTCAACTATAACAAGCATATTGTTTTCACAGAAGAAGATCTGGTGGGAGTAAGGACCCCACATCATGATGCTCTGGTCATTACACTCAGGATAGCCAACTTCGACGTTGACAAGTTGCTCGTCGATCAAGGAAGCTCATCCGAAGTAATGTACCATGACTTATTCAGAAAATTGAAGTTGAGCGTCGCCGACCTAAAGGAAGCCATCGTTCCTTTGGTCGGCTTCACTGGAAAAATGACCATGCACTTGGGCAAGATAGTACTGCCAGTACGTGCTGGAAACATCTCCAAGATGATTGAGTTTTTGGTAATCGACATCGACTCGCCATACCAGGCCATCCTCGGCAGGGGATGGCTTCATGCGATGAAGGCAGTCCCCTCGACCTACCATCAGAAGCTCAAATATGTAACCGAGCAAGGAGTAATGGAGATCCACGGTGACCAAGAAATGGCGAGAAGGTGCTTTATAGCAGCCATCCGGCCAAAGCCAGAGAAGAAATCCGGTCAACCCAACAAGAAAGATGAAGAAGGTGAGACGCCTTCTAAATAGAAATTAAAGTACGGAAGACCCGGAGTGGAGGAAACCAGACTCCTCCCCACCTAGCGTGTTGTCGAGGACTTAATAGAGATTATGGCCGAAGATGGTGACAGTAGCAGAGTTTTCTTGATAGGGGAATCTCTCACCAACAAAGAACAGAAGGAGTTGACGACCTTGCTCAGATGCAACAAAGATGTTTTCGCATGGGAACCGTACGAGCTGCCCAGAATTGATCATAGTGTAGTCTGTCATCAGTTGCACGTCGACCCCATATTCCAGCCAATCACACAGAAGGCACGACGAACTGCACCTGAGAAGGCTAAATCGATAGAAAACGAAGTCGAGAAACTGTTGGATTCAGGATCCATACAGGAAGTGCAATTCCCCAAGTGGTTATCCAACCCAGTAGTAGTTCCGAAGAGTAATGGGAAGTGGAGAGTTTGCATCGACTTCACCGACCTCAACAAAGCATGCCCCAAGGATAGCTTCCCCCTCCCAAAGATAGACCAGCTAGTGGATGCCACTGCAGCTCACGAGCGAATGAGTTTCCTGGACGCATACTCGGGATACCATCAGATCCCCTTGTATGCACCGGACCAGGACAAGACGGCGTTCATCACGACAGTTGGTTTATATTGTTACAAGGTCATGCCTTTTGGGCTCAAAAATGTCGGGGCAACCTATCAGAGGCTGGTTACTAAAATGTTCAAGAGCCAAATGGGGAACACAATGGAGGTATATATCGATGACATGCTCGTTAAGAGCAAGAAGAAAGAAGATCACCTCTCAGACCTGTCAAGTACCTTCGAAATCCTCAGGAAGTACCGAATGAAACTTAATGCGAGCAAGTGTTCCTTCGGTGTCCAGTCAGGAAAATTTCTTGGGTACTTGGTCAGTAAGCGAGGCATAGAATCCAATCCAGACCAGATCGATGCAATCAATAGAGTGCAACCGCCTCGCACAATTCGGGACGTGCAAAAGCTCACTAGGATGCTCCCTGCCTTAAATCGCTTCATTTCCAGATCCTCCGAGAAGTGCAAGCCTTTTTTCCAACTCCTAAAGGGGAGTAAATCGATAGAATGGAACCCAGATTGCTCGTGAGCATTGTACGAGCTTAAATCCTACCTAAGCACTCCACCACTACTTTTCATACCACATCAAAAGGACTCTTTAGACCTATACCTATCTGTATCCAATCATGCCGTCAGCTCTGCGCTAATATGCGAGGTGGCAGGGATCCAACACCCCGTTTATTATGCGAGCAAAACGTTATTAGATGCCGAGCAGAGGTACCTACCATTGGAGAATCTCGCCTTCGCCCTAGTAGTAGCCTCGAGGAAGCTAAAGCATTATTTTGAAGCTCACACTATCGTCGTCCTCACATCGCACCCCCTCAAAGCAGTCCTAAGGAAGGCAGATTTATCGGGAAGACTGTCTAAATGGTCAGTCGAGCTTGGCCGGTTTGACATCCAATTTCAACCAAGGACAGCTATCAAGGGACAGATCCTTTCTGATTTCATAGCCGAATTCACAGGCAAAGAACTCTCCGACCAGCCTCAGCCAACAAAGCAAAATAACCAAGCGACAGTGGAAAGCTGGAAACTATTCGTTGATGGAGCCTCCAACTCAAAGGGGGCAGGGGTAGGCATTATTCTCATCACTCCAGAAAACACAATCCTTGAACAAGGAATCAGGCTGAGATTCGCAGCCTCCAACAACGAAGAAGAGTATGAAGCCCTAATAGTAGGTCTCCAAAAAGCGCAAACTCTGGGAGCGAAACGTTTGCAGGTGTTCAGCGATTCGCAACTAGTCTCCAACTAGATAAGTGGAGATTATAATGCGAAGGATGAAAGAATGGAATCCTACCTCGCCTTGGTAAAAAAACTGATGGCGAGATTCGAGGAGGTCAACATCCGACAATTTCCTAGGGGACAAAACAGTCATGCTGATGCCTTAGCAGCCCTGAGTTCAGCAGTTGACTCCATCCTTAAAAGGGTCATCCCCATCGATTTCCTCAATCGTCTGAACATCAACCACAACAGCAAGCTATCAAACGTAGAACAAATACTCCAGGTGGGATCGGCCCCCAGCTGGATGGACCCCTTAAAAAACTATTTAAAGGAGGGCATGCTCCGAGAGGACAAGAAAATTGCCCACCAGATAAGAGTCAAAACTGCTCGCTTTCACTTATCTACAGAGGGTGACTTGTATAAGAAATCCTTCTCCGGCCCCTATCTTAGATGCGTCCATCCAGGCGACGTCAAGCAAGTATTACGCGAGCTTCACGATGGAATCTGCGAAAGTCACATCGGGGGAAGGTTTCTAGCCTTTCGAGCAATGAAGGAAGGATATTGGTGGCCATATATGCAAAAGGACTCCACGGTATATGTTCGAAAATGTCTGAAATGCCAACTCTATGCTCCTATGGTCCACCAACCCGCCAGCGACCTAAAATCCCTGGCCAGCCCATGGCCCTTTGCCCAATGGGGAATGGACATCGTGGGACCACTACCCACTGCTCCCGGCAATTGAAAATACATGTTGGTCGCAACTGACTACTTCACCAAGTGGATCGAGGCAGAACCATTGGCGAACATCCGAGATGTTAATATGATAAGATTAATATGGAGAAATATAATCACTCGATTCGAAATCCCCAGAACCATCATCACTGATAATGGGACACAATTTGAGAGTGGTCCCTTTCAAAACTTCTATGACGAACACGGGATCAGGCACAACTTCAGTTCGGTGGCCTACCCTCAGAGCAATGGACAAGCAGAGGCTTCCAATAAAACTGTGATCGATGAATTAAAAAAGCGGTTAGAGTGAGCCAAAGCGCATGGGCAACCGAGCTACCCCACATCCTATGGGCATACCGAACTACCCCTCGACGAGCAACAGGAGAAATGCCATTCTCACTAACATATGGTATGGAGGCAATCATCCCACTAGAAGCGGGATTGCCAACGATAAATTCGACCTTGTCGAGCAAGGAAGGAATGATGAGACATTGCTCGCCGAACTCGATCTGGCCGACGAGCGTAGAGAATTTGCACTGATAAAACTTGCGAGCTATCAGCAACAGCTCGCAAAGCAGTACCACAAAAGGGTAAACCCAAGAAGATTCCAAGTTGGGGACTATTTCCTCAGAAAAGTCCTGGGCAGCGCGGTGAAATCATCAGATGGCAAGCTAGGCCCAAACTGGGAAGGACACTTTAAAATAACTAAAGACGACCTTCAAGGTGCCTATCATTTGGAAACGATGGAGGGCAGGGAGATACCACGAGCATGGAATGCAGCTAATCTCAAGAAA
Source organism: Sambucus nigra (assembly GCA_949130495.1). Taxonomy (NCBI): domain Eukaryota; kingdom Viridiplantae; phylum Streptophyta; class Magnoliopsida; order Dipsacales; family Adoxaceae; genus Sambucus; species Sambucus nigra. Next base: position 6,957,425 of record OX422224.1, read on the forward strand.
TTCTATTTTTAGGAATTCTATTATTGAATCTTTTTCTTGTATTTGTTATGTAAAAGGACAGTTCATTTCCCTCATCACTAATGAAAGTTTCTTAGTTGATTACTCTCTGATCAGTGAACGCTGCATTTTATTACACATCCTTTCCAAATCACAGGCACGATGGTCGACATAGCAGGGGAACACCCCTCCTCAGGCCATATTCATGTAGCACGAAAGGCCTCTTAGCATTGTCCCTGGAAATATATGAAGCCCTGCAGAGTATTCTTAGGCATCAAACCTACTTTGGTTAAACAAAATCCTGATCGGATGAAGACATCCAATACCAGGTGTGTCCTCGCCAACTAACCTACTTAGGCCTAAGGGAGTGTGATGACACAACCTAAAAGGTAAAGTAGGGCACAATGGTATTTTGGCATCATACTGGACTGGGGGGACACTCGCATGACAAAACAAGAAGGATTATGAAGCATCAAGAATATAAAAAGATTGGATGAACACGTTTAGTCGGCAAAGTTGCCCAAAACACGAACTTTTCATTAATTTCTTATATTTATAACAATGATAATACATGTTTACTCGGCGAAGCTCGCCCAAAGCATTTACATTATCAAAAAGAACTAAAGAAATAAAAACTTGCAAAATCTCAAGGAGGTGGAAGCCTCCGAACAAGATAGTCTGCCACTTTAGCTCATCTTCCATCACCAGGAGTGGGGGCTAGCTCTTCCACGACCTCATTTGCGTCCAACTCCAGTAGTTGCCAAGGAATAACATCGATGGGGATCCATTGATCATCCCTCCTGAATGGATTGGGCATCAGAGTAGAAGAGGACATCTCATGTCGATACCATAACATCGAGTTCCTCGGGACTTGCAGCTCTTTCAGGGCACTTAACCACCCTCTGATGAAAGAAAGTTCCTCGAAGTCTGATAGTCTTGTTGGAGCATCCAACCAGCCTTGATCATAACCATCAGCCCACACTTGTCGAGGACCCTTCTTGAATAAATGCCGCAGTCGAGTAACGTCCCTCTGGAGCCCAGCAGAAATTACATAAGCTCGTCGAACATCATCGCGGAGCTCTTCCATCTCCCTATCACAATGTTCCTCGGCTTCCCTGTTCCTGCCCCTGGCACCCCTACTAGCACGCGGAAGGGGAGGACGAGATCTAGCTCACAACGACGAGGAGCCTTGCAGGACTGCTGAAACGGTGCTCGGTGAATGCTCCTTAAGCTTTGAGACCTACCTCCTCAGATCTTCATTCTCCTGCTGCAAGAACTCCCCAACTTGGTTAATCTCGGTGGCCTCCAGTAACCTTGCTCTCAGTGCACTGACTTCTTCTTGCACTGAGGCACCGATTTCCTCCATTTCCTGGAGCCTGTCCTTTAGCTTAGCCACTAGCTCGGACTGCTCTTTATATTTCTGATTCCTAGACCTAAGTGACTTGCAAAGTCTAACAAAGGCCTGGCAAACTTCAGGGCTTGCATTAGGACAAGGGTCCTGCCCAGTTGGGAAGTAGCGGGAATATAATCATCCACATCAACCAACTACAAGTAAAATAAAGATAGAGGAGAGAAAGAGAACATAACAAGCAAAAGAAGAATCTTCTCATTTCATTAAAAGTCAAGTACATCGAACAGAAACTTGGAAAATTACTAGCAAAAGTACAAAAATAAATCCTAAAAGCAGATTAACTGGCAACCTCAGGCTGCCCGGAGCTGGCTGGATGCTTTTCCTTATCAGCAGCAGCAGAAGCATCCCCCTCTGTAGGAATGCCCTCAGTCGCCTGAGCAGGGAAAACACCAGTAGGAACTGCCTGAGAAGAAAGATCAGCACCCTCGATGGCTGGGGCAGGAGCCTCTTCATCCACTGTTGGCTTGGGACCCGGTCATGCTCATCGAACAGAGGAGACTCAGCATCAACACCGACAGCTAGAAGAGCTTTGTTCCAGCCCTTCTTGAAGTTCAAATGGATGATGTAGCCTATCTTAACCTCGGCATCTTCGTAAGCAGCAGCCCACCCGGAGTTGTATGAATCCTCCTTGATGGTGGCTACCTGGAACTTTTCCACCTTTAGCTACTCGGTCAGAACCCTGTTCTCCTCCGCGAGATCCATCTTGCTCTAGCAGACTAAGTCATAAGCCTCCTTCAGCTCGCCCAGCTCCTTAATCGCATCATCCCTATCTCGATTAGAGTTGACGAGGGCCAGATCAGAGGAAACTCAAGCTGCGTCAGCAGTCTTTAAGTCAGCCTCCAACTGAGAACCCCTGGCTTCCAGAGCGGACTTCTGCTGCTCCAGCTCGCCGTTCCTTCTCACCAGCTCGTCGCGAGAGCAATAGAGCACAGCCAAGTCAGTCACAAACTTCCAGAAATAAAGAAGAAATCAAGAAGGAGAAGTAACTAAAACTTGTTAAAGAATTAAAAACTGTAAGAGGATCTTACCAAGGCTAGCCTCTGGCTAGCTTGTAGGGCCAATTGATCAGACCCCAGCGCCCTCTGGCGATCTGCAGGGAGAACTTCTCTCTCAAGCAGTGCAGGAGCTAGCTGAGGAGAAATGGCAACTGAAGCCCCCTCGGGCAAAGCAGATACTGGGACCAAGGCTTGCCCTGCCTTTGTCCTTGACTCCATCTTTCTCCTCTCCTCCTCCCTCTCTTTCTCCATTCTCTTCCTCTCCTCCATTCTCTTCTTCTCCTCCACCTTTTTTCTCTCCTCCTCCTTTTTCCTCTCCCTCTCTTTCACCTGCTCTTCCTCTCTCCTCTTCCTCTCTTGCTCCTGAGTGGAAGAACGAGACCCAGTATCCACAGCCCCAAAAGTAGTCTTCTATTTATTCAACCTTTGTGTAAGAGCACGTCATCATCATCATCATCATCATCATCATCTCTAATTAGATTCTTCCTTGGAGGCATCTCTTCACCCGAACTGCTGGAAGTGCTCGATGATCCTCGAGCTTCAGAATTCTCCTCAGAATTAGAGGAACTGCTACTATCAGAGCTCCCTTCACCCAAATTTCCTGCAGGTTCACTCTCAGAGCTGCTCTCTTCTTCGTCCAACTGGATAGGCTCAGCAGTAGTCTCTCCCAAAGAATCAAACTCTGGTACACTGTCCATTGGCCGTGCTATGAAGCTGGAGCCTACGTTTTATACTCTAGCAAGAAGGCAGCAGACCTGGGATGCTCGCCGTCACCCAAAGGCTCCCTGATATTCCAAGCTTTCACCAACTCCGAGATACGAACCTCGCTAAGAGCAGGCTCCAAGTTCTTTGATCTCGCTGTGGAAGAAAAAGCAGAGAGGAGTTAGAAAAGTCATAAATCAGCAGAAACTGAAACAACAGTACAATGTCTACCTATATATTCTTCCCCATAAAAGGGAACAGTGAACCTCTCAGACCTCGACCCTTCAAATTGGGGAGAAAATTGCCAATTTCTAACAAGGAAACCCTCTTGCCAATAGTCCTTATGGGAATCAGGTAGATTAACTACCAATACCCTATCAGGACTCCTAGCTTTGAGGTATAGGACACCTGAGCTAGTTCGAGAAAAAGAATAGCAGAAATAGACCTCGGCAAGTCCTAACGTAGTGCCATACAACTGATTTATCCTATGCATGCCGTTCACTATTTTCCACACATTTGGCGAGCATTGTGCGGGGACGATATTGAAATAGCCAAAGAAATGCAAAAATAGATCATTAGGGGGAAAAGTAAGTCCCCCCCGAGAAAGCAATAAAACATGGATCCAGTGGTCATCCTCTATATCCCTAACGTTCTTAGGAGGCGAGGCACAACACTCAATCTCTACCCACTCAGGGATGTTGTAGAACTTTCTAAACTCAGAGATTGATCTATTTAATCTTCGCCATTGGAAAGCATAAAGAAAAGCTACAAACCAAAGAGAAAGTGCAAAGAAAGGGCACGAAAAATTTACAAAACAGAAGATCGGTTCAAGTGATGAAGAAGCACGAGCTCAAGATGACTAAGAATCAAGGGAAATGGAGATTGAGAACAAAAGGAATGAGGCGCTAGAGTTATTAGAAGACAGAAGAATGCTGGAAAGTCTAAAATGACGAAAAAAATGTGGTTATTCCAACGAGCCTTCAAAATCTAATCATAGAGTACAGTAAGCGAAGCGGCTACCGCCAAAATCAACTCCTCAGCTCTCGAGGAATTGCAACACGGCCATTATGGCTAATCATTTAAATCTGTTGGGCCCGTGTACATGGCACAACAAATTTAGGGGCAATTGTGGGTACCCAGAATTTAGAACCATGGGCCTGGACGAGTAGCCCAGTCCTGGCGGCCCAAAGTCCAGACCCTTTATCTTTTATATTGATCCGGTCTCCCCCCACGATCCCATAAAGGGAAGTTATAAGGGAGATGGGAAACGTGGAGGAACCCATCACCTCCACTCACCTACATGTAAATGTATATATTAACCCTAGGTTCAGGGCAAAAGGACAAGTTGTATTCTCTGTAATCACTCTCCAGAATATAGAGAAATAATACTGATTGCACCACCGTGGACGTAGGCACATCTTTGCTGAACCACGTATATCTTTTGTTGTGTGATCGAAATTTTCTTTTCCTTGTTCTTTCTCGGTAATTGCTTCTCTCATATTTATTTGTGTTGCATAATAATTGTCACCACAGTTCTCTAGTGAAAAACTTGAGAAAAAGAGATTATGAGAACTCCCCCTACGGATTATTAAGGTTATATAGTGATTAGGAGTCCTAATCCTAAACAAACTCTAATTAAAAACAACTTGCAGTGCACGATTACTGAAGGGATCAATCGATCGATCCCTGGCGTCGATCGATCGATCTCCCAGAAAAACTGGCAGTTCGACTAAAAAATTATAAGGGACAAATATTTAAAAATTCATATAAAATCCGTTTTAACTTCGATTTTAATTCCACTTGAAGTTTTATTCTTCTAAAATCATAACCAACATATTTAGCCAACTAAAATTATTAAATCCAAAAAATTTATTTTTCTTGAATATTCCAATTAATTAATTAAATTAAATAATAAAAACATGGGGCGTTAAATACTTCCCCACTAGCAAAGAATTTCATCCTCGAAATTAGACGAAGCATACACATCCATGCATAAATCTCGTAAAAAGAAAATAAGTCTCACATATGCCTACTCATAGAATACCATATTTGGGCGCCCATACACCCAATCCTACGCGCACCTACCCGACGTACAATATATTGCCTATATGCATACGCATAACTATGAAAATAATGGCGTACCACACGCTCTCACAAATCCCCCAATCGATCCTATATCTGAAAGTCATCAAAATGCTAATGTCTTCAAATTAAATATCAACACCAAAAATCGATACATACGATACCTAACATCTGTACTAAAATCTCCAAAATAATTATCGTCTCCATAATCCATTCTAAGGATCCTCACATCAAGCTTACTAATTCTAAACTCAGTGCCTATAATGTCCTTAACTCAAAACTTAACATCTCCAAGAAACTCATCGAACAAGTATGCTAGACCCGATACCATAAGGAGTACGAATCAACAAAGGGAATAAGAGATCGACAATGCGGAAGGTAAACAGACTCATAACCTACGAAACCTAAGACCATGCTCTGATACCATCTGTCACACCCCGTAAAATCAGATATATGGGTTGTCCAGCCACCGCTGCCGAACTAAGTCGGGCGTGAACTAAATAAATACCATTCTTAGCATGAGACAGTTATGAGACATAAATAAATCAGTCCATAAGATAAAAAAAATTGAATCAATCCCAAAAGATAATAACAACTAAACGCTAAAAGATCCATCACATGCTAAACTCCGAATAAATCCAATCTCTAATGATGATTAAATAAAATCTGAATAAAGATCCAACTCTGAATAACTGAAATAAATCCCATAAACAACTTTGGAACTGAATGGCCCAATAACTCTCTAAACTGAGTCTCATAATGAAATACGACTGAAAGGAAAGTATAAACTAAAACAAAGCAACAAAGTAAATCAGCTCTAGCTGCACCTCCAAACGATAATCACCAAAAATCTTATGCAGTCACTCCAAATACTAATCCTAAAAAAAGTTAGTCAACGCATGGGTCAGGGCCAAAGTCCCGAGCAAGAATACACACTACCCCCCTCAAATAGGATCCTTGAATCTAGACAGTAGTATTATACGCAATATATATCACAATAGAATATTTTAAATTAAACGGGATAATTAAATGCGATAAATATAAATCAGTAACTACCCGCAGAAATCCCCATTTATAAAGGCACACCAATATGATTTTAAATTCCCAAGTCCCACGATGTTAATTTAATTAAATTAACCAACTTTTATTATAGTTAACACTTTTTATTAAAGTGTCACACTTCCCCTTGTCAATCGCCCTCTGACCCGTTTAAACTATCGGCCCCGACACATTATGTCGCCAAAAATTTTAATACCCGTTTTTATCTTAGGCATTAATTCTCAATTTCACAATTTATAAAATACCCCACCCTTTTAATCGATGTGAGATCCTCAAAATACCCCTTAGTCCCATACTTAAGGGTCCCTAAGTTATCAATCCGTCCTACCCTATGTATAGGATGAATTTCTAACCTAAACCTCGACCTAGTCTCATGCCTAAGCTAGCGTAACGACGATAAAGTATCAAAAATCAGCCTACCCCCAAGATGATAAAAACGTGATAATGTACCCTCACTAGTCCCATACCTAGAAGGCATAAATCATCAAAAGGCCTACCCACTAGTCCCATACCTAGAAGGCATCCTAAAATATAGGGAGGGAAATAACACCCCACAACCCGTCATCACAATGATATTTAACAATACCAACAAGTCACACAAACAAGCATAATTAATCAACGTATAAAACTACACATGATAGTACAATTCAATTAAATCTTAACTTAATTATCACCTCTTCATAAACATTCAATTAATCTTATTTAATTATTTTAAATAAAATATACCGGTATCTCAATATTTAAAACGTCAAAATTCCAATTTCATTATCTCAACACAAATTACATTTATACGCCCCCAAGTCCATTTATTTTAAAACTAGGGTTTTTCTACATGTAACCTACACCAACAAAACCCAAAATCACTGATGAATCCTACGTACCCAAAGGGTTATGAATATTATTCAGATTAAAATATTTTATAAAATAGCCCCATAGTTAGTGTCCACTTTCTCTAATTAAGTTACTAATTTTTTTTAAGAAAACATGTAATTAAGTGTTTGGGCGACACTTAAAACGCATAATACTAAAGGAAAGGACACTTGTTCCTTCATGGGTGAGTTGCAAAATATCCCACACCTCCTTAGCGGTTTCACACGTCATGATACGTCAGAATTCATCCAGTGTGACCGCGCTAAATAAGGCATTTAAACCACGGGAGTTAAAATTTTGCAAGTTTTAATTCGTTCTTACTCCATCTCTCAACGGGTTTGGGTACATGAACATTTTCAACTAACATACATCGTGGGGACCAACCATTAACAATCGAAAGCCAAACCCTCTCGTCTATATCCTTAAGTGCCGAACGCATACGTGCTTTCCAATATGCGTAATTAGAACCATCGAAAATAGGAAATTTAGAAAATTGGGAAAAATCCATTTTTAACTAAAAAAATTTAAAAGGACCTAAGTACGGTAAATTAGTACTTCTAGATTTGATACCTCTTGAAAGCACAAGGGACACCCAAGTGCGGAATATATGATGGTTACTAACAAAATTTAATTTTCCTAAATTTATTTCTTTTTTTTCTTTAAAAGATTAAAAAATAAATTAAACACAAATTTAATTTCTTAAAACAAATTAAAATTAAACACTACAACGTGAATTAAATTAAACACACACACTTTAAATTCACTCAAACCAAATTAATTTAATTATCAAGTTTAAACAACCTAGGTAAGAATATTATCCAGTTAATTTACTGCCAACTTGAATTAAATTAACTTAAATTAAACTTACCCAAATAATTAAAAATGCACCATTTTAATCAAGATTGTGAATTACACCCAATTTTATCTTTTTACCCTAAGCAAGCGTTCTAGGTGATTTTTTTGCAAAAGATAAAATAAATTCACAATCCCACAATGCGCTGATGTACAAGAAAAACCCAAATCGGGAAAAACCTCGGACGGCCCTGGCCTAACAAATCCACTAAGTATGGAATTACAAATTACAAGACAGTAAACTTACACCAACAACTTGACTCCGTCCAAGCCTTGACGCTCCTCCTTGTAAACACCTCCGCTTAGTAGATAACCATGGACTCCTCCACAGTCTCGGACTACACCGATGGGGATCTTGGTCATCTTCACCCTCAAACGAAGCTTTTCTTCGAGTGGGAGCACCGCAACACGCAAACCAAAGTCTTCTTCTTTGTGGGATGTGGAAGTAAACCCAAACTTCTCGTTTTTACGATAGAGATGAACCACTGGTGCCAAACAAAACTCCAAGTGACACACACACACATACACATATATATATATATATATATATATATATATATATATATATGTAGAACTTGGAATTCTAAACTAAACAAATTGGGTGTATACTTTTGTGTTTTGGAAGGATTTAAGCCATCTATTTTAGACACACAAAAGGGATTTTTCTAAACGTTAATTTTCTCTCTCAAAAGCTCTAAAAGGATTGTGAAAAGTCTTAGAAAAAGTTCTGTCCCAAAAATGGTTAAAAACAGTCAAAAATTGTTCCCGCCGAAATGTCATTCAAATGACATTTTCGTTCAAACGACCCTTCTAACGATAGTCCACTGGAAAAAAAATAATCTCATTAGTAAACTCGTTTGAATTCTCGTTCGAATGAAAGTCTCATTCGAATGATAATCCGAACGATAGGTCAGTGGGAAAAGTTTGGAACTCGTTGGTACACTCCTTCGAACAACAAACTCGTTCGAATGACAATATCGAACGAAAAACAGAATATGCATTTTTTGTTTTAAGCTCATAAAAAATTTTGAAATTTATTTTAAATAAAAATTACACCCATTGATAAATTATTCCAAGTCTTCCCATATATAAATTGCATTCATACCTTTTGGAGACTGTGGAATCCTCATGTTGATGACGTGAATCGTGGCACTTGAAACTTGGCAATGATGAGAACTTGTTGAACTTGTTCGATACGTCTTCAACTCACACTTGTCATAGGCATGGAGGACAATCATGTACACTATCCTATGACTCAAATGTTTTTGTCCAGAATTGAGCCAAAACTACATTAAGACTAGATTGGAAATTTGTGTCCTTACTTTCTCTTTCTCATCTACGCCATACTCACCACATCTTTCTAACAAATATCATCAATAATCAAGAATCGCGTTCTTACTCTCAAGCCATGGAATCTATCGAATGGAGTGATGCAATGGCCAAAGAAATTTAAGCCCTTGAATATAATAACACTTGGTCGTTATGCCCAGTGTAATACCCGTATTTTTATTGCTTTTAAATTTGGGATTTATTAAATTTAAATTGAGATATTAATTTAATATTAATCAGGAAATTTATTTTAAATATTTAATAGCGTGATGAGAGTTAGTAATTATTGGGAATTTATTGAATATTACATAATGAGTAAAGTAATATGTAGAATTGAATTTATTAAAATTGTCACGAGTGAATAATATGACAATTATGGAAATTAAGTCGGGACGCGCTTGTGTCGTGTCGGGACTAAATTAATATTATAAAAAGGTGAAAAATTATAAGTCACCCATATGGTCATTTTGAGTGCGCCAACGTGTCCAGAAGGGTTGAGTTAGTCAGAAAAGTGTACTCGAGGGTTTTGTTTGGGTCTCGGGGAATTTTTAGGCCTAATTGACATCTCGGGAGGGTATTATAGACATTTTGTATTTTTGGGTAATTAAACCCACGAATTTTCCTAAGTTATATCAGCTATTCGAGTTTAGCTTTTAGGGTTAACAATCACAGAAACATAAGAATGAACATTAGAGAAGAAGGTAGGAAGATTTCCAAGAAATTCAAGGCCAAGAACCCATTCGATTTCACCACCACCAAAACATAGAACGTAAGATGAGGAACGCATCCATATCCTCATCATCAACAAATCAGACATTCGAATCCGAGGCAAGTATCTATCTTGTTTTTCTTTTATTTAATGTTTCACCCATGTTAGAATAGGATTGTTAAACATATGTTTCATGGAAGAATTTGATGATTTAGGAAATTTAAATCTCATGTTTTAGAGGAAATAGATATATTATGGCAATCTCAACATATGTAGAGGATTACCCACGAAATTGTATTAGTTTAGAAGTAAGAAATGTGGAAAAGAATTAGAAGAATGGAAGTTTAATGAAAAATTAGGGTTCTTGATAATTATGATGATTTACCCCATTAATTCAATACCCTTGAAGAATTTGTACATGTTTCACACAGGAAATTATGTATATTGGTATATGTAACCAGTAGTAAATTTGTTTACGAGTTTGGGGATCGTTAATGGAGTTTTGGTTGAGGTTGGAGAAGAAAACTCGTAGTTAACAATGGCAGAATTCGGAACACCTGCTTGATCGATCAATCGACCCCTTCCCTCGATCGATCGACCCCTCCTGGAAAACTTCATATTTTCCCCCTTTTTGTTTAGTCCGTATAAAATACGTAAGAATCCTTGAATATCATTTAAATAGTATAATGGGTTATGAAGAGGACCAGTAGGGTCTAAGTAGACTCTGTTGAGTGAAATTTTATATGGGATGAAATTGTGGGTTAACGGTGGGTTTCGTCACACATTGGGAATTATGCGTGCGTTCACTAAAGAATTGAGAGACTCGTGAAAGACTTAGACCAGAGGGCTAGAGAGGGTTTACCTATTGAATCTATATTTAGTAAGAGAGAATCCTTCGATAGATGAGAAGTAAGTATGAAATGATTATAATTGAGAATAAAATAGATGAATCCTTTATGCGAGATAATTGGGCAAAATTGTACTACGTACGGTTAATAATAATTATGGGTCATGTGTGCACCTAATTCGAAAAATGTGAATATCTATATATATGGCCGTGTGACTGTGTACATATATTAAATACTATATTTGTGAATAATCATACCCGTGCTACTTTCTATCACGGAGGTTGTCGCGCCGAGACAGTTTTAGCTTGATGGGACCTTTATGGGGGATATTGACTTGTACCCTAAAACATAGAATTCCTTGGTACAAGCTATCTGATAATGATAGTCAGACGGTCCTAAGAGATGTGAGGGGTATGTGCTGACCTCTTAGTGACTTGGAACTATGCTTCGCCTCCATTTTGGGTGTATTGTGTTAATACAGTTCGAGAATGATTCTGAACTAGTATTTCCCTTAATATGAGAGATACAGGGACTTGATAGCAGAGTATGCCAGCACCATAGATTTTATGTGGGGTGCCGATAGTGTATATATTATATGAGTGATTAATATATATATATATATATATATATATATATATATATATATATATGGAAATCTTCTACTGTGTGTATAAGTAGTTAAATATTGAATAAATGCTCCAAACTTTATAGTAAGTGTTCGGGAACTTTGTAACGGTACTGAGATATTTTAAGTAACGTAAGTAATCATGAAGAGACTAAACTTTAAACCAAATATCTTAACCCTGTTATTTCTCGAGATAAAACTTATGGGGAATAAGTTAGATAGACTTATGAGATTCAGTAGTACGGTAGGCGTGCACACTAGATGAGAGGTGAGAATTCTCAAGAGAGTGTCGCATACTAACATGGTTGTTACATTAGTCGGTAAGCATTTTAAATACTTGCTAATCTATTTTTAAATTGTTTTACACTCGGGCTTTGACCCATCTTCTGTTATTTTTCTCTCTCTTGTATATATATGTATGTATTACAGGTGCCCAGCCACAGGGCCATCATTCACAGGTTCTTCGGATTGGACGTGCTGCAGCTTATGTGGTAGTTGTAGGCCTTTGCCTTAGACGACCTCTTCATTGATTCTATTCTTGTTTTAGTTCTTTATAATTAGGGCATGTGTCGCCCGATTTCATATTCCATTTGGATTTGTCAGAGATTTGTATTTATTTATATTTTTAGTATTTAGTACTCATTGGGAGTTAACTTTTGTCAGGATGATTTCTTTTATGGTTCTTTAAACTTGGTTTGGTTTATCTAGATGGTTTAATTATTGTGTGTTAATTTTCATCCTTAGTATTTATGTGATTCTTAGACTGTTGATTATTCAAAAAGGTTTTCATATTGGAATTTAATAAAATGGAAATAAGACTTTAAATTATTTTGACACTTAGCTTAATTATTAAGGGTGTTTAAATTGGAAATATTTATTTTGCGATAGTGATGCTACGAATGAACCAACCGTTCATCTTGATTTTAATTTAATAAAGGATAGATCACCCAGTATTTAATTAGGCGGGGTGTCACACCCACTTCTTAGTGGCAAATCTCCCATTGGACGCAAATGGGTCTATAAAATTAAATATCATCCAGATGGTTCTATTAAAAGATATAAATCTCGTTTAGTTTCCAAGGGTTATACTCAAGTTGCAGGCATCGATTATCATGATACTTTTGCACCCGTGGAAAAATTAGTTACCGCCCGTCTCATTCTTTCCATTGCTGCCATTAAAAAGTAGGCTTTGCACCTACTTGATGTCAAGAATGCTTTCCCCCAAGGTGATCTAGATGAAGAAGTTTATATGAAACTTCCACTCGATTTTTCTCATAAGGGGGAGACTCATGTATGTAAATTAAATAAGTCTATATATGGTCTTAAATAGGCTTCTCGTCAGTGGTTCTCAAAATTTTCAACCACTTTTATTCAACGAGGTCTTCATCAATCTGTTTCAGATTATAGTTTGTTTACTTATATCCGTGGACAAACTTCTATTTTTGTTCTTGTCTGTGTCGATGATATTACCATCACTGGCAACAATGATCAAGCCATATTTGATCTCAAACACTCTCTTGCTTAAACGTTCTCCTTGAAAGATCTTGGAAAACTTCAATATTTTCCTGGCATTAAAGTGTCTCGTTCTAAACAACGAATATTTATTTGTCAACGGAAATATATTCTTGAGATATCATCTAATTGTGGTATGACTGGTTCACGACCATCTGATTTTCCTATGGAACAACATCGTCAACTACGTCCAACAGATGGCATTCTTCTTCATGATCTGACATTTTATCATCGCCTTATAGGGCATCTTCTCTATCTTACTATAACCCGACCTGATATTCTATATGATGTAAGCACCCTTAGTCAATTTATGCAATCTTCACATTATTCCCACCTTAATACAACCAATAGAGTCCTTCATTATCTTAAAGGTTCTATTGGTAAAGGTTTATTTCTTTCTGCTTCTAGTTCTCTTACTCTAGTTGGCTATGCCGACTCTGATTGGGCTAGTTGTCCTACTACCCGTCTCTCTACTACTGGTTATTTTTCTATGTTAGGTTCTAGCCCTATTTCTTAATAAACCAAGAAACAACCAACAGTTTCTCATTCTTCCGTGGAAGTTGAATATCGTTCACTCGTCGCTCACTTCTTAATTACAATGGCTCAAATCTCTTTTCTCAGATCTTGGCCTTGCTCATCCACAACCAATTTTATTTCATTGTGATAGCCAATATGCTATTCATAATTCCAATAACCATGTCTTCCACAAACGTACCAAACATATTGAAATTGACTGTCATTTTATTCGAAAAAAGATCCAAACTAGCCTTATTGCTCCCTCCAACCTACGATCTCGTGATCAATTGGCAGACATTTTCACCAAACCACTTAGAGGTGACGCCTATCACAGACTACTTAGTAGGTTGGGTATCCTTGATATTTCAATTCCAACTCCAACTTGAGGGGGAGTATTGGAAAAATTCAGCATTGACCACTTCAACAGCTTTAAATACCCTGCCCACATTATTAGGCTTTTATTGTTCTATGAGAGATAACTATTTGTTTATTTAAAATTCAAATTATAGATATCTTCCTTTTTTTTCCTACATATATTTTGGACAGTTTACATCTTGTATTGTTGTATATAAATACATGTTAATTAGAATTAAAATCCAAGGCTTTACAGTTAATTCAGTTCTCTGCTTTTCATTTATCAAAAATCTTTTTCTCTCTAACGTAGTGTTTCTCTCCCTAATTTGTTTTGTTTCCCTATTTTTTCCTCCCCATGTTTTCCTTTCAACCAATATCTTCCTCCATTTCCATTGTTCTCTCCATCGTCCATCTCCTGGTGTCCCGTTTCAACCGTCTTAACCGCTGCCTTCGCTGGAGTCGCGCTGACGAGATTGTTTTGCTTCTTTAATTCTGCTCCAACACATCCTTTCACCCACTCAATTTTTTTGATAAGATTCTTAATCGGTCTTAGTCCAATATGTTTTTTAATCTCAAATGTTCCTCCTTTGAGATAGTCTTTGCACCATCTTTTTTATCACACTCCTTTTCTAAGGCTCCCACCTTAGATTATGAACAATATCTTGTGAAAATGATGTTCAGATCTTAAATAAGTCTCTCATGTTTTCTTTACAAACAATCATTCTGCATAGTTTGACCTTTATGGATTCTGTTACTATTTCCTTTGGAGCTACAATTGATGGTTGGAAGGATTATATACCTAGATTAGGACATGTAGAGAGGTTTGTTTAAATCCAGATGATTCTTGTTTTATGTATATTTTGCGCAAGTTTTCATAGTTTTTACTTTTACGACTCATGGTATTAGAGTTGTATGCCTTTCTATAAGTCTCTTTGAATTGTCTATCCATTGTTGGTAGTCAGCGGTCGATCAATTACGGATCAGTTAGATTCTTGGATGAGTGGAATATCTTTGAGTAAAATCATCTCTACCCAGGTACATAGCTTCACCACAAACCATGGATCCAGAATTGCTGACTCACTCGAGAAAAAAAGCATCACTGTTGGGAGCTCTGTGCTGATAGGTTGGATCTATCGTGAATCTTGTAAGTTTTCATTTTTCATTTTTGTTCTAGTTTGTTGTTGGTTACATAGTTTAATCCCATTTGGGATGTTGAAAAAAGAAAGAAATAACTAGCATATATTTGCCTATTGCCCTAAACTGGGACAAACCCTGATACCGAGATAGAAATTGACCCACCAATATGGTTATTGATACCACATCTTTGTACCATACAAATATATTTCCTCACCGATTCCAAAATAGAGAACATGGACAAAAATAAGGTAGCAAAGATAGAGCGTGTTAATTGTGGACAATCTTCCATCTTTCGGAAGGAGTAACTCTTTTGACCTGACCTCCTTTAACGCATCTACTGAATCTCAAAAAAATCGATTTTCAAAGTATCGATGAAATGAAAGCACAATTGCGGTCATAATCATAACTGTTCATATTCTTACTATTTTCCTAAGGAATGTTTCTTATGATAAATACAATTTATACACTATGCTTGTCCCCTTTTGCTTATTGGTATGGAAAAAAAATAGTCTACCTGCCTCTTTTCAGGGTTTTATATGTCAACACCCCCCTTTTCTGTTCATTTTGGAAAAATTTCTAGCTTGTGTGTTAAGAATCGAATCATTTTAATTTTTGGTGAAGTACCATGTAATGGCATTTTGGTCAGAAATGACCTTTACTAATTAGTGCTTTTCGTTGTGATCTGATAGGTGATTGTAAAGACCATAAACGTTTAGAGAGGCTTCGGTCAAGCAACATTTAATGAACTTAAAGAGAACACTAAATATTTCACTACACAATAACTCATTCAGGTCATTATTGGAAGTTACTCTAGATTGTACTCTTACTAGATTGCTTCTGCTATTTTTCTCTTACTTTCTCCATTTGTGAATACTACTTTTGGGTTTTATTATTTGTTGATGTTTCAAAGGTTGTGACCGCATGTGCTAAGTCTTAAGAGGATGAACCTTGAACATATTGTTTAATATAAATAGATTCAATGTAGATTACGCAAGTGGATATTTTGATAAAGTATCTAGATAGTAAAGGATTTTAAATTATTAGTTCAAGTTGGCTAAAATTGCGGCTTAGATAAGTTAATATGGGTCTCATTTAGTAGATGCAAACTGATTTTCATCCACATCCACGCGTTTTATCTTTAAAAACGTCGTCTAATGCATTACTTGTTGAGTATGAAGCACTGACACTCTCCCAGAGGTCATGTACCTGTGCCTAACACGTATAGGACATTGACAGGCTCCCACACACTTGGACACCTTTCAAACTCAACTAAAGATCATATTATTTTTCTATTTGTATTTTTACATGCTTAGACACATTACGTCATGCTCAATCATAATTCAGAGACTATAAATTATGTGAATGTAGAATTGGGCATATTTTAGTCATTTTAAGATTTTATTGCATTTTTGTTATTTTCATTTATTTCCTTTATTTGATTTATTTTCTTTTATTAGTTGTTTGTTTGGTATTATAGGAAGGAAGTAGCAAAAGGCTAATAGGGACATAATTGTAATTACTTCTATCGTGTGGAGCCTAAGCTACCTTCCTCCTATAATACCCATATGTAGCCTCATTTTAGGCATTCTTCCATTTTATGAGATATTGATTAGAGAGAGTTGATACGAGTGTTCTCTTTTCTTGTTCCCATTTGACGTCATTTACATCAATTGGTATCAGAGCCTAGTCAGTTCTACCCATTGTTGTTGTTGTTCTAAAAAAATAAAAACTCATAAACAACATCAAGATGGGTTCAAGAAAAGTGCAAAACCCAATGTAAACTTCTAAATATCATCTCATTTAGGCTATAAACTGATGGATGGTCGGGATGGATAAAATCGACGCACGTATTTCTCCACCAACAACCACCTCGCACCACGACCCCCTCCTCCTCTAAATTTTGACCTATCCCCGCCACCCCCCCTCCCCCCCAAAGACACCTTGAGCCACCCACCACCATTAACCCCAACCCTATAACTCTTTCAAGAATCCCTAACCCCATCCCCGAAGAATTATCTACCTACGCTTCTGCAACCCATTTCATGCCCCTTCCATAAGAAAAATCAACCCCATCAAGCATTAATGTCCAAATCACTGCACCGGCGGTGGCGGTAGGCAACCACCATGGCCAGCCCATGCAGGCACTTCTGGCCAGCCTATTAAGACCCATTTTGACCCAATATGTCATGGATGAGCACTGCCCAGGTCCAAAATCTGCTTCAATTCTGACCGGAATGATACCCGCCACTTTCGACACTAAAAATTAGTCTAAGAACCAATCACAATCAAATCAAAACCAATGGAATTCCACCTTACTATTGGAAAACTGTCGATCGACTCTCTAGGAATTCCCTCACTGTTTGACACTCACCCAGGGGCAGGTACACCCACCAAGGCCAATGTCGGACACCACAACTCTGGTTGAAATCCTTTTGTAGAAGTTAGGGTCTTCTAGATTACTCCCGAGACCCCCAAGAACCCTCTGCCCGCCCCTCTCTGATTAGAACATCCAACAGGTGACTGATCTTCTCCAAATAGAGCCGATATGCTCCTCCAACTTGTGTCTGACCATTTTTAACAAATTTGACCAATTTTCGATGAAAAAACCACTCGGACAACCTCAAAGAGCTCCGATTTCAATGGGTGGACCATTTATGGATCCGATCGGCGTAAGTTATGTGATAAAAACCAGTGGATGGTCCTATCATTCCCTATTCCTTGATTAAATCACCAAAACGGTGGCCGACGTCAAAATTTTTCTTCAAGAACCCATGTTTTTTACCACCAATCCGTCCAAGATTGATCTAGAACTAGACAAAAACCCTTCTCCCACAAATCCAATCCAATTTAAACCCATTCTAAACTCATACACTCCTATGCTAGTCCATCTACATACTACCCAAGGTGACACCCTCAAACACATTCAAGAACTTGGTTTGGCACCAAAATCTTGGGTTTTAACCCCGGGGTAGATATTTTTGGTGATTGGAATGAGTGGCAAGAGGAAGAAGATGAAGACTGATGGAAGAATTGATGAATCTTCCTCAATTTGTTTAGAAATTACACTTTGAACCCGCAATTTTTGCCTCACTTTTGCACATTTTGGGAATTTTTTCGTTCAACCTCAATTTTAAAGTTTGAGGAAAAACTTTTTCGAAGGCGGTGAGAATGATGTGAATGAAGAATTGGGGATATTTTTGTCATTTTAATATTTATTGTATTTTTGTTATTTTTTCTTCTATTTTCTTTATTTGATGTATTTTCTTTTATTAGTTGTTGTTTGGGATTATAGGAAGGAAGTAGCAAAAGGTGAATAAGGACATAATTATAATTACTTTTTTAGCTTGGAGTCTACGCTACCTTCCTCCTATAAATACCCATATGTAGCCTCATTTGAGGCATTCTTTCATTTTATGAGATATTTATTAGAGAAAGTTGAGATGTCTTGTTCCCATTTGACGTCATTTACGTCATTATTTACCCTCGACATAAATGGGCTCAATTAATTTTGGTTTGTTGAATTTTGTTCTTTAAGGGATCAAAGTATAAATTTTCTAAACTATTGGAACAATGTTATTTTTTCTTTTAGTGATAAATACAAAAGTTAGCCGACCCCAAATAATTGGAAAAGGCTTTGTTTAATTGAATTGTGTGATAAATACAAAAGTATAAACAATAGTTTACGTGCCCCCAAGTTCTTCATTTTCTTCACATTTAAAATACATTGTGTCTGCATGTCAAATCATGTACGGTTGTGTGTCTTGTGTCTGTGTCAGTGCTTTGTACTTGTAGGTGAAATTAGTAGTGTGATTACTCTCAAATATTTGGTGCAGAGATATGACCACCCATGAGCAAAAGCAGTTATCGCATCAGTCCTTGCAAACTGTATCCTAGTTGGGTGAAGATTCTAGCTTGCAAGTGTACTTGGGAGCCGAGCCAAATCTCAAACCCACTATAGGAAAGAGTAGCGATGTTGAACTCATGCAATCTAGTGGTCTCTGTAAACGGAAGCAATTGCACACCGTATCCTTTAGCACAAAGAACATTGTACAACATTATTCTGATGAAGAAATTCATACTTATGTTAGATCTGAGGAGGCGAGGATAATTAAGCATCATCATACAAGTGCTAATGCGCACGATGGTGGGAGGATTGCTAGAAATGCACTGTTGCTATTTACCATTTTGCAAGTGGCAGTTGTCACATATAAGATTATGTTGTCGATTTTGTGCCACATCACCTAATAAAATATCGGGTGATCAGTCCTATACCAAATTAAACAGGAATCTCATCTGGTTCATTCTTATCATCACTATCGAAAACTTTTTAAAATTTACCAACCACCTAGTATTCAAAAAACATGGTGCCAAATCTTTTTATTATTAATCTAAGGCAAAATAAGTGTGAAATTAAAATAAAACATACAATGTTAATAGAAACCAATCATCATATAGACTAATAAAAGTCATGCCGAATAAACCATCGGCTACATCCACAGCCAAACCAAACTAGCAAAGAGTAATAAGTCCCATACAATCTGAAAAGAAACTGAATAAAACTGTGAGCAACATGCTCGAGATGGTCTAATAAGGATCCCTACACTAGGAATAGAAAATGGATGTGTCAATCAAAATCCTGCAACGTCCACACACGCTGCAGCTGCGATTCTCGAGAATGAAATCAAGCCTGGCATCCCTGTGGTAAGGTACCTGAAATGTTTTGAAAACATTTTAATAGCAAGGGTTAGAACCCAAAACATTTGAAAATATTTAGCAAGTGAATTTAAAAGCAAGAAATTAAAATCAAAATATGCCCTTCATATTTAAGTTAGTACCACACACTCTCTTGAGGCCACCTCACCCCTCAACTAATGTGCACGCCTAACGTAAATATATATAACCCAGTTAGCTAATCCTCTGTAACTATTCTTGTCTCATATATTTCACTACTTCCCATAATCCAAACCCGAGTGAGTATAGTATATACATTTTATGAGATATTATTCGCATTAACTTATTTAAATCATTCCTCATTTAATGCCTTATAACATTATCACTAATTATATCACTTATATGGTTCACATCATGTATACGAGTTATAAGTTATTGTTTACACTAACTTACATAAAACATCGTTTCTCATTTGATATCATATAACATTATCCCAAGTTATATCGTTTATATGTTTCTCACACTACACCAAATCTGCCTAATTGTCACGGTCATTGACCTTGACAAGTTGGACTTGTCAAGGTCAATGACCGTGACAATTCGGGGCGAGACACCTTTTTTTGTCACGAACGTGTCACGGTCATTGACTATGACAAGTTCGTTAGAATTGTCACGGTCGTGTCACGGTCCCAGACCGCGACACGTTTAGTCACGATTAATAACCGTGACAAATCCTTGACCCTTTTTAAAAATTGTCACGGTCATTGACCCTGACAAGTCCGTGACAATAATC
Source organism: Sambucus nigra (assembly GCA_949130495.1). NCBI lineage: Eukaryota > Viridiplantae > Streptophyta > Magnoliopsida > Dipsacales > Adoxaceae > Sambucus > Sambucus nigra. The sequence goes on from OX422224.1 coordinate 6,977,887, forward strand.
CTTTGTCAAGGACTTGTCATGGTCAATGACCGTGACAATTCTGGGAAGAATTTAAAAAAAATTTGCTGGGCAATATGGCCACTGCCACGGCCCAGCAGTATATTTGTACCTGTTATAGAAACATTGTACCTGTTCAAACATCATATATCCAAATAAACTAAAGATAATGCAAATATATATTCAAAATAGAAACAATGTAAATGACGATATAATCCAAATATAATTCAAATGTACCAACTTAAAAATAATGTTACTACATGTTTGGAGTAAATGTGAGGAGGTGAGTAGGCCACACGATATACGAATTGACACACGCACTAATATACATCGTGTCGCAATGTCCGTGCAACCACAATAGGGAGTTCTCCTTCCTGGGTATCACATGCGTGACGAGCACTTTGGACTCGATCACTTGAAGCGCACGTCCATGAACTATTCCACGCTGGACGATATTCGGGTGCCTCAACCCCCGCCCTATCCACTGGCCATCAAATACGTCCAATATGAAAACGCTCGGCCAACCAATTGTCGACATCGGTCTGGGGAAGGGAGCCAAATAAGGAAGTGGATCATCGAAGTACGCACATGTTGGTGATGAAGCAGCGAGGTCCATATCCTCGTCGTCCTGCGCCTCGTCCTCCAGCACCTCCTCCTCCTCCACCGCCTTCTCCTTCCCTTTCCTCTTATGGTCTCCGCCCAACGTACGCTTCATGAATGAGTACATATCTTGGACCGTCGCCTCCAAATGGGACAGCTTCGCGTCATGTGAATCCACCGTTCGAGACAACCCGGTGTCGCTCGTCTCCAATCCGATGATCCCAGATTTGGCCACCCACGATCTCACCCCCCTTGTCCTCCCCTTGCGATCAGAGCCAAGCACTTGGCTGAGTGCATCTGTGAACAAAGACGCCTTGTCGGCATCAGACTGCGACTCATGCACTTCCTTAAGCTTTGCCTAAAACGACAAAAAGCACATGATTAGTAAAATAAGTAAAATAAAAAATTATAACATAATTAACAAAAATTAAACTGTTTGATTACTTACAATCGTGGCCGCGACGCTCGGGGACACATTCTTGTCCCTCCCCTTCTTCGTCTGAGGAGCCACATAAGTATCGAGCCTATGTGGCTTACCCCCAGGGCCACTCCCTACCCCCTGAAATAAAATAAAGTAAAATTAGTATCGGCCCCGCAAAGTAAAATAATGAAGAATAATATATTTTTGTAGTTATAGAAAAATTAGATCTTACCTTCATCCTATGCTCCACCTCGGCGTAAGACATTCGGCCGGAGTAGTGCACGTCCGTCTTTTTTGCCCGATTTTCCCTCCTCGATTGGCGAGATGCCAATTGTCGCTCCCCGATCTCATTGTCAATGAACTTTTGCCATTGTGCCAATGAGATCGGCTCCTTGGGCGGGACGGATTCACGCCATTGGATAATGGACTCTCGTATTTTCCCAAAGTATCGTGTCCGCATATTTTTCTTCCACGTCTTGTGTTGCTCCCTCAACTTCTCCAAGACGAAATCGCGTAGCTTTGGATCCAAGTTGAATTGTTCCTGTCCAACAAATACAATGTTAGTTTCTAATAAATATAAATATAAATATAAAATGAAATCGAAATCGAAATCGAAATCGAAATCGAAATCGAAATCGAAATCGAAATCGAAATCGAAATCGAAATCGAAATTGAAATTGAAATTGAAATTGAAATCGAAATCGAAATTGAAATTGAAATTGAAATATTCATATAAATATAAATATATTACCTGTAGTGCCGGCCAAATAGCTAACTTGAGCTCATATGGAACCTCCTTCCAACTCATAAACCCCGAGCCGATGACCGTCTTTAGAAACTCGAGGGATCTCGCTAATAGCTCCGACTTGTTCTCGATGGTAATCCCAAATTTGCCATATTTGGGGAGCCTAGGGGCCGAAGAGCCCTCATCGGCCCATACGACATCATCATCCTCGACTTAATACCTGAAGGAGATATTTGCTTTAAAAAAATGTTATTAGTACAGATAAAAAAAAGTAAGATATGCAAATATGAACAATTACTACAAACCACCCCCTGCCCCCACCCCCACCCCCTCCCTCACCACACACACGCACACGTACACGCACACACACCACCCCTTACCCCCCACCACACACACAATAATCCAATAATGATTAATAATTATATATACTATGTTTCATTTAATTATGTCTTATTTATATTCAAATTCAATTATTCAAAAGTTGAAAATTCCACCCCCATATGGACAATAATCCAGTGTTCATGCCACTTTTAAAACTAACCAACCCAACATTTACTAAACAAAATAATCCAACAGAAATGTCAACAACAAATGTGTATCCCGTACTCCTTCTAATTCATCTACTCAATTAATTCATTTCATCAATTAAACTACCTTGCCCCACCCCCTTCCCCCATCCCTGCCCCCTCCCCGCACCTTGCCCCACCCCCTTCCCCCACCACACACACGCACACATACACGTACATACACCACCCCTTGCCCCCCACCACACACACAATAATCCAATAATGATTAATAATTATATATACTATGTTTCATTTAATTATGTCTTATTTATATTCAAATTCAATTATTAATAATTATATATAGTATGTTTCATTTAATTATGTCTTATTTATATTCAAATTCAATTATTCAAAAGTTGAAAAATCCCACCCCCATATGGACAATAATCCAGTGGTCATGCCACTTTTACAACTAACCAACCCAACATTTACTAAACAAAATATAATCCAACAACAATGTCAATAAAAAATGTGTATCCCGTACTCCTTCTAATTCATCTACTCAATTAATTCATTTCATCAATTAAACTACCTTGCCCCACCCCCTTCCCCCATCCCTTCCCCCTCCCCCCCACCTTGCCCCAACTCCTTCCCCCACCCTGCCCCCACCACACACACGCACACGTACACGTACACGTACACACACCACCCCCTGCCCCCCACCACACACACGAACATGTACACGTACACACGCCACCCCATGCCCCCCCCCCCCCCCCGCTATGGTCCGAGGGGGAGGGTACCATTTCGCCATTCTGATTTGGTTATCTTTATGAATGTACTGAACCCTGAGGAATCAGTCAGTTTTACCGATGGGAATGTTTTTGGACTTGGGACATTGATTGAGGCCCTTACACCGGGGGAAGAATGGAAAAAAATGGCCTTCCATTCGGTTGCAATGGAGGATTTACCGAGACTACTTCACTATATCATTGTCCACTCATTCATGGTGATGAGCAACCGGTCAGAGGTGCATCACAAGCACGCCGCATTTATCTACGCACTGATAAATAATTTGGGCGATATTAGCTTGCCCAATATATTTTTGAATATGATGTGCACGACGACTAAGGAGAGAGCCAGGACATTCTCCCTTCCTTTTCCTATCCTCATCATGAGGATCTATTTATCGCATGCTTGCCCAGAATTCAACGCTGACCGCAAGCAAGACCCACTCGGGCTTCTCATAAAGAACAATATTTCGAAGATGCTGAAACACGAGTGGGGGCAACCAGGGAACAAAAGACAGAGGGAAAAGGTAGCTGATGAGCCCGACGATGAGGAGGCTGAGATTAGGATGGAAGAGCAGGGGCAGAGTTGGCAGGTGCCACCCACAGATTTTGATGGCCGCTTTGAGGCATACAGGGCACTGCAGGACCACCCCTGGGAGGAGACCCAACTCAGGTGGGCTATATGGGAGTCCCGCCTGGACCAGCAGCAGGCCGAGTAGCGGAATTATCAGGCCGAGCAGCGGCAGGAGTGGGCCGAGCAGAGGCAGGCTAGAGTGCAGCACATGTATGAGTACCTAATGATGCAGCGGATGATGAGAGATATTTATTTGTAGAGGCATGATTCGGACACAGCACTACCTCCTCATTTTCAGGACCTTTCTGATCCTAGTGGTTCCGGCCACTAGGCTACTGTTGTACTGGGTAATTTTATTTTGGCATTTCTGGGGCGGATAATAGGTTGTATTATTTTATTTTTCTTTCTTTTTATTAGTTGTAATGTATTAAGTTATTTTGTATTGAACATATGGAATGAGAAATGAAAATGTAGTTTGTGGTTGTTTATTAGATTTTGATGTGTGTGACCTTCCATTTTATAAAATCAAAAAGTTCACCATCAATTTATCTAGTATTTGCACTTCAGCCCCACTATATTCTTGTGACTTGTGACATAGCTTCTTTTAACTTAATACATCGGTATATATCCTTCCTATGCTTTGTACTAACTTTTTTTGCAGATTCATTTGGACTTGTACTTATGGAGATCGTTCCAAATGTGGGTAATATCATTATTTTCCTATCTTTGTGTTGTGTTTTTTAATGGACGCATTGAGGACAATCCAACATTTAAGTTAGGGGGTGTGGGATATTCTATCCATTTCATTGTTTAGTCCTTAAATTTGACTACAGTTTAGTTACAAAGCATGTTTTTGTTAAAAATTTGAAAATTTTCAAAAATATTTTCTTTCTTTTTTCTCCTTTTTTGGGGTTTTTGCCCCCGTTTTCGATGATAAATTTTAATAATTTCCCGATCCATTAACAATTCAACGATGCATGTTCTCGATTTTAGAAGTTATTAGACATTAGTCCTCAAATCATTAATATTATGAATAACTTCATGTATTAAACTTTAATCCCATGAGCACGTTCACTTTCACTGTTATATTGATTTGGTTTAAGATTTTTATAACTCGGTAAGCTTTTGTTGCATTGTATATACTTACACCGAGTGAGATCAAAGACCTATCTTCATTTGTGAGTGTATACAATATTCTTTCCTCTTTGAAAACGTTACAGTCGTTGGTAATCTCTTTATTCTTTCATTGACCGTTCATTAATTGAGTTCATTCTTGAAATGTATTACTTGAGCATGATTTTCATATATTGTTTTGACTCGAGAATTGCGTAAACTTTTTGAAATGATCATAGGCCATCTTTATATATCACCCATATAACCTTGACCTCACCTTTTATATGTTCCCTGGTCAACCCACTTGAGCCTAAATACTAGCCTTTCGCTTCATCACCGAAATTCCCCTAACCAACTACAAATTTTTAGTTATATACCATACATATTACCTTATATACCCTTCTTTGGATTGTTATTTTGGGATTGAATGATATTTTTGTGTTTTGTGGTCGCAATTTTAGCATGAAAAGAGTGAAAAAAGAAGAAAGTGTAGTGTAATAGAGAAGAAAAAGAGAAAGTTGAAAACAAAAGAAAACAAAAGAAAAAAGTGAGAAAAAGAAGAAAAGAAAAAAGAAAGAGAAATTTATATATACTGTCTATAGTGTTTCAATAAGCTTTGATTACTCTCGATTGTTATATCTAATACTCATTTGGAAATCAATGTCCAATTTTTGAAATTGCCCACTTTTTTCCATTATCTTGAGTTTCATCCTCAAACACTTTGAATCCGTATATAAATCCCTTTCACTTCGTACCCCAGCCTAGCCTACATTACAACCCTAATAAATTCCTATGTGATTTTAAGTAGATGTAATTCAAAGGGTTAAATAGTTTTGATAATCTGTTAAAATGCATTTCGCCTCTTTTATATGTGCGGTATCCTTTCACTGAGATTACAGTTTTTATTTCCTATATAGCGTTCTTCATTTGTGACATGTGTGCGACCTAGTTTCCATTTACATTTACTCTGTATGCCTGCATGTCCAGTGTGTTACCTCCCTGTTTCAAGTAAATTCATTTGATGAGTGTAATGCCCGTGAGGATTGACTTTTATGCATGCTTTGATATTTAGTATCCGAGTTACTTAAGTTTTTGCCAAACAATATTTTGCATGTGCTCACTCCCCTCCCACATGTTAAAGTTTCAATTCATTGAGGTTCATTCGATAATGTTAATATCTGTGGACTTTTCACGTGAATTTGTTTGCTATGCTAATAACATGCTGAAATCTTGTCCGTATTGTTGAGTTTGTTGCATATGATTGGGCATATTTTGAGGAAAATGTTTGATGTTTGTGGGTATCATCCCTAAAAACCCTTGCGAGACGACACTCGTCCACTAGGGTAACCTAGGGGTTTAATGGCTTATTACATCCACTAAATGCAATTGTTCACCCGCGAAAGTGGCCTTATCTTTTTATTGCTTTCTTATCCTACTTTTATACTATCTCCTATTTTGGTTTACTTGTTCTTCTTGTTGCATCCTATTTCATTGCTAAGGACTAGCAATGTGTAAGTTAGGGGTTGTGATAATACGCAAATATTGCATATTTCATTCGTCGAACCTATGCATTTTAGCCCCCTCGGGTGCCTTAATCTCTATATTTAAGCCCGTTAACTAGATAACCTCGGTTTATATTGTTAACATGATATATGAAGTATAATTGGGCTTTTGTAGCTATTTGGGTACTAAGTATGGGAATCGAATGCATTCCGGTGAAGTTTTGTATGCAATCGCATGTTGAAGGGAAATCCGGTCATTTCATATCTTGGGACTATATCTACATGGAAGTTGTAGACCTCCTTGCTAGCTTCGCGTGGCCATAAATGGTGCACGAATCCGATTCATAATGAAGAAGTTACGGCGATTTCAGCGAAGGGAAAAATAAGGAAATCAAAAGAGGAGGGGAAAAGAGAAGAAAAGAATGCAGAAGTTGTTGCTTGGCTCACCCCTGCTTGATTGATCGATCGATCGATCCTTCTGAAATTCCAAAATTTAGCCTTGATCGATCTATCGACCAAAGGGGTCGGTCGATCGATCGATCCCCTATTTTCTGCAGATATTTTTGCCTTCTTTTCTTTCTTCTTTTCTTTTCTCCCAACTTACTATATAGGCCAATTTTGTTGTAATAAACCATATACTTAGTTTTAGAAGACATTTTAGGTTAGGGTTTGGTTTGGAGAGCTCATTTTCTCTTCTTCTTTGGGGTGACAACCAATTGGTTTTGTAAGATTAAACTATTCACTTCCATCTCCATTAATATAGCTTTGTTCTTCATTTTTCCTTGCTTTGTAGAATAATTTCCTTGCTTTCTAAATTAGTTTGACTGCTTTATTTCTTGCTTTCCTAGTTAAATTAGTATAAATTAGCTTAGTTCATTATGTGCCCTTAGATAATTAGGTTCGGGATGTCGTTCCGCCATTAACGGTCCCCGAGCTCAGAAAATTAGATTTTATGTAAATTGTGTTTAATTGAACCCGCGAAAATTAAAGTTGAATTATTATGCGTTTAACTGTCATTGTCATGCAACATTAGTGTTTGTATCAGTAATCCGAGTTTAATTCTTGTGCAACCATTTTCGGTTAAATGTTTATTCATGCAACTTTGGCTTGAATTCCTTATTATGCGAAGTTTATGATTAACTAAAAATGCTCAATTAAATTGCTTTCGAGCCGGAATTCTGATTATTAGTTGTTTCGAGCCGTATGGTTGGATGACATCCGGATCCTCGCTTTACTTTTATTTAGACTTAACTTATTCTTTTCTTTTATTTACAATCAACCATCACCTTTTTACACTTTTATTCCTGAATTAATAATCTGTTACAATCTATCAAACCTTCTTTGTGGATTCGATACCCGACTTACCGTTGTACTCACCAGTTGAGTGTAGTCGTAATTTAGGTTTCATTTGTATTGAGGCGGTGAAATGAGAACAACGACCAGCATTTGACACGCGCCGCATTTCATGCCCTTTATCAGATATCTACATAATTATTATACGATTTAGAGGAAAATAATCGTTATAGCAAGTACGGGTAATATTGAGGATATATACGAGTACTTAGGTTGGATAAAAGATCATGTGAGTAATAACTACATAATAAATGTATGATGATAATCGTGATTACATGTACATGTAGTATTCAAGAAATACGATGGGTACTTGGGGTAGAATAAATTCCTAAAATTGTACATAGGTCAAATAAGTACCTAATTTTATATAGGTAGATGATAATGCCTATTTTTTGATAATTTGTGTGTATGACATACCCAGCTTACTGGTTATCGACGGGATGTATACGCGTGAGAACAGTCTTATCCTGATGAATATATGGGACCTTCGACTTGTCGCTCCTAAACATTGGAATTAGGTCGATTACCATTAGTGAGAACAATGGTATAGAACGGTCATTTGGGTGCGTAGGTATGTGCATAGCCCAAAGGCTTAGGACTATGTTTGCATCCACTGTTTGTGGTTCGAGGAATCTTTACCAAACCTTTAGTCCCCTATACGACGACAAGCTATACTGGGACATGATATCAGAGTAATGCATGCACCGTAGCTATGTCTCGGGGTGTCGTATTGTATTATATATATATATATAATGAATTGAATGAATATGTATATACTGGTTAGATCTATCTTCTGTGTTAATTAAGTAGAATTGAAAGGTAATAGTATGTAATTAATTAAGTATGATAATGCTTAATTATGATGAATAAATAAAAAGTCTTATCCATGTTGAATCTTATTGAATATATGTATAAATTATTGTATGAGAAAATATGCGGGATATATATGGGCTATGATTAGTTGATACAATTATGAACTACTTAGAATGGATAATAGTAACTAGTATGATTTAGAGGTACGTTAGGTGTGCACTCTAGATGAGAGGTGAGAATCTCAAAGAGAGAGTCCGATAATCTAACATGTATATTATAAGTGATAAATATTGCAATTATTCACTTGCTGTTTTCAAAACTATTTTATCATTGGGCTTTGACCCGTTTCCTTGCATGTTCTCTTTTCTCTCATGTATCTTCTATATCAGGTGTCCAGCCACAAGGACACCAGCTATAGAGGATTATGATGGTTGACGAGCTATGGATCTATGGAGTATTGTTTATACGCCTTCATTTATTTGATTCATACTTTGTAGTGATCTTTCATTTAGGGCATGTCACCCAAGAGAATTTTAGATATTTCTCTTCTATCTGAGTCAGGGTTTTATACTCATGTCGTTGTGTTACATTTACTATTGTTGGGATTTATGTATTGAGATATATTTACTGGAAAAGTTTTATTCCAGTTGCATTTAAATTCTATTGTGATATTTATTCCGTTATGTTATTGTGGAATGGAATGTGTAGAATTTTTCGAAATGGTAAAATGAAATTTTTATTGGAAAGTTTTTAACACCAGGTTAATTGAGTATTAGGTGATAGGAAAATGTTTTCGACAGTGATGCTAAGAATGAACCAACTTTATATTCTGATTTAATTGGGTATGGGACTGATCACTCGATATTTAATTAGGCGGGGTGTTACAGGAGGTTGATGTTATAACCATAATTGAACGAGATATTAAAGCAGTCGACATCCTTGCATCAAAAACTAGAATAAGAAGAAGAATATGCAAAACAAAAAGAAGAAGGTTTCCAAAAATCACAATAATATTACCAAAAAGGGACATCATAAAAGAAAAAGAAATGAACTTGTGTGGTGTTTGTATGAATTTTTTTGGGGAGTGAATATGTTGGTTTGATGTAAATCACTATAGTTGTTTAATATTTAGTATGAACATGACTATATTGAGGGTACTTTGTATGAAATTGTTTGTTCATCTTGTCATTTAAATATGTTGTTTTTTATCATAATTAATATGTTTTGTTAGTTGTGAATAAACTTTTTGTTGGACTTTAATTATTTAGTGGTGTTTTGAAGCTTGTGGTGTTTTGAAAAATGATTACATTAAAATGTTTTGTGGTTTTGTAACATCGAATGTGGTTTATAGGTTGCATAGCGATTAATCGGGTCACGTATCCCGATTATTTTACAAAGTAATCCCTATCCATAACGAATTATTGGTACATTTAGTCGTTATCTCAATAATGATTGGGGTTTTACCTGGTGGTGTTACGAAGAAAAAATAAAGGCATTGTGGCATTTTTAAGCAATTTTCATATCCATTCTGATCGGGTTTTTATCTTATGATTATATAGATGAGGGTTTGCTTAGAGACCTAAACGATGACAATTAAACCATAATTAGGGATAGACATGACAATACTTGCGAATCCTATTCATTATTTACATACCGAATGGAAGTTCAAGCATTTTTTTAAAAGACCTCTTATTCGTTATATACATACCAAAACTTATCATATATAGTCGTGATCAATATACCAATTCGATTTTTACCCTGTGGTGTTTTAAAGATTTTTTTTACCTTGTTATGTTTTATAGCAATCACCATATTCATCCTGAATGTGTCCCAAAGTTTTGTTATTTAATGACAATTCACCGTAATCCAATTTATGCGGTGAGTATTTATAGAGTTAATATTTTGACTGTACAAGTTTATTTTGACATTAATATTTATGCAGTTTATAATTATGCGATTAATATTTATACATTTAATATTAATAGACATAATTTTGGTAATAACAACATAATTAAAAGAGGACATCATTACAAATTTGTAAAAGAGGACATAATAACTACCAAAAACTACATCCACTCGTATTTCATTAAAAAAGGCATTAACTTGATCAATCATTCATTCACATTTCACCTTGATTTACAAAATGTCATTCACTCCCAAAAAATAGATCCACTCATATTGCATTACAAAATAACATTCATTCCCAAAATTACACCACCAAGTATGAATTTTATACAAAAAATACATAGGTAATATACTTCAATTACCTAATATCAAGAAGAACATCACGAGTAGCTACGTTGTATGGGCAAAGCTTCTCAAACTCTGTGATCCGTTTTGCGTATCTACTAATCCATGCACACACTTCAAGTAAGGCTTTGTTATGCCAATAACTTGCAATCAGTGGCATTGGGTACACATGTCTCAACTTCAAAATTATAAAATGATTACTAAAAACAAGATCCATTTCAACAAACGTCAGGAATTATCCGATTTTCTTATCAACAGTAAGAATGTCAAACACTATTTTAGGGATAAAAAACACAAACGCAATTATATATTTTTGCAATGAGATAACCACACTCGGGCATAAGTAATCAGTGCTTCTAATGGAATGAGCTATTAAAGTTGTTTAAGATCTTTAGAATGGTATTATGAAACTCTGCCCCGAACAGATTTTATCACCTCTTCTATAAAATCTGATCCCATACCCTTCTAAGAATTAGAATCACTACCCTTACTTAATGCACCCCTTACACACCTAAACCAACAATTACTATCAGCATTGACATTTATTATTTCCTTGAAAAAAACTGCTAAAAAACTCAGGGATATCATTTGCATACTGGTGGTATATGGGGGTGTATTTGGGGCACTATGATATTGGGACTATAAACTTCTTGTAGTTAATGTTGGATTTTCTTTGCACCAGTGGGACATTAGCCTCGGCCATCTCATATTCAAATGATTATGGCTCCCTTTGGGTCGATATTTTAAAACAGGTTCATATAGCCTCATGGTGGTCGGCGAAACTATATCCTTAAGCTTTCGCAATAAAGTCATTTTCTCATCCTCGATCGATCTTAAAAAACATTATATAAAAAATGTCATCTCTATTTCATAATCAACCTCTTAGTATTTAACTAAGTAGTAAAAGTGTGGCATTGACGATGTCGGCATAAGTCATCAAAGTCGGATTTCCAAATAAGTGCTGGAGAATCCTTCACTTGAGTCCATCAACAAACTTAAGGACCCTTTTCTCTTTCGTATCCACCTCATCGAGCACGAAGTTCACCAAATGAGTGAATTCTTCCTCATAATCGACCACTGTTCTTCCCTTCTATGATAAGTCTAAAAACTTCCTTTGTATCTCTGTTTGAATAGCAGATGGAAAGAACTGCGATCGAACTACACCCAAAATTCCTCGATAGTCATGGCATCTCTTTCCTTAGATGAAGTGATTGACTACAACCACTTCAACGTCGCCCTTACAAGCTTCAAACATGCCAAAATTTGTTTCTGAGTGTCACTACACTTAACCATATGTAAATACCTATGAATGTCCTTCTTTCATTGGATAGCTATTCAACGTCCGCATTTCCCTAAAACTTCGATGGATGGCCCTTCTAAAAGGCTCCTTTGACTCTCTCCCACACTGACAACACTAGGTGAGCCTGAATTGGCGTTACTCACTGTTGTGGCGGTGCTTGGGGAATATTATATGCCATAGAGTTCATCGCGGCATTAACTATTTGAGCAACAATAGTGGTGAGCTATGTGCGGTCATCACCCCCTGAATAGTCTGCGGCTTCGACTGAGACTCTCCTCCTGTGGCCCTCCTTATGACCTGAGCTGGTTGTCCTCTCTTGTTCGTCATTTGAAATAAAATCAAACTCTTATAAGATTCACTTAAAATTTGCACAACAGCAGGAGAACGTAAAAGCGCAATACGAATTAACAATCCTAAACATAAGGCTCTACATCAAAGAAAAAGCAACGCTGAAAAGTAAATCTGCATAGATCCTAAGGACACTAGAACCTGATGCTCTTAAACCATCTGTGACACCCCGCCTATTTAAATAACGGGTGGCCAGCCCTCTACTAAAATAAAATAGGAATCTGAGACTAGCTCATTCTTAGCATCACTATCGAAAACCAAATTAATTACTAATAAACTATTAAGCCCAATGTTAAATTTTAAAAACTTATTAACTTGCCTAAATAGAACTTTCCCTCATACAATAAACCATTCCAAATAATTTAAGTGTACATTCACCACATGAATGAATTAAATGATGAGATATAAAATAAATAAATTAATCGAAAAACTCTCGGTAAATCCCCATACAATAATCTGACAAAAACTGAAATATAGTAAAAACTATCCAATAATGGGCACATGCCCGAAATGGAATCTGAAGTACATCATATCTAGAGAACAATGATAGAAGCATCTATTCAATCCCTACAGGCATCCACAACTGCTACAATATTATTTGACCAAAAGGATAGTTAAGCGTGGCGTCCCTATGGCTGAGCACCTAAAAAGTTTAAGAAAAAGATTTTTGATATGGGTTAGAGCCCAAAACCATTTGAAAATATTTTGCAAGTATTTAGAATGTAATGATGAAAATGCAACATAATTGTTCATCTTTAAACTGGTGTCGCACTCACATGAGATAATCTTTGCCCCTCATCTATAGTGCACACATAACACATTCATTTTACTACCCTAGTTATGCTACCCTGCCTAATTAGTACCATCACTTATTTCAGCCCCACACGCTAAACTTCTAACCAAACGGTGCTACACGTATTTTATTTTTCTTTGTTTCTCATTTAGCTATCACATAAGCTTCATCATTGTAATTCTTAATTATAATCTTATCATTAACCGATTCACATAACTTTACACTTTTTATAATTTCCAAAGCTCTCACATTCGTTTAATTCACACATATACATGTAACACTCTTATATACATATATACATATCACCAGGGCCGGCTCTAGGCATAGGTGGGTTAGCCACCTCCTAGGGCCCCTGATTAATTAGGGCCCCTTCCGAAAAGAAAAAAGATTAGGTATAAAAAAATTAGTTGTATAAAAAAAAGGCCCCCCCAAAAAAATTTGTTATGAAAAAAATTAGAGTTATCACTTAAAAAAGACCCCCAAAATAAAATTTATTCTATTTAAAATAAACCCATACACTAAACCCAACAACAACATAATAACCCACCCACCCACTAAACAATAAACCCACCATCATAACCCAACTCGACCTAACCTAACCCATTTACTTATTCTATTCTAACCCTAACTCTCTCATTTCTCTCACCCACTTTCTTCTCTCAGTCTTCTTCTCTTCCTCTCTTCTTCTATCTCACTCACACTACTCTATTTATCTACTAACCAAAGAAAGAATAAACCTCTCCCTTACCCACCCCACCCCCCCAAAAAACCTTAGCCGCCACTGTCCCCCACCCCACCCCCCACCCTAAAAAAAATAATCTTCGGCAGCCCCCATCGCCCCCAAAAGACAAAAAAGAGCAGCCCCCCTTTTTTTCTTGAACTAACCTCATCAAAATAAGGGTTAAAAATCTAGGGTTTCAATTTCTTCAATTTCATAAAGTTAGGGCTTGATTGGAGATTGGTTGGAGCTTGTTTATGTAAGTATATATTATTCATTTGCTTTGTTATATCCCACTATATAAATTTGTTTGTTTAACTATTAATATTTGTGTTGTGTTTTTTTTTTGTGTAGATTCCAATTTGTTACTTGGGCATTTACAAATTAAAATTTGAGATTGCTCTCAAATTGGTTACAAATCAGATTCTATTGTTCCTCTTTAGCATTTTTCTTTAAAATTGTTTGTCAATATTGTTGAGAATCTTGTGATTAATTTTTATTTTTGCAAATTACACTTGTTGTCGTGTGAATATGTCTACTAGAAAATAACCCTCCGGTCACGAAAAAAGAAAAAGACAAAAAAAAATTGAAGAAGAAACAACAAAACTAGCGGGTTCACTAAATAAATATTTTAATAAACAAAAAAAATAGATGTTGAACATCAAAATATAGAAGATTTAGATAATGAAAATGTTGTTGAACATCAAAATTTAGAAGAATTGGATAATGAACACTTAAAAAATCAAAGCTTTACCACTAGATATTTATGATCAGGCTAATTAAAAAAATATTGATCAAAATTTGATAGACAGAATGATAAAAAAAAGGTCCAATAAGACATAATGATATTAATTTTCCTAAAGATATAGAAAATAGGCGTTTTTCTACTATACAGTATACTTTTTATTGGAAAAATGGAGAAAACGTAATAGAGAATGGCTAGTGTACTCACGATCCGAGGATAAGGTTTTTTGCTTTTCTTGTAAGTTGTTCAAAAACAATGGAAATAAAACTCAATTAGGAAATGAAGGAGTAGATGGTTGGAAAAATATAAGTATGCGACTTAGGGGCCAAGAAAATAGTAGTGACTATGTAGATAGTATGACACAATTGCGAAAATTAATATTAATATTTCAAAAAAATGAAACAATTGATCAAAATATACAAGATCAAATTGATGGTGAAAGATAAAGATGGAGACAAATATTAAGACAAATAATTATGGTAGTGCAAGAAAGATTAAATGGATTAGCCATGTTATCAATTGAAGAAGATTTGTTAACAACAATAAATTCTGATGATTTAATTCATAGTTTTGCATCGAAAAATGCGAGAACGCATTTTCTTTAAAAAAATTAATATAAAGGTCCCCAATTTAATTATTCGCCTATGGCCCCCAAAATTATAGAGTCGTCCTTGCATATCACATCACACACACACACACACACACACACATATATATATATATATATATATATATATATATATATATATATATATATATATTTATTTATTTATTAATTTATTTTTATTTTTTTTACACCGTTACCCAAATATAACTATAAAGATTCCTAAGCTTATAAATATAACAAATTATGCAATTTCATTCCAAATTAATGGGTCAGAAACTAAACTTCAAACAAGGAAATGTCTTTACATTGCAAAATTTTAGTATGTGTAGCAATTTATTGCTTTATCATCAGTAGTAATAATAATTTTCAGCCTTAGAATCAGAAGACGCTAGCCTTTTCTGATTTGTGTTTGAGAGAGGAATCAGCCCTTTGCCCCGACTTGTGCGAATGCTTCCATGAGTAACTTGATGTGGCCAGCCAAGGTTTGCTTAAAATTATGTGATCAGCTCTTGTCACCCTCGTCAACATCCTGAACCCCTCCTCTCACAAGACACCCTACTTGAGCCCCATCCATATATGCTTTACATGCCACCAGAATATCACGAGCACACTTGCAGAAATTCCCCACAACAAAGTCCTCAAAATGCTTTGGTGGCCGCCTCATACTGTACACCATCGTTTTCAGTGAGAGGATAAAAATATTCTCATTATACAGCAAGGAGATCTCCTCTCCACTTGTCGAGACACTCATATTTGCATATCCAGTCTCGTTGAAGATGGGCTTTGCATTTAAAATAAGCCCTTGTATAGAGACCAGCACTTGAAGCATTAGTGATACGCCAGGGATCCATTTCTCTTTTTGGTCACCCTTCCAAGTGGTATGAAGGTTGAGGCATACTTTTCCACAATTGTACAAATTAGGATTGATTCGAAGTCCACCAGAGCAGTAGTACACGTACGGTGGGACTTTAGGATAACTGCTAGGGAAGAACACATCAAAGAAGAAGTGTCCATTATGGTAAGGAGTACCCTCTGCTCCTACAATTACAGCCCTCAAAAGATCCATCCTTGATTCATAAACCCTAACATATATTGTGTCAGGCAAATCCTTTTCTAGGATCTTCCACTTGTCTTGTATCTTCTTTGCCCAATTTTTCGATGGCTGCTTTGATGAATAACCACTATGCAAATAGTGATGGTCTAAATGGTCTTCAACCGTATCAAATTTTTTAAAAAGTTGTAACTTGTTCAGAATTTCATCTTCGTTTCCACACTTTTCCATGCTAAGGGACAACAACGAAATTGTCGAACATCCTACTTGGGTTACACTCTTCGAAGACTGAACCCCATCCATTGATCCAAGAGTTGTTGTACCACTAGGTCCAGATGAAAAATTGGCCAAAGCTTCCTTCCCCTTTTTATTTGTGACAACTTTTCCATCAATCAGCAGGACATCGCCACAATCTTCATCCATGTCAACATCAATCACTTAAGGGTGAATAACATCTTTGCATCTATTAGTCTTTGAATTGGAATGCCAATTAGTCGGCAGAGGAATCTCAACCACCTCAGGGTCCATGCAAGAAGAACTTACCCCAGGAAACACTCTTTTTTGGGGATTTGGCGGTGGGAATTCCATAGGTGTTTGTGCACAGAAAGAAAAGGCAAAGATGCTTAGGGCTAATCTTGGATGGCTTTCAGCGATAGCTCAATTCCTATATATATGTTTTTTGGGGATTTGGAGAGATGTATGTTGCTAGTTGTGGGAATTCCGTGCATAGAAAGAAAAGGCAAAGACGCTTGGCTTATCTTGGATGGCTTTCAGCGACAGTTCAATTCCTATATATTAGACCCGACTATATGAGCTTTTGAGGATGAAATTGTCCATAATCCATCCAAAATAATGTATTTGGGGCCCATTAATTGTGTTTGTGGGTCAAAATGGTTTGAACGATCCAATAAGATAGTTTGTTGGCGGGTCATTAGTGGGTCAAAATGGTTTTGAAACCTCTCAAAAATAAAACTCAAATTGCTAAAGAGTTTAAAGATTTTTTTTTATTTAAGTACTTGTATATTTTTTTCAAAATTATTATACCATATTTATTCGTATATGGTATAATAATTGTTTTTTCAAAAAAAAAGATGGTCAACCTGACCTGACCCAGATTTGACCCGACCCAACCCGTCCAAATTATTATGTCCGACCCGCTTTTGACCCATCCAAATTTATCCGTATCCATTTTTTATCCGTCCATAACCACCCATTTGCCACTACTATATATATATATATATATATATATATATATATATATATATATCACTCCCTATATACACAGAATCCCATCCCTAGAGCAGAGACATCATGAATGCATTACCTAGAATTCTAGCAGGCTCTAGGTAAATCACGTATAGCGGTAGCAAAAATATGGGTTGGGCCTAATTTGGTCGGGCCAAATATGGGTTAGGCTAAATGTAGGTTGAGATAAATGTGAGCTGAGTCAAATATGGGCGGACGAAATATGGGCTGGGCCAACCCATTTTTTCTACCCAAATAAGTATTAAAATTCCAAGTATATGTAAAAAAAAAACATATTTTACTCGTAACTTTTAAAAATGAGCTTTATATTTCACTCGCAGTTTTCAAAAAATGGGATCCATATTTGAATCATAGCTTTCAAATACGGATCCCATATTTGACTCATAACTTTTAAATATCGGTCCATATTTATCTCATATTTTTTTTTTAAATGGGCCCTATTATTAATTGATTGGGGCTAATATAGGTTGTTTGATCATTTGGGGCTCATTTTGTAACTATTAATCATGTACACTGGGTAGGAATCTCACCATCAAACCCGAATCATAAAGATGTAACTTGAGGTTGTCATCTATATACATCCGTGGGTCATAACCATACTACATTACCCCACTAGACTCTAAACTCACATACAATGGTCATGCAACAGTTCTTTGATCTAGGGAACCGACTTAACACCTACTGGTCATGCCAGGGTGGGCTGCCCACTATACAAAACCTCCATCGATAACATCCATAGAGTAGGTATGTTCACAAACACACACACACACACACACATACACACACACACACACTGTAAGGACATTTTTGTCCATTATCAATTTGTTATGTCGTACATCGTTACACCGTTGAAGAAATTCAAGATTCATTTCTCATCAAACGGATCCGAATATAAAAGAAGAGGAGGAATCAAAAGTCTAACAGGCCGGACCCGTCCGCCCAGAGAAAATGAACCGATCCGACCCCGGACCGGTCCGCCCCTGTACCGGACCGATCCGCTTACTGAAAATCCAGTACACCCCAGACCGATAGCGAACCGATGACGCCAAAAATAAAAAGTACCGGTTCGCCTACCCGGACCGATCCGCCTCAGATCTGGACCGGTCCGCCCTGGATAAACTCGAACAGATCGTGTTCAGATTTTTAAGGCCCAGGACTTCTTATTTAATCCCACTACGGGGAGTTGGTTTAGCAAGACTTCTACACGATTTTCAGAGTACAAAAACTCTAAGTATTCACCTGTTGAGTCCCAAGACTCTAGTTTTTTATTGATTCACACAAACTCTCATACATTTGTGAATCTATTTGTAACCCTAGAACACAATCCTTTGTTGTTCAACCCTTGTGAAGAAGACCGTTCTTCTTCTTCATTGCTGGCCTACTGGAAAGGGATATCTCTAGCCGCCGACTACAGAATCCGACACCTGAGGGTAATTCTTAATCGCTTGTATTTTCATTGTAATCCGAAATTGTACGTTACAATATTATAGTGGAAATAAATGGTTTTGCCCTTTTGGGGTATTTTTCCTCAATTGTGTGTGCTTGAATAACTGTTGCATGTTTAGGGTTTGTTTGAGTTAAACTGAATTTAATTATATTATTTCTTAATTTGAACGCACGCGCCACTTCTTTTCAAATTGGTATAAAAGCGGGTTACGCTAACCTATCGCGTATTCCTAAGTTTTTGCAAAAATTTTCTAAGATATCAATTTTCTAAAAAATTGATTTATGAAAAAGAACGTGTTCAATGGAGAAATCATATAATAAAATGTCAGTTTTTTATGGGACTAACTATGCATATTGGAAAGCCCGTATGAGGTCTGATTTAAAAGCCATAGATGAACGTTTTTGGATTCTAGTTGAAAGAGGGTGGACACCTCCCTCCGTCACTGTTGAAAACGTGACCAGTTTAAAACCTGTCACTTTATGGACTGAAGATGAACTTAAATGGTCTTCTTTTAATTCCAAGGGTTTGAGTGCTATTTCCAGATCCATCACTCCTGATGAGTTCCGATGTATCATGACGTGCACCACATCAAAAGAGTCATGGGATGTTTTACAACTCACCCATGAAGGAACTAATGTTGTGAAAGAGTCTAAATTGTAAAATTTGACAACTCAATTTGAAACCATCACCATGCATGAGACTGAATGTTTTGATGAGTTTTATGCTAGGCTTTCTGACATTGTTAATACTAGCTTTAATCTTGGTGAACATATTCCTAATGCTAGAGTTGTTAAAAAGATTCTCCGTTCTCTACCTAAGCGTTTTATCTCTAAAGTCACTGTGCTAAATTCTATTGGTAATTTAAATACGCTAAAATTGTAAGAACTTGTAGGAGATTTGCAAACATATGAAATTGATATGTTCCCTAAAACTGCTAAGTCTAAAGATAAGGGAATTGCACTTAATGCCCAAGAGAGAAAAAGTGAGGGGACGACAAGAAAGAGAGTAGAGTCATCTAGAAAGAAAGAGAGTGAAACTTATGATTCTGAGTGTGATTTTGACTTAGATGATTTGGCTCTATTTGCTAAAAACTTTAAGAAAATTCTCAAATTTAAGAAAAGTGAAAATTTTAAAGATAAGAAGAATTTTCAGAAAAATAAGTTTGAAAACAAAAATGAGAAAGATGCTAAAAACCCTCCTAAGAAAGAAAGTGAGAGATTCTATGAGTGCGACAGTAGGGGACATAGAGCGTTTGAGTGTGCTACTCGTCTGAATAGAGAAAAGGGCAAGGTTATCCTTAATGCTACCCTTAGTGACGACAGTGAGGTTAAGTCGGTGGACTCGGGAGATGAGTCTCCGCATAATTGTAACTTCGCAACATTAATGGCTAGTCATGTGAGTACTCCTAATGCACCTCACGAAGATGAGGATGCTAAGTGAGGGGGAGGATGACACAAGTGAGAGCGAGAGAGATATTCAATGCGCCTACGCTGAGTTATATTCTGAGTCTTTTAAAACTAAAAAGCGTAACAAAGCGTTAGTTCTTAAGATCACCATCTTAGAGGAAGATTTAAGAAAAATGAGAGAGAGAGAAAGTCCTCCACCTGCACCGCCCTGAGAGAGAGAGAATCTGCCTGTGTTGAGATAGAGAGTGTGTTTAGAGAGAGAGAGAGAGAGAGAGATAGAGTATTTTTTAGAAAGAGAGAGGGGACTTGACTAAACAAGTGGCTAGTCTTACGAGTGAGCTCCATTCCTCCGTGGAGACTCGAAAGAAACTTGAATCCCTTATTGCCCAACTGACTCATGATCTTGAGAAAGCACGGGAAGTCAAGGTACAAATCGAGGACAGATCAGGGAAAATGGGAAAGATGCTCCTCGGCCCCGCTTTAGGTTTTGGTGATAAGCAGGTAATAGGTTATGATGGTGCTTCCACATCCCAAATTACACCTGGACCAGTTCCTGAGTTTACTACGACTCCTTATGGCCATCGTCAAAAACCTCGAAGGAGAGTTCGACCAAGAAAAGCAAACCAAGGTCCGCCTTTGACTGTGTTCTTTTGTACTTATTGCAAAAGAAAAGGCCACCTCAGGGAGTTTTGCTATAGTATGGGTCGGACACGACGTACTACTGCTCCACCACGTCATACTGATGAATTTTCTAGTCTGAGAGAGCGAGTTGAGTCTTTAGCTACCACATCTCAGAGTTTGATGGAGGAATTCCGACGGATGTCTTTCCCGTTAGTGAATGATTCTCACATTCCAGCTAAAACCAACAACAACAAAGGCAAACAAAAGGTTACCACTTCTTGGGTGCCTAAGAAAGATAAAAAGGCCTTTGTTGTTCATGTTTCTCTCAAAGCAAATAATACCTCACAGTGGTATTTTGATAGTGGATGCTCCAGACACATGACAGATGATGCCTCATTTTTTACCTACCTTGAGGATTATAAGGGTGGTAGAGTCACCTTTAGAGATGGGAGAAAGTCTAGCATTGTAGGATGAGGTATTGTAGAGTTACCAGGACTTCCTAAGCTAGAGAATGTGTTGTACATGAAAGGTTTAAAAGTAAACCTTCTCAGCATTAGCCAGCTATGCGACACTGACTTTGCAGTAAAGTTTGATCGGGACGCATGTAATGTCTAAAATCAAGCCGGTAAACTCTTGATGCAAGGGGTAAGGACCGAGGATAATTGTTATGGGACTGTGCCCACTTCCTCACTTGTCTACAACAACACCACAATCACTCCTATGGATTTGTGGCACCAACGTCTAGGTCACGTAGATATTAGAGATCTCACTCACTTAGCCAAAAAGGACCTAGTACGTGGCTTACCATCTCTTGGAATACCAACTTCAACGGTTTGTGGACCCTGTCAGTTGGGAAAACAAATTCGTAGTCCCCATAGGAAGTTGCATTCCATTATCACCTCTCGTGTTCTTGAGCTTTTACACATGGATCTTATGGGTCCTACTCGTACTGAGAGTCTGGGTGGTAAGAGGTATATCCTCGTGATGGTGGATGATTTCTCGAGATACTCAATTGTAGGTTTTCAGAGAGAGAAATCTGATGTTGTAGAATTTTTAACGACCAAGTGTCATGTCCTGCAAAATCAACACGAAGTCACTATTAATAGGATACGTAGTGACAACGGCACAGAATTTAAGGAAGCAAAATGAGTTTTATGTGATAGCCTCGGGATCAAACATGAGTTTTCTTATGTGAAGACTCCTCAGCAAAATGGGATTGTTGAGAGAAAGAATAGAATGATCCAGGAGATGGCTAGATCTATGCTTCTAGGTCATAATGTCTCTACGAGATTTTGGGCAGAGGCACTTTATACTGCATGCCACATGGTGAATAGGGTTTATCTGCGTCCACACACACTTCAGACACCTTATGAGTTGCGGACTGGCAAGAAGCCCAACCTGGAATATTTACTTATTTTTGGGAGTAAATGCTTCATCCTATGAGATAGAGAGCAATTAGGAAAGTTTGACTCCCAGAGAGATGAGGGAATATTGTTAGGATATTCATAAAATAGTAGAGCGTACTGGGTTTTTAACCTGAAGATCTCTAAGGTTATGGAGTCAATAAACGTCACCGTATAAGATGACGAACCTCCGACGTCTATTGATTCTAACCTTCAGTGTGAGGATGAGGATTGTTCTAACAGTGATTTACCTATTCCTCTCCCACACCCTGTGGACCCTACTCATGTGTTAGGGGACACACCCGCTTGGGTTCGCAAGAGTCATGACCCGTCTAACATTGTTGGAGATCCCACTCTAGGGGTCAAGACTCGCGTTCAGCTAGAGAACGTTGTTATCCATCTTTACTACATGTCCAAAGTCGAGCCCAAGAATCATAAAGAACTCAAGGATGAACACTGGATCTCTGTGTAAGGACACAAATTTTCAATTGAGTCCATATATAGTTTTGGCTCAATTCCGGACAAAAAAATTTATTCATAGGATAGTATTCAATTGTAATATTCTCAAGCCTATGAAGTGTTTGTTGAAGACGTAGCAGCAAAGAGGATAAAGCTTCATCAATATGCCGGTTTGCGTGCCTCGTTTCTACGTCATCAACTATGGTTCCATGCTCCCAAGGTATGAATGCAATATTATATAAATAGGAGCTTGGAACAAAGATTATTGGGTGTTAGGTTTAATAAAAATTGTGTTTTATTTTCAAAAAGAATTAATTAGAACTTTAAAATAAGTTTATAAAGTTTTCAGGGATAAAATCGAATTTTCCAAATTTCTGGAAGTTCGTTCGATATGTCGTTCGAACGAGTTTTTCATTCGAACCAGATGTCGTTCGAATGAGTTTGCCAACGACTTCCCACTAAGGCATACTGGACCTTCGTTTGAAATGTCGTTCGAACGAGATTGTTTGTTCGAACGAGATTTCCAACGAGTCCATTCTGGAGCTTCGTTAGAAGACTCGTTCGAACGAGAATGTCGTTCGAACGAAATGTCGTTCGAACAAGATGTCAGGTGGGAACAGTTTTTGGCAGTTTTTTGGCAATTTTTCACCCACTTCCCCACTTAGTTTTTAACCAACTTTTTCAGACTTTATCATGTGCGGGAAGAACATTTTCCAACTCAACTTTTCCAAAACTTTTTCCATTCTATATCATATCTTAGAGAGTGTTTTGAGAGCAAAATTGGTTTAGGAAAATGTTCATGTTTTGAGTCTGTTTTATCAAAGAGACAATCATTCACCACTCTAGTTTACACCCAAATTAGTGTTTATCCAAGTTCACATATATACATATCAATTGCTTGGAGTTTGGCACCGATTTTCTCTACACCGAATTGATGAGAAGTTTGCATTGTTTTAACCGCTTGGAGAAAGGCTTCATGTACGGGGGACGGTGACCATAGAAAGTCCTATCGGTGGATTCCGAGACCACGGTGGTGTTACAAGGTTATTCTCTAGGAAGAGGTGTCTACAAGAAGAAGCGTCGAGACTTGATAGGGATCGAGTCGTGTGTTGTAAGTCTTTTGTCTTGTATTTGTAATTCCGTATCTAGGGAATTTGTGGCTAGGGCCGTCCGAGGTTTTTTCCCATCTTGGGTTTTTCCTCGTACATCGCGGCGTAGTGTGATTGATTTATTTTATCTTGCATAATAATTTAGAACGCATGCTTAGGATAATTCAAGATAAAATTTGGTTTTAATTATCACACTTAATTTAATTTGGACTTAAATTAAATATTGGGTAGAGTTAGTTAATTCAAGTCATTTGCTAAAATTGTTTTGGCCTAACTTCGGTATATTGATAATTATGACTTAGGCAAATTCTAGGACTTGAGTTGAATTAATTGGTTTAAGTGAAAATTAATACTTTTGTGTGTTTAAGTTTATTCTCACTTGTGCTTAACTTTAACTTGTTTAAGAAAATTAAAACTCGGTATTCGTATGTTTTGTTCAACCATCACATTATAACGCTTCCGCATCTCTCGAGATTTAGTCTAAAAGGAAATTATAAATTTATCATTTTAATTGAGAACAATTTAAATCCGGAACTTTACAATCTGCTATGCAGGATGAGTTGCTTCAGTTTAAAAAGAATAATGTCTGGGAACTAGTCCCCTGACCTAGTGAGACTAATGTAATAGGTACCCAGTGGATTTTCAAGAATAAAATGGATGAAAATGGTACCATAATCCGAAATAAGGCTAGGTTGGTCGCTCAAGGATACACACAGATAGAGGGTGTAGACTTTGGGGAGACATTTGCTCCTGTTGCGAGGCTTGAGTCCGTCCGTCTTCATACTCGCCATCGCATGTCATCTGCGCTTCAAGTTATATCAGATGGATGTCAAGAGTGCCTTTCTGAATGGCATTCTTCAGGAGGAAGTTTACGTGGAACAACCAAAAGGGTTTGAGGACCTCAGCACCCGGAGCACGTCTACTATCTGAGGAAAGCCTTATATGGTTTGAAGCAAGCACCCCGTGCTTGGTACGAGAGGCTTACTTCATATCTCTTAGCCCGTGGCTTCAAGAGAGGGGGAGTTGATATGACGTTGTTCGTCAGGAGAGATGACGGTGCAATTTTGGTTTCCCATGTCTATGTGGACGACATAGTCTTTAGATCCACGTGCTCTCAACATGCTCATCACTTTAAAGAGGAGATGAAAAGTGAGTTTGAGATGAGCATGGTTGGTGAGCTTACTTTCTTCCTTGGTCTCCAGGTTCGTCAGCTAGAGGATGGGATATTCATCTCCCAATCCAAGTATGCTAGAGACCTAGTGAAGAAATTTGGTTTAGACTCCTCTAAGCATGAACGTACACCTATGAGTACCACTACCAAGCTTAGTAAGGACACTTCAGGCAAGGACGTAGAGCAAACCTTGTATCGGAGTATGATAGGTAGTCTTCTCTATTTGATTTCCAGTCGTCCTGACATAGCCTTTAGTGTTGGAGTCTGTGCGCGATATCAGGCGTCCCCGAAAGAGTCACATTTACTTGCTCTAAAACGTATTATTAAATACGTGAGTAGGACTCTCTCATACGGTATTTGGTATTCCTTTGATACTGATGACCGTTTGTCCGCCTATTCAGATGCCGATTGGGCTAGGGATGAAGATGGTTATAGGAGCACTTCTGGTGG
Organism: Sambucus nigra; assembly: GCA_949130495.1. Lineage (NCBI taxonomy): Eukaryota > Viridiplantae > Streptophyta > Magnoliopsida > Dipsacales > Adoxaceae > Sambucus > Sambucus nigra. Next base: position 7,003,446 of record OX422224.1, read on the forward strand.
GTGTTTCTATTTTGGTTCTTCTCTTGTCTCCTGGATGAGCAAGAAGCAAAATTCCATCTCTTTGTCCACTACGGAGGCTGAGTACATAGCCGCCCGGAGTTGTTGTACGCAACTCTTGTGGATGAAGCAAATGCTGGAGGATTATGGGATTTCACAGGACACCATGACCATTTCCTGTGATAACATGAGCGCGATACACATATCCCACAATCCAGTCCAGCATTCGCGCACAAAGTACATCAGGATACGTGAGCACTTTATACGACAGTTAGTTCAGGAGAAAGTCGTATCCCTGAGTTTTGTTCCCACCGACCGTCAGTTAGCCGATATTTTCACGAAACCTTTAGATGCCCTTAGATTTGAGAGTCTTAGGAAATCTTTGGGGATTCGCACAGTTGACTGAGGGGTTGGTCTATGTCTAGAATAGGATTTTTTTTATGTTCATATCATATGCTTCCTATTTCTAGTCTATTTTATATGTACCATTGTTTTATTGTACAACTATTTACTTATTCTTTTTAAAAAAAAATCGAAAAAGATTTTTGTTTTTATATATAAATATTTCAGAAAAGCCCAAAAAGATTTTTTTATATACACCTTTTATGGATGAACATTTAAGATAGCCAAGTCACAATTTCATTCCATTTATTCTTGTGACTGTTTGATAGAGATTTGAGACGCTACATCATTTCATTTGCGTGCTTTACATTGTATGGAGTCTTTGAGATGTAATTAGTGATATTTTTTTACATGTTTGACTCCTATATCCTTTATTGCACACATGCACGGCTATATTTGATTATTGCACTTGTTTATCACATATTGGCTTGAGTGTTTCCATCTCAATTATGTCTATACAATGTACAATATGCGATAAACTTGACAAGATTGGAATGCATGTGAAAACCGTTTGGTGAGACTGTGTGTTTAGTTGTAAAACGGGGAGGGGCTACGAAAGGTAATTATGTATCCTTTGCGCAAAAGACACCGTTTAAAAGGACCTAAAAATGGAGGAATTTCAATATCCGAGGTCCAAAGAGGTTAAAAGAGTCCGAAAAAATTTAAAGGAGAAATTCATGCCAAATATGGGTGTAATACCCCGTAATTTTAATGACTTTTAAAATGGGTTGTATTTTAAATTAATGGATTAATTAGATTTTATTATTAATTAATTCATTCGGGTTTATCCGGACTGTGGATATGAATATGGATGATTCTGAATATTACTTAAAGATATTTAGGTAATATATGAATGTGATGTCATTGAGATGACCGTATGTTATAAATTCGATAATTTATATTTTTTAGTCAGACGCGGTATGGGACGTGTCGGGACTAGTTTATTAAATTAAAAAGGGAATTTTATTTTCTATCGGTCTAATAGTCATTTCGACTGCGTAGTTACGTCCGGAAGGTTCGAAATAGTCAGAAAAGTCTATTTGGATGTCAATTTTGAGTCTCGGGTCATTTGGGAATGAATAGACAACCCGAAAGGGCATTTTGGTCATTTTTCTAGGGGGGATGAATAGTGTTTCGGATTTGGCACTATTATAAGAATAGGTAGATTAAGTGAATGGGAGTTATTCATCTCCTCTTCACAAATAAGAGCAGCCACCTTCTTAGAGTAAGAGTAAGAGTGCTTGGGAAGGGAAAAGTCACTTGGGAAGGTGTAGAACAAGAGTCAAGGTTCACCACCACCAACCACCACCAACCACCACCAACCACCACCGGAGTTTGATCGGAGAAGGGACAACCAACTGAGATAAACTACACCAAAGGATCAGACCTACACTAAAGGCGAGTGTTTAATAATAGCAATTGAAGTTTGTATATTGTCCATGTTAAAATATATGAAAAGAGAAGATTATTCATGTTTGGAAGAGATAATGGATCATTAAATGGATTTCTGGAAAACTGAAATGATATAGGAATTTAACTCATGTGTTAGGATGATAATAATCCACGAATTAGTCATGAATCTGTTGAATAAATGATAGAAACCATTGATGTGTTCTTGAAGAAGTTATGTTAATAAATTTCTGGGAATAAGGAGAATAACATGCTTTTTAATCCAATCCTTTGATGATTCTAGGATGTTTAGAGTAATGGAAATCGTTCATCTATGTTGTTATAACATGTAGTAAAGTTTATAAGACATTTGGGATGTTTAGATGAAGGTTTAAATGATCAAAAGTTGTTAAACCCGTAGTTGCAGAAAATGCAGAAAATGCAGGCCTGGACCTGAGGGATCGATCGATCGACCCCCACCTTCGATCGATCGACCTCCCCAGTTTAAGTAATGTTGTTTCTTTTTAAATGTTGATTCTTATCCCGAAAATTTTATGGATCTTTGGTGATTATTATGTGCATATTTTGGGACTTAGAAAATATCAGTAAACCCTTGTTAAGATTTGAATTAATTGGATTTAGATTCAAATGATTTTAAATGATGAAAATTATATCGAATGAAATTTCGGTTTCTAAATTCATTTGTTAATCTCCGAATGGTGATGTATGAGGATTTAAGATAGGACCAGTAGGGGTGATTTTATATATTATCTGGGTATCCTTAAGTTTACAAGAAGGTTTAATCCTAAGTGAAAGAATACGTGTTTATAAGAGATTTGAAACTATCGGTTTTAACCATAATTAAAAGGAGAACTCAACTCGTAGTAGTTCGGGAGAAATAATGTCATGGACCAGTAGGATATTAGTAATTTCTTACTGAATATAAGATGAGGAAAAACCTATTTGAATCTTATGAGATGGGAGCTTAGAATACATTTGGTTGAAAGAGGTTATGAGATTATCCCGATCGCATAGTTTAAGTTTTCGGACCTCCTCGATCGAGGAAGTTAAGTAGTAGTGTATTGGAGGGGTTCCTTGTTTGGATTTCGCTTTGCGAGACGTTCCGCGCATGAACCTTAACGACGTCGGTAGTGGAGAGATGTTATAGGATGCGAGGATAATTAATTTATGAAGTAAAGATTTGATATTTTAAAAGAGAGTTAATGCTACGTATGGGAAATATCTTAGGGTAGTAATAATTACCTTATTGTTATTATATTATAGGTATGATAATACCTATTTGATTGATTGATAAGTTATGTGTATGACATACCTAGCTTACTTGCTATCGGTGGGAGGTTTGCGCGTGAGGGCATTCATATCTTGATGAATCCATGGGATCTTTGATTTGTCGCTCGACAACATAGGTCTATGAAAGACTTATCGGGGAGTTGATAAGTCCGCTGACTGTGGGTGCGTAGGTATGTGCGTGACCCATGGATACGAGAACTATGTTCGCCTCCAATTTGTTTGTTGTTTGTGGTTCGTGGAATCGTACCGAACCTGTAGTCCCCTATTCAGCGACATGCGATGATGGGACATGATACCAGAGTAATGCATTACACCGCAGCTGTGACTCGGGGTGTTGTATTATATATGAATATATATATAATGGATTAAATGACTAAATGGATTTATATTGTGGTTAAGTCTATCTATGGTGATAATTGTAGATAACGGTGAATAGAGAAAGATAATGGAATTAAGTTAATGAATGTTTATTCTTATAGAATTGAAAAGCTTAACTCATATTAATGAGTAATGATTCATGTTAATGAGAAACTAATAAAGGAGAAATGTAAATGGATAATAATGGGACGTATGGTATGGGACATACGGGGATTATGATATGGGAATGGAACTGTAATATGAAGATTAGAAAAGAGGAACCATTAACTAGGAGGTTAGTAGGAAACGTTAAGTGTGCACTCTAGTTGAGAGGCGAGAATCGCAAGTGAGTGTTGGATTTAACATGTACATAATAAATGCTTTATTGCACTTGTTAAATACTTGCTGTTTTAAAAATACTCTACACATTCGGGCTCTGACCCATTTCCTTGCATATTTTCTCTTCTATTGTATCTCTATATATCAGGTGTCCAGCAACAGGGACGCCAAGCATAGTTGATTATGACGAGCTATGGAGCTATGGAGGTTTTGCTTAGACGCTTGTCATCTTTTGATTCACAGTATTCTTAGTTAGGGCGTGCCACCCAAAGGATTTCAGTTATCATTCTCTGTTGGAGTTAAATATTGTTGTAATCAGGTTTCTTTATACATTTTACATTGTTGGGATTATTGTAAAGGATTTATATTACTTGGGAATGTTTATTCCAGTTTCATTTAAATTATTTTGTGATACTTATTGTGTTACCAAATTTGTAGAATAAATGTGTTGTGTTATTCTTAAAAATGAAAAATGGTTTTGTTGAAAATTAAATTGGAAAGTTTTAACACCTGCTTAATTGAGTATTGGGTGAGTTGTAAATGTTTTCGATAGTGATGCTAAGAATGAGCCAACTGTATATTCTGTTTTAATTTGGTATGGGACTGGCCACCCGGTATTTAATTTATCGGGGTGTTACAGGTGGTATCAGAGCATCAGGTTCTAGTGTCCTTTAGGATCTGTACGGCTTACTGTGTTTTCAGCTTAGCGTTCTTTGATGTAGAGCCCTATGATTAGGATTGTTGATCTCTTTGGTAAGATTCCGTATATATCAGTGAATCTTATTTTCGTTCGGGAGTGATCGAACAAAGAAGTATGGCAGATGAGGTCCATTGGATGGATAGTAGAGATCGTACTTAGGAGGTTATGAAGTATGTTCGAGTATGATGACCGTAGTCGAGGTCACCCCTATTATGAAAAAAAATAAAAATAAAATAAAATAAAAATAAAAATAAAAAATTTTATGAAGAGTCATCAGTAGAAGTTCTTGAAATGCATGAATTGTGTATGTTCCCTAATGAAGGCAATATATTGAAAGGCTTGGGCATATAGGTGAGTGTGGTGATCTAGAACTGAAAATTTGGGATAAAATTTTTCTTGACTCATCGAGCAAAGTTATTATATTGGGATTCAACAACCATCACCCGCAAATGAGGGTATGTTTTCCTATCTAAGGAAGTATGAAGCGTATTGATTTTTGTAGTGATTGATATTGTGAGGGAAAGAGGGTTGTTAAACTTAGCCTATGGCTTCGATATTTACGTAGACTCACTGAGGGGTGTGGGACACCTATATATATTACATGTTATCACGTGGGTTTGATTTGTATCATGGGATTACTTACCTAGAGCATGTCCGAGTGTAATTTGACTATCGGCGTGCATTGACTTGTGGTATATGAGAGCATATGTCTGCATCTTGTCTTCTATAAGAGAGTAGATGCGTAGACCCTATTTGAAATCGTTAAAACCAAATTTTTTGTTTTCAAAATCCATAAACCTGACATTATTTTTAAACCAAAAATTTATATATATATTATTGACTAAGGACCTTAGGAGTTTCGAGGACCGACTACTTTAGGAAGTAGTGTATCGGGGTGGTTCCTTGTTTGGATTTCGCTTGCGAGACACCCCACGCACGAAACTAATAACCGTTGGGAGTCGAAATAAGTTAGGTCTTTAGTATATGAGTTTCTAACCTTTGCGACAAATATTATAATGAAAGTGGTACGACAGGGGGTATGGGCGCCCTGGAAGATTGGATTGTAGTAATTTTCAAATTGTGAAAAGGTAAGTAGTTGGAACTTCAGGATTTATTTGTTCAATGTGTGAGGCTCAGTTTTTCCCAAAGTTTGTCACGAGGACGGTATAGGGAAAATTAGGAAAAGTCTAAATTTGATTCAGTTGAGACTATATGGTGAGGCTTGGCGTATAACATCGATAGGGATTTGTTAATGTACTGTATGGGCGGTACATCTTGGGTTTGTTGCGATGTGAGATTTATACTCGGAGTTGACCTTACCTATATGATTTATATTCCTGAATTTCGGGACGAAATTCTGTTATAAGGGGGGAAGTATGTAATACCCCGTAATTTTAATGACTTTTAAAATGGGTTATATTTTAAATTAATGGATTAATTAGATTTTATTATTAATTAATTCATTCGGGTTTATCCGGACTGTGGATATGAATATGGATGATTCTGAATATTACTTAAAGATATTTAGGTAATATATGAATGTGATGTCATTGAGATGACCGTATGTTATAAATTCGATAATTTATATTTTTTAGTCAGACGCGGTATGGGACGTGTCGGGACTAGTTTATTAAATTAAAAAGGGAATTTTATTTTATATCGGTCTAATAGTCATTTCGACTGCGTAGTTGCGTCCGGAAGGTTCGAAATAGTCAGAAAAGTCTATTTGGATGTCAATTTTGAGTCTCGGGTCATTTGGGAATGAATAGACAACCCGAAAGGGCATTTTGGTCATTTTTCTAGGGGGGATGAATAGTGTTTCGGATTTGGCACTATTATAAGAATAGGTAGATTAAGTGAATGGGAGTTATTCATCTCCTCTTCACAAATAAGAGCAGCCACCTTCTTAGAGTAAGAGTAAGAGTGCTTGGGAAGGGAAAAGTCACTTGGGAAGGTGTAGAACAAGAGTCAAGGTTCACCACCAACAACCACCACCAACCACCACCGGAGTTTGATCGGAGAAGGGACAACCAACTGAGATAAACTACACCAAAGGATCAGACCTACACTAAAGGCAAGTGTTTAATAATAGCAATTGAAGTTTGTATATTGTCCATGTTAAAATATATGAAAAGAGAAGATTATTCATGTTTGGAAGAGATAATGGATCATTAAATGGATTTCTGGAAAACTGAAATGATATAGGAATTTAACTCATGTGTTAGGATGATAATAATCCACGAATTAGTCATGAATCTGTTGAAGAAATGATAGAAACCATTGATGTGTTCTTGAAGAAGTTATGTTAATAAATTTCTGGGAATAAGGAGAATAACATGCTTTTTAATCCAATCCTTTGATGATTCTAGGATGTTTAGAGTAATGGAAATCGTTCATCTATGTTGTTATAACATGTAGTAAAGTTTATAAGACATTTGGGATGTTTAGATGAAGGTTTAAATGATCAAAAGTTGTTAAACCCGTAGTTGCAGAAAATGCAGAAAATGCAGGCCTGGACCTGAGGGATCGATCGATCGACCCCCACCTTCGATCGATCGACCACCCCAGTTTAAGTAATGTTGTTTCTTTTTAAATTTTGATTCTTATCCCGAAACTTTTATGGATCTTTGGTGATTATTATGTGCATATTTTGGGACTTAGAAAATATCAGTAAACCCTTGTTAAGATTTGAATTAATTGGATTTAGATTCAAATGATTTTAAATGATGAAAATTATATCGAATGAAATTTCGATTTCTAAATTCGTTTGTTAATCTCCGAATGGTGATGTATGAGGATTTAAGATAGGACCAGTAGGGGTGATTTTATATATTATCTGGGTATCCTTAAGTTTACAAGAAGGTTTAATCCTAAGTGAAAGAATACGTGTTTATAAGAGATTTGAAACTATCGGTTTTGACCTTAATTAAAAGGAGAACTCAACTCGTAGTAGTTCGGGAGAAATAATGTCATGGACCAGTAGGATATTAGTAATTTCTTACTGAATATAAGATGAGGAAAAACCTATTTGAATCTTATGAGATGGGAGCTTAGAATACATTTGGTTGAAAGAGGTTATGAGATTATCCCGATCGCATAGTTTAAGTTTTCGGACCTCCTCGGTCGACGAAGTTAAGTAGTAGTGTATTGGAGGGGTTCCTTGTTTGGATTTCGCTTTGCGAGACGTTCCGCGCATGAACCTTAACGACGTCGGTAGTGGAGAGATGTTATAGGATGCGAGGATAATTAATTTATGAAGTAAAGATTTGATATTTTAAAAGAGAGTTAATGCTACGTATGGGAAATATCTTAGGGTAGTAATAATTACCTTATTGTTATTATATTATAGGTATGATAATACCTATTTGATTGATTGATAAGTTATGTGTATGACATACCTAGCTTACTTGCTATCGGTGGGAGGTTTGCGCGTGAGGGCATTCATATCCTGATGAATCCATGGGATCTTTGATTTGTCGCTCGAGAACATAGGTCTATGAAAGACTTATCGGGGAGTTGATAAGTCCGCTGACTGTGGGTGCGTAGGTATGTGCGTGACCCATGGATACGAGAACTATGTTCGCCTCCAATTTGTTTGTTGTTTGTGGTTCGTGGAATCTTACCGAACCTGTAGTCCCCTATTCAGCGACATGCGATGATGGGACATGATAGCAGAGTAATGCATTACACCGCAGCTGTGACTCGGGGTGTTGTATTATATATGAATATATATATAATGGATTAAATGACTAAATGGATTTATATTGTGGTTAAGTCTATCTACGGTGATAATTGTAGATAACGGTGAATAGAGAAAGATAATGGAATTAAGTTAATGAATGTTTATTCTTATAGAATTGAAAAGCTTAACTCATATTAATGAGTAATGATTCATGTTAATGAGAAACTAATAAAGGAGAAATGTAAATGGATAATAATGGGACGTATGGTATGGGACATACGGGGATTATGATATGGGAATGGAACTGTAATATGAAGATTAGAAAAGAGGAACCATCAACTAGGAGGTTAGTAGGAAACGTTAAGTGTGCACTCTAGTTGAGAGGCGAGAATTGCAAGTGAGTGTTGGATTTAACATGTACATAATAAATGCTTTATTGCACTTGTTAAATACTTGCTGTTTTAAAAATACTCTACACATTCGGGCTCTGACCCATTTCCTTGCATATTTTCTCTTCTATTGTATCTCTATATATCAGGTGTCCAGCAACAGGGACGCCAAGCATAGTTGATTATGACGAGCTATGGAGCTATGGAGGTTTTGCTTAGACGCTTGTCATCTTTTGATTCACAGTATTCTTAGTTAGGGCGTGCCACCCAAAGGATTTCAGTTATCATTCTCTGTTGGAGTTAAATATTGTTGTAATCAGGTTTCTTTATACATTTTACATTGTTGGGATTATTGTAAAGGATTTATATTACTTGGGAATGTTTATTCTAGTTTCATTTAAATTATTTTGTGATACTTATTGTGTTACCAAATTTGTAGAATAAATGTGTTGTGTTATTCTTAAAAATGAAAAATGGTTTTGTTGAAAATTAAATTGGAAAGTTTTAACACCTGCTTAATTGAGTATTGGGTGAGTTGTAAATGTTTTCGACAGTGATGCTAAGAATGAGCCAACTGTATATTCTGTTTTAATTTGGTATGGGACTGGCCACCCGGTATTTAATTTGGCGGGGTGTTACAATGGGCCATTTAGGTTTCACCATCAATTCTCCAAAGTTTGAGAATTTAGAATACCTCTATTCAAAATATATATCTGAGGGAGTTTGGTTGGAGAATCTTTAAACGGGTTTGCTCTTCCTTGAAAGTCCTGAAAAAGCATGAAAACATTTTGGACGTTATTGGCGTGGAAATCACTTTGAGCTTTGATTTGTTGATATGATTGAGTCAGTGTCTTATATTTCCACCTTTTTACACCAAAGGAAGACTTTGAGTTCATTCGTTAGGAGTATCCAATATTCATCGTGCACATATGTCATGTTTGTATGCATTGATTTTCCTATCGAATTTTATCACACCCATTCATTTATGCCATCATCAACTTGGTTGTTTTTGTGTTCGTTCATGGTGTGTTTCTTGTGTGTTTGAAAAAAAAAATTGAAAAATTCAAAAAATAGTTGTTTATTCTTTGTGACACCCTTGCTTTGATTGTTTGATTCATTTTTCCATTTGTCTATTTGTGGACATCATAAAAAGGGGGAGAAAGAATTATCATATTATGGGGGAGTTTGAATATTGGTAATATTGGTATCTATGTTTATCTCATATGATTATCTCATTTCAAACTCGATATGTCACGTGGTATTTGCTTTATCTCATGTGTGTAGGTACTATATGGATTATCATTGGATTGCACACCCTGATGAGAAAAGCGTTGAGATTCCTGAAGATTCGAAGAGAAAACGTTGAAGTCTTATTCATTTGTATCGTTCCAGTTTTGGGTTCATGGAAGGGGAGATTTGTATAGGAACTTAGTAATTTGATAATTCGGATGTTTGTTTTTATGTATGTACCGGCATAGACATAGGGGGAGATTTGTAAAGATATTTTTATCCATTATCAATTTGTTATGTCGTACCCCGTTACACCGTTGAAGAAATTCAAGATTCATATTTCATCAAACGGATCCGAATATCAAAGTAGAGGAGGAATCAAAATTCTGACAGGACGGACCGGTCCGCCCAGAGAAAACGAACCGATCCGACCCCGGATCGGTCCGCCCCTGTACCGGACCGATCCGCTTGCTGAAAATCCAGTACACCCCGGACCGATAGCGAACTGATGAAGCCAAAAATAAAAAGAACCGGTCCGCCTACCCGGACCGATCCGCCTCAGATCCGGACCGGTCCGCCCTGGATAAACTCGAACAGATCGTGTTCAGATTTTTAAGGCCCAGGACTTCTTATTTAATCCCACTACGGGGAGTTGGTTTAGCAAGACTTCTACACGATTTTCAGAGTACAAAAACTCTAAGTCTTCACCTGTTGAGTCCCAAGACTCTAGTTTTTTGTTGATTCACACAAACTCTCATACATTTGTGAATCTATTTGTAACCCTAGAACACAATCCTTTGTTGTTCAATCCTTGTGAAGAAGACCGCTCTTCTTCTTCATTGCTGCCCTACTGGAAAGGGATATCTCCAGCCGCCGACTACAGAATTCGACACCTGAGGGTAATTCTTAGTCACTTATATTTTCATTGTAATCCGAAATTATACGTTACAATATTATAATGGAAATAAATGGTTTTGCCCCTTTGGGGGATTTTTCCTCAATTGTGTGTGCTTGAATAACTGTTGCATGTTTAGGGTTTGTTTGAGTTAAACTGAATTTAATTATATTATTTCTTAATTTGAACGCACGCGCCACTTCTTTTCACACACACACACACACACACACACACACACACACACACACACACACACATATATATATATATATATATATATAAACTATTCTCGAGTCTGCCGTCGACTCCCGAATATTCAAGTATTCACTTATCGATAATAGACTCATAAATATCATAATTCTAGTCTCTAATTTATTCTAATTTATCCCATAGCCTAACTCTTTTCAAAATCCCAACCAATTTCATAAATTATAACCCGAGTGTTACTCACCCTAAAACACCCATACATTCGTATCCGGATTTGATTACCCACTAACCCAAGGTAAATATAATCTCTCTCATATTTTTCCAGAAGTCCTAGGTCTCCCATCGGACTCGCTAAATCAACTCAAACCCTAAAAGATCCACGGAAAAACCCAAATAACCAAAGGTGCCCAAATAGCAGGACCGAACCAGTTCCCCTCCTTGACCGGAACCGGTTTGCCTTACAATTGATTCACCCCCAGTGGCGAATCGGTCCAGTTTTGGGCAGAGTTCTAATTCATTTTTGAAGAGATTCTAAAATTCTCTTTACACTATATGAATACCAATCCCCATTGAAACCCTAAATAGCATCTTCCTATCAATTCTAAACGCAATAATACATGTTTTTACGTTCGAATTCATCCGATAACACATAAATTAATGGGATTCAACATAATTTATCAATAATCAATTCACTTCTTAATTCTAATTCAAGATTACATCAATTCCCACCTTAACCATTAAAGATCACATCTTTTTAACATGAAACATCTCAAATTTCTTATGGGATTTTTATCAAAATTATTTATCTATAATTTCATTCCCCAAATCCTATTTTTACATGTGAACCCTACCCCCAAAATTCGTGTTTCTACACCAACTATGATATGAATTATTGACACAACATAAAACATCAAAGCAAGATAAACACTTGCCTTTAGTTTGTAAGGTCCTCAATGAATCTTCCTTTCACAAGAGTTCTGCACCCGGTATTACCCCAATTCTCTTTCAGGATGATCTTCCTCTCTTTCTCTTTGGTTCTTCCTTTTCTTTTCTCTTCTCTCTCAACTTTAAGTCTTTTTGGATGGTGGCATGGATGACCATTCCATCTACCTTCCCTAGATATAATCCTCATCGCAAAATTAGGTTAAGTGTTATGTGCAAAATGATCTGAAACGCCCTTATACGGATCCCATTTAGCCGAAAAAGTTTTCAAAACCCGACTACCACCCCAAGTACCTAATTCTGACCATCTCAGCCAATTTTGAATCATTGGTACACTCAAAGTCACCATCCGAGTCACCTAACATAAATTTCCCATCTCATTCCCAACACTACCCCACACACACGTTCCGAATGAGATATCGTCAAACTTGTCGATTTTAATCACTTACAACGTAATATCATTTGACATGTTTTTATTTAACTATCACATCAGTAGATATAATCTCATATAAATATTTTTCTCATTTTAATTAAATTATGTGTATACATGTAATTTAAAATGCTAAAAAAATAAATATTCAAAAATACAGGGTGTTACATTTTTGTCATCTTAAGTTGAACATAGTTCATTAATGTTTGTCAATTTATAAAAATACCACAAGTGAACGGGTTATTATGGAATAGCGAGTGTAAGTACGAGTCGAACCTACAGAGACTTGTCAATTTTTCCTTCAAAATATTTGTGACTGTCTAACAAGATGAAATGGGGTAGAGAATAATTATGTACTAAACTAAATAAAGCAACTACAATAAATGAGAGTAACAAAAGATATTTGTAAACAATTAGGATTCGAGGTCCATTTATCACGTAACTAATATTGCACACTAATTTAATTTTGTTATTCCCTTTTGTAACTCAAATTAGAATAGACTCTCGTCGCGTTTAATTCGAAAAATATGAAAGTTATGTTGAAATATTTTTAACGTCTCTAATAGATGGCTAAAATTCCTGCTCCCTTAGAAAATACAAGCTTTAAAAGTTCGTAAATGTATTTAAGCAAGGACTATCAAAACAATCAAAGTGCAAGCATAATCCATCAAAAATTACTATTTTTAAATTTCAAAACTTGATTTGACAAAACAATCTTGAAGGTTTTAAATTACACTCTCGTGTCGCTTTAAAATGAATACCTAATCTATAATAATAATTAAAACAAGTAGGGAAAGAACAACTATCAAATTAACATGACAATATTAGCTAACTATGATTAACTTCACCCTACTCCTAGTATAAGAATCAAGCTACCATAATAAAAGAGATATTGCAAGAATAAGAAGAGATTTTCATTAATAAATCAAACTTACAATAAGTACTCTCACAATAATTTTCAATCCTCTAAAAAAATGATATAAACTTGGCCCTCTAATTGATTACAATCACTCAAAGTTGCTCCGCGAAATCCGTCCTTAAAATTATGATCCCAATGGTCCTTTTTATAGGACAAGTGGTGAGGTATTTGAGTTGTGGTGGGACTCTCCCTGATTGGTGGAGTAGTGTTGGAAGCTATCTCTCCACCTCTTTAATATTTGGATCGGAATAAGGGACTGAATTTCCCCCCACTCGCAAACTCCTATCATTTCTTGTTGAACACGCATACCAAATTTTGTCCAAATCGGAGGATTAAAATTTCCGACTTTTTTTACGATTTCATGAGCGTAAAAACTACTTTTTTTAATGACAGTAAAAATCATTTTTTACTCGTTTTTCGAGTTGATAATCAATTTGCACCAAATTCCATCATTATATGCAAAATTTTCACTAGGCAATTTTTTCCACAAATTAGGACAAGAATGTTATAAAATTATCGAAGTGCCCATTTTTTTACTTAAAATTGGCATTTTCAATATGAATTCAATCATTCTTGCATTATTTTTCTTTTTTAATAAAATGATCCTAAGAACTTATTAAATAAAATAAAATGGGACTAACAAAGTTAAATTTGGGTATAAAATATATGAAATAATGAACTCATCAATTAACCTTTTAAAATCCCCACCCTTAACAAACCTAAATGATAAGTCATCAATTATAATCATTTTAGCAATACTTTTTCTACAATCTTCAACGATAAAATTAATGGACACAAGATTACAACCGTTACCCCCTCCTCTTTCTTTCATTCAAATGACAATTTTTTATGTTTTTTATCCTCATTATTATATTGGTAGACCTTGCATTTATTAGTTATGCAATTTATGAAATTATGGGTTCCATTATTCTTAGAATCACAAGCATAAGTCACCCCACAATAATTACACGCAGTCCTAGGTATCTTTGAGTCTTTTAATTCGATAAAATGATCTCAACACCAAGCCTTTCATTTAGAACCATTTACCTTTTTTGGAGATGACTTTTTACCCGTCACAACCACTTTCGTAGACTTTGGGTCATCCACATTCTCAGCAGGAGCCATCTTTCTGCCCAACAACACTACATAAAAAAAGAAAAACAAGATTTTCTTAGTGTAAATACAATAATTAATATGCTGACGTGGATAAATCACAAGAAGACACGTGCCAATCTACATGGCACATTTCTACCATTATTAACGAGGAACTTTACTTCCTGGTCAAGTCACTACGAGCAACAAGTGTACCCCGAGGAACTCTTTCGCTCCGAGGAACTCCTGAACGACGAGCAACTCAGGCGGTCCGAGCTGCATCTCGGTCCTAGCATTAATTGCCAGATAATCAACAGTTCAATTATTCATTGAATGCTTATCATACAGACGTATACGCCTAAAGGGAATTAATTGTTTACCCTTTCACATGTACAGCCTAAGGGCTATAGATACAATGTATCACCCTCATTCAAGGGGAATTTCTTGATAGATCCTGATATCGAGAATTTCTAAACATTTGGCAATAACAGAAATAGTGGACGTAGGCTATTCTTATCAAGCTGAACCACTTTAAAATTCTTTATCTCACTTATATTTATCTGTGATTAAATAATTAGAAGTGATCTAATTTTTTACATCAACAGATTGGCGCCGTCTGTGGGAACGATTGTTACTATCATTTTTCACCAAAAATCATTCATTATCAATGGCTGATAATCCTAAATCCAGCAATCGAAACGCTGGAAACGTTGGAAATCCTCCAAATCCCTCTGCACCATCAGTTGTTCCAGATTTGGCTGGAATTATGACAAATCTGGCCCAAGGTCAGACCGCCATGCAAGAAACCATGCGACAACTCATACAAACTCTTCATGGCGGTTCACCTGCTCATTCGCGATAGAGAAGTGGTCAGAGGCAAACCCATTTACGTTCTTCACGATCCAAGTGCACTGATTCACGTCGTAATGAGGAATCTGATGATTTCTCTTATCAACCTGGATGAACTTCATCGATAAGGGCCACAGATACTGAATAACGTATCACTCTCTCTACAGAGAGGCCCAGTGCTTTGGAAAGATTGAGTAGGGTATCCCCATTCAGTCGACTAGGCCCCAGGAGGAATAAAAGTCCACCCAAGGCCATGTCAAGGAGCTTTCGACAACCGTCGGATCTAAGGGAAGGATCAGCACAATCACGACCAACTAATCGTCAGGATAGTTCTCAGGAGGCCACATCAGCTCGATCAATTGCTCGAACCAATAGGCCCGAGGATGGAAATGACGCTTGGAAAGGTTCCATTAAGCGATTAGAGGATAGATTGGGAGAAATGGCTAAGGTAAAGAATCCCCTACAATGAACTTTTGTTCAAGGGACACCTTTTGTCCAATCCATTGTGGATTTCCCTACACCATCAAAGTTCAAAGCACCCGTGGTAACTCCTAAATATGATGGAAAGATAGATCTTGTCCTGCACATAGAACAGCATCAAGCTGCCGCCGATATCTATGCTGTCCCCGACGAGATGAGATGTAGAGCATTCTCGGGAACTCTTACTGGATCTGCTCAGATATGGTATAATAATCTTCCTCGGGGTAAGATTTCAACTTTCTTTCAATTGGCCGAGTTGTTCATTGGAAATTTTTATTTTGGGGCAAAGCCAGTAAAGCGAGTAGCACATTTGTTGAGCGTTAGACAAAAATCTGGTGAGAGTACTAGAGATTATATAACTCGTTTCAATAACGAGAAGCTGGAAGTCATAGATTATTAAGAAAAGACAGCAATCACCGCCTTGATGAGTGGGCTATTACCCAATAAGTTGTATTACACTTTGGCCAAAGATCCACCTACAACTATGTCGGAGTTGATGGCAAAAGCGGCCAAAATCATGAATGCCGAGGAGGCTATGGCTGCAAAGAAGAATATGGATAAAGAAACCAAGGTGGAAGTCAACAAAGCTAAGAAGAAAGAGCATAAGGACAATGGTGGTGACAAGCAATCCAAAAATAATAAGTCATTATGGGAAGTCCTAAAGAAGTTTGATAATTATACTCCTCTGAAAATGGCTATCAATCACGTTCTAGAAGAAATCAAGAATAACGAGGAGATAAAATGGCCAAAAAGAATGAAGGCAGATCCTCACAAAAGGAATAGAGATAAATATTGCAAATTTCATAAAGATCATGGCCATATGACAAAAAACTGCATAGCCCTCCAAAATGAGATTGAAACTCTCAGTAAGTGAGGAAAATTGTCAAAATACGTTGATCAGAGAAATGAGAGAGGAAAAGAAGACCGAGCTAGAGAGAGGTCTAGATCTCCTCGTCGAGAAGAAGAAAACAGAAAGAGAGATCATGAAGATGATGCAGAGGATGACCCCGATCTTCCCAAAAGGCCAAGGCAACCCGAACGCGAGGTATTTTCCATACGTTTTGGAACATTTAATTGTAATGTGATCACAGGTGGAGATGCAGGAGGAGGAGACCTTACTGCAGAAAGAAAAGCTTACCTCTGTGAGGCTCAAGCTTGCTCATACATTCAGCGGATAAATTTGGCTGAGGAGGATCGTCCGAGGAAGGTAAGCAAAGAAAAACTGGTTATTGGTTTTTCAAAAAACGACCTCGCAGGTGTCCTATACCCTCATGATGACCCTTTGGTGATCAAAATGAGGATGAAAGAAGTGATGATTTCAAGAGTTTTGGTAGACAATGGTAGCTCGGAAGACATCATGTTTTACCCATGTTTCGATAGTTTAAATCTAAAGTTGTCTCAACTAGAGCCTTATCACATACCTCTTCTGGGTTTTGCTGGTGAAAAAGTTTTTCCACTTGGGACGATCAAGTTGGACATACTCATTGGTACATGGCCGGCTTGTCGAACAGAAAAATACGTTTCTTTATGATGGATAAAAATGTTCAGTCAGCATACAATATCACATGGGAAGAGTTGGTCTGAAGAAGTTCGATGCAGTTCCATCTACAGTACATCAGTGCTTAAAATTCCCAACAAACTTTGGAGTAGGAGTTGTGAAAGGTGATCAAAAAGTAGCTCGAGAATGCTATTATTCATCTGCCGAGCAAGAGGAGCTTGAGGAATCAAAGAGAAAGACTACTACCTATCAAGTGGATGAAGGTACAAAATTTAAAACATTGGATCCCAGAGATGAATCTCAACTTGTAAAAGAACAGGTGGTGGAAGCTACAGAGAATGTCATTCTGGACGACGAGCATCCTGAGCGAACAACTCAAATAGGTTCGTCGTTGGATGCCTTAATAAAGCATGAGTTGATAATTTTCCTGAAAAGCAGAAAGAAAACTTTTGCATGGAGTCATGAAGATATGCCAGGAATAGACCCAAACTTCTTATGTCACGAGCTTAATGTGAATAAGGAAATCAAGCCTGTAAAGCAAAGAAGAAGAGTATTTAGTCCCGAGAAGAATCAAGCTATACAAGAGGAGGTCGAGAAGCTCCAGAAAGCTCAATTCATTGAAGATGTGAAATATCCAGACTGGTTAGCAAATGTGGTGATGGTAAAGAAGAAAAACAATAAATGGAGAATGTGTGTTGATTTCACCGATCTCAACAAGGCATGTCCAAAGGATCATTTTCCATTGCCCAGAATTAACCAACTGGTGGATGCTACCTCGGGGTATGAGCTACTCAGCTTCATGGATGCTTATTCCGGCTACAATCAGATCAAAATGAAACCTGAAGATAGGGAAAGTACTTCTTTTATTACCCCCCGGGGAACTTATTGTTATAATGTTATGCCTTTCGGTTTGAAAAATGCAGGTGTGACATACCAGCGACTGATGAACAAGGTTTTTGCCGAAAAAATCAGTTGCAACATGGAAGTCTATGTTGATGACATGCTGACAAAAATCAAGAAAGCTGCCGATCATCTAGTTGACTTAGGTCAAACCTTTGATCAACTAGATAAATACCAAATGAAGTTGAACCCGACGAAGTGCATATTTGGGGTACGAGAAGGAATGTTTCTCGGGTACATCGTCAACCAGAGAGGCATTGAAGCAAATCCAGAAAAGATCAAAGCTCTTTTAGGGCTGCGATCCCCAACGACGAAAAAAAAAGTGCAGAGTCTTACATGGTGAGTTGCAGCGCTCAACAGATTCGTATCTCGAGCAACTGATAGATGCCTCCCATTCTTCAGAACACTTAGAAAAACTTTCGAGTGGAATGATGAATGTGAGAAAGCCTTTCAGGATTTAAAGAAGTATTTGGGAGCACCTCCATTGTTGTCCAGGCCGGTAACAAGAGAAAAGTTATACTTGTACCTGGCGGTATCAGAGAATGCAGTTAGTTTGGCACTGATCAGAATGGAGAATGGAGTGCAAAAGCCAATTTATTATACAAGTAAGGCCTTCCGAGGTGCAGAGATCAGGTATCCACAGTTGGAAAAATTGGCATTAGCATTAATTGAAGCAAGCAGAAGAATGAGGCCATACTTCTAGGCCCATACTATAATCGTATATACCGACATGCCATTGAGACAAGCCCTTCATAAGCTAGAAAAGTCAGGGAGGTTGATGTACTGGGCAATAGAGCTGGGCGAATATGATATCATTTATGAGCCTAGGACATCGCTTAAAGGGCAAGCAATAGCAGATTTCATAGCAGAATTCACTTATCCTGATACCCCCGAGGAGCAAAAGTAGCTCGATGATCAGCCTGTGGATGTTATAGGATCAACAAACACTAGCTCAGACCAACTTAGTTTGGTAAAAGGGCAAGTGGATGTTACAGAAACAGCAGACACTAGCTCAGACCAACTTAAGTTGGTAAAAGGGAAAGTGGATGTATCAGAACCATCAAATTCGAGCTCAGACCAACTCAGGTTGGTAAAAGGGAGAGAAAAGATGGTCAACAAAGAACAAGAAAACTCAGGGGATGGTGAAAAGAAGAAGCAAATATTTTACCGAGGAACTCTTTCAGATCAGAAATTAGAAGATGAGTTGCCTGTATGGAAATTGTATGTAGATGGCTCATCATGTACTGCCGGTTGTGGAGCAGGTATCATTTTAAGCAGCCCAGACGAAGTCGACATGGAGTATGCATTGCGATTTCAGTTCAAAGCTTCTAATAATGAGGCTGAGTATGAGGCCATGATAGCAGGTCTTAATTTTGCAAAAACTATGGAGGCGCAACAAGTGATAGTTTTCAGTGATTCTCAATTAATTGTGAACCAGATGTTGGGAACATATGCAGTTAAAGGAGAATTGATGGTTAGGTATCATGCAAAGGTGATGGGATTGATAGCAGAATTTGTTGCCATTCTGTTGATCAGGATACCGAGAATGGAGAATGCACAAGCAGACGCACTGGCCCGACTAGCATCAGCTACTCGTACCAAGATACGAAAAACGATACCAATTGAAGTATTGGAAAATCGGAGTATAGATGAAGACCTGAAGACGAATGTTATCACCCTTGATGAAGGACCATCTTGGATGGATCCCATCAGGGCATATATTGAGAAAGGAGAGTTACCGGTGGATAAACTGGCTGCCAATAAATTGAAGTTTAAAGCTGCTCGGTATGTTATTACTAATGGTGTTTTGTATAGACGAGGAATCATGGCAGGATTACAAAGATGTGTACATCCCTCCGAGGTGAAGGAATTGATTGAAGAGATCCATGAAGGGTCCTATGGAGCTCATGTAGCAGGTCGTACTCTTTTACAAAGAGTAATGACACAGGGATACTACTGGCCGACGATGAGAGCGGATTGCATAGCCTATGCTAAGAGGTGTGATAAGTGCCAACATTTTTCCTCAATCCGACGAACTCCACAAGCATTGCTGACACCTATAACTTCCCCTTGGCTATTTTCCATGTGGGGGGTAGATTTGGTGGGACCATTGCCAACGACCAGGGGAAGGTTTAAATACCTCATCATCGCAGTGGATTATTTTACTAAGTGGGTAGAAGCTGAGCCTCAGATCGACATGACCTACGAGAAGGTATATCAGTTTATCTGGAAAAACATCATTTGCACGTATGGCCTTCCTCATGCATTCATTACCGACCATGGAACTCAGTTTGATAATGAGGAATTTGCTGCCTACTGTCATCAATCCAATATTTTGAAGCTCCATTCAGCATCAGTTCATCCCCAAAGTAATGGACAGACTGAAGTTACGAACACGACACTGCTAAATGGATTGAAGAAAAGGCTCAGTGAGGCTAAAGCGAATTGGATTAACGAGCTACAATCAGTACTATGGGCATATAGTACCACTCCCCGAGCAGCAACTGGAGAATCACCACATATGCTGGCATTTGGAAGTGAGGCTGTAATACCAGCCGAGTTGGGTTTCCCTACACACAGAGTGCTGAATTTCAATTCCCCAGTCAGTGACTCGAGGAGGTTAGAGAAGAGTCAGCCATTAGAAATGCTGCTTACCAACAACGAACAGCTCTATTCTACAATAAGAGGGTGAAAAAATGCGATTTAAAAGAAGGAGATTACGTGCTAAAGAAGGTCATTCAGAAGCACAATAAGTTGGAAGCAAACTGGCATGGACCATACCGAGTAACAGAAGTTGTTCGACCAGGAACTTACCGAATAGCAACTCTAGAAGGAGAGGAGTTTAAGAATGCATGGAATGTTGAACACTTGCGAAAATACTACCAATGATGTAAAATGTAAAGCAGTTCCATCAATATGAATATAACGATGATATTTTGCCATCCTCTCTCCTTTTATTGAAAAGTTTTTGGGGAATACTAGTGTTACACACTACGCTGCTCAGCAATAAAACAACATTCCTAAAAATTCCAGCTCCGGTTGGTTAGGAAACCATACTCCTTTGGTTAGGAGGAAAATTCAAGCTCATACCAACTTAGGATTGTAAGGACACAAATTTCCAATTGAGTTCATATGTTGTTTTGGCTCAATTTCGGACAAAAACATTTATTCATAAGATAGTATGTAATTGTAATACTCTCAAGCCTATGAAGTGTTTGTTGAAGACGTAGCGGCAAATAATATAAAGCTTCATCAAATATGCTGGTTTGCGTGCCTCGTTTCTACGTCATCAACTATAGTTCCATGCTCCCAAGGTATGAATGCAATTATATTTATATAGGAGCTTGGAACAAAGTTTATTGGGTGTTAGGTTTAATTAAAACTGTGTTTTACTATCAGAAAAATTTATTTAGAACTTTAAAAATAAAGTATATAAAGTTTCTAGGCCAAAATTGAATTTTACAAAATTTCTGGAAGTCGTTCGAAATGTCGTTTGAACGAGTTTTTCGTTCGAACCAGGTTTCGTTCGAACGAGTTTGCCAACGAGTTTCCCCAACCTATACTGGTCTGTCGTTCGAAATATCGTTCGAACGAGATTGTTCATTCTAACGATATTTCTAACGAGATTCTAACGAAGTCCATACTGGTGTGTCGTTAGAAGTCTCGTTCGAATGAGAGTTCGTTCGAACGAAATGTCGTTAGAACGAACTGCTAGGCGGAAACAGTATTTGGCAGTTTTTCACCCACTTCCCCACTTGGTTTTTAACCAACTTTTTCAGACTTTATCTTGTGCGGGAATCACATTTTACAACTTAACTTTTCCAATCTATTTCCATCTCTTAGAGAAAGTTTGAGAGCAAATTTTTTTTAGGAAAATGTTCATGTTTTGAGTGAGATTTTTAGAGAAATATTTTCATCACTCTAGTGTTTACACCCAATTGTGTTTATTCCAAGTTCTTATATACATATCAAATTGCTTGGAGTTTGGCACCGGTTTTTCTCTACCGAATTCAAGAAGAGAAGTTTCGGGTTTTGCTTCTACCTCCCACGAAGAAAGAAGAAGTGTTCTTTTGTTATGATTTTACCCACATGGAGAAAGGCTCCATGTTCGGGTGACGGTGACCATATAAAGTCCTATCGGTGGATTCCGAGACCGCGGTGGTGTTCCAAGGTTATCAGCTAGGAAGAGGTGTCTACGAGAAGAAGCGTCGAGACTTGAGAGGGATCGAGTCAGTCGTTGTAAGTCTATCTGTCTTGTACGTGTAATTCCGTATCTAGTGGATTTGTGGCTAGGGCCGTCCGAGGTTGTTTCCAGTCTTGGGTTTTTCCTCGTACATCGCGACGTAGTGTGATATTGTTTATTTTGTCTTGCTTCATAATTTAAAACGCATGTTTATAATAATTCAAGATAAAATTTGGTTTAAATTATCACACTCATTTAATTTGAGACTAAATTGAATTTTGGGTTTAGTTTATTTAATTCAAGTCCTTTGCTAAAATTTGGTTTCGCCTAATTTGCTAATATTAATAAATATGACTTAGGCAAATTCTAGGACTTGGATTAATGAATCGGGTTTAAGTGAATATATTAATTGATTAATTTTACTTCACTCGGTTGCAATTTTAATTTGTTTTGAAGAAATTAAAATTTGGCTTTATTTATTTGTGAACCATCATTCAACGCTTCCGCATCGTGTTTTGTTTTACACATACAAAGGAAATTACGAGCCTGCGCTTTCAAATTGGTATCAGAGCCAAAGCGATAAATTATTTCGTTAACGATCTTTTAAATAATTTTTGGCTAAAATGGATTTTTCCCCATTTTCAAAATTTCCTATTTTCGAGGGTTCAAACTACGCGTATTGGAAAGCGCGTATGCGATCGGCACTAAAATCTATCGACGAAAGAGTTTGGATCTCTGTTGTTAACGGGTGGTCCCCACCAACTTTTTTGTTAAAAATGAACGAGTTATCAAACCCGCCGATAGATGGACTGAAAATAAGTTTAAACTTGCTAATTTCAATTCCCGTGGTTTAAAAGCCTTGTTTAGCGCTGTCACACCGGATGAATTCCGTCGTATTATGACGTGTGAAACCGCTAAAGAAGCTTGGGATATTTTACAATTAACTCATGAAGGAACTAGTGTCGTTAAAGCTTCAAAACTCCAAAACCTCACCACTCAATTTGAAACTATCAAAATGAATGAAAAAGAAACTTTTGATGAATTTTATGTTAGACTTTCTGATATTGTTAATTCATCTTTTAACTTGGGAGAGAAAATACCTGACGACCGTGTTGTAAAGAAAATTTTAAGGTCCCTACCCGATAGATTTATTCCAAAAGTGACCGTTTTAAATTCTTTACCCACTTTAGCCTCTACGAAATTAGAAGAGCTTGTAGGTGATTTACAAACCTATGAACTAGATATGTTTCCCTCTAAAACTGAAAAGAAAATTGAAAAGGGCGTTGCCTTAAAAGCCCGAAAAGAGGTCAAACAAGTAGTAGAGAGCGAGAGTGATAGTGACTCGAAAGACATGGCTTTGTTTGCTCGTAAATTTAGAAAATTTCTTAAAATTAACAAAGATAAATTTAAAAATGATTTTAAGAAATTTGATACTTCTAAACATGACAAAAGCGAGAAGATTTCTAAAGCCGAGAAGATCCCTAAACCTAACAATGACAATTTAGATAGGGACGAGTCTAATAAGTGTTTTGGTTGTGAAGGTTATGGCCATAGGGCTTATGAGTGCCCCACTAAACTAAGGAAAGAGGGTAAGCGACCCATTTCATATAATGCAACCCTTAGTGATAGTGATAAGGAAGAGAAGCCCGATTCCCCCACTAAGAAAAATTTTGTGGCTTTTATGGCTAGTCATGTGAGTGATAGTGAGAACTCATCGATTGATGAAACGATAGCACATGCCACTTCCAAGGTCATTATACATGATTCTCTTGTTTTTTATGATAGTGAGAGTGATGAAGAAAGAGAGAGTGAAAATGAAGAAGAGGTTAATGTGAGTGAACTTCAAAATGCTTTTTAAGAACTTTATAAAGAATCTATTACATTGAAAAGAGCTAATTTGAAGTTAGAAGCTAGTTTAAGAGAGAGTGTCAAGGTCGTTAATGACAATGATTTAATAGAAGACCTTAGGACACATGTGAAGACTCTTCAAGAGAAGCTTGAATATGTAGAAGGTGAGAGAGATAGCCTTAGGGGTTTAATGGAATCCTTGAAAAAGGAGCTTCTTGCTTTTGAAGAGCGAAATGTTTTACTAGAATCTAACATTGTAGAATTGGAAAATAAATTAAAAGATTCTAGTAATGTCAAATTTGATTTGGAGTGTCGTTCGGAAAAACTAGATAAAATGTTAGGAACGGTCCAAATTAAAAATGACACTTGTGGTTTAGGCTTCAATACTTGTAATGAATTTACTCATAATGCCCAAACCAATGTTTTAGGAGAATCTACTAGGAATACATTTAAA
Organism: Sambucus nigra; assembly: GCA_949130495.1. Classification (NCBI taxonomy): domain Eukaryota; kingdom Viridiplantae; phylum Streptophyta; class Magnoliopsida; order Dipsacales; family Adoxaceae; genus Sambucus; species Sambucus nigra. The sequence goes on from OX422224.1 coordinate 7,027,939, forward strand.
GATCACTCCTTAAGTAAATCTTTTCGACATATTCTCACTTGTACGCATTGTGGTCGAAAAGGTCATCTTAGGATATTTTGTTTTGATCTTAAACGAATTCCTAGAAAATTCCAACGCAATGCATCAAATGTTTTTAATATTCCTATACCCCAAGATAATCATTCTTCATTAATTTGGGTTAGGAAATCCGACTTGGTTGCCTTGAAAAATAGGGTTTTTGATTCTCATTTACTTTCACATGCTTCCTCCCTTGCTAAATCTAAAGGATGAATGTGTTAGTGTTTGCATACTTTAGCTTTTGTACTTCATGCTATATTCACATGCTAAATGTATGCTTGTTTAGTCTTTTTCTAGTAATTACCTTATTTCATATCACATGCTAGATATTATGACTTGTTTATCTTTTTGTATTATATTTTTGCTTGACTTGACTGCATAATATAAAACGATTTTTGTTTATCATTTGTGTTTTATTTATTTCATTTAAGCTTAATGAAAAATACAAATGATTTTTGTTTATCCTTTTGAGTATATATACTTATTTTTGGTGAAAAATGTTAAAAACTCAAAAAGATTTTTTTTTATGTGTGTATTTTAGTTTGACACACTTTAAGTGGCATATACTTGTGTTTGAATCCCTCCTTTAACGCTCCCATGTGGCTAGAACTTTTGGTTTAGATTTTCAATCCTTAAAATGTCCTTTACCATGCTTTATATGGAGTAGTTGGATTTTGTGTTGTTTAAATAGATTCTATTTTTATATGCCTCTATTCACACATGCACGAGCTCTTTTGAAATCTTAATGTCACATGTTATATTTGAGCTTTTTGAGGTGTTCTCCTACCGATCTAGTCATCTACATATCTATGACCTAGGAGGACTAGTGCATGTCAAAATCCGTCGCATGTGAGATTTGTGTGAAAAATGAAAACATGATAAAAATAACTGTGCACGGGGAAGGGCTCCGAAAGGATGAATTTAATCCTTTGCGATAGTAAGCCACCGTTTATTGGATCTACAAGAAATACGTGATCCAAAGGCCTAAGAACAGAATTGTAACAACCCTCGCTTTTGGGAGCCCATTTTGTATTTATTTATTATGTTGAGTAGTTGCATATATACAATGCTGCACGTGGGTAAGTATTAATTTGATGAAATAAGTTAATATTTACAATTAAGTTGCATGTTACCATGTGTGTAAGTAGTTGTTACCATGTGGTGTTCTATTTTGTCATGAAAAATTAATATGGCAATTTGAATTAAAATGGAACCGGAACTCAAATGGTTTATGAGATTTCCAAATGATAATTTGGAGGGTGTAGTTAGTTCCGGGAGGTGCGAGACAGTCAAAATGTGTTCCATATTGTATTTTGGGATTTTGGGCACTTTTGACTGGTTTTAGCATATCGCGTATTAGAAATTAACTATTGCGGTATTATCACTTAAAGGTTGGAGACTTTTTAATCTTAAGCCACGTTTAGTCTTTCCCCAAGTCTTTCATTTCCTCTTATTTGCCCTAAGTGTTCTAGCCCTAGAGTGAGGGAGAGTGAGAGTGGAAGATTGGAGAAAGAGAGAAATCTTGAGGATTGGTGGTTTGATCTTGCTTTCTTCTTCAACCAAGCCTGAAATTGAAGCCCCAAGGCAAGTTTTCTACTTGCTATTGTATGGTTTAAGATGAATAATTAGTATGGGTAGATATGTATAGTTTTGATGTTGTTTAATTGTGGTTTTTGGTTGGATTTATGGGTATCAACATCTTTGGTAGAGATAGATGGTTGATTGAGGTAGAAAAATGTTGTTGGGAGCATTTATGATCTTTTGGTATCATTAAATGTAGTTGGATGATTTTGGTTAGTTAATGATTTTGGGGTTTAGAAGATATTAGGAGAAAGGGGTCTAGGTCTGCAATGGCCGGTCGACCGCGTATCTCAGACCGGTCGACCGGGCCTTCGGAGGAGGGCACACTGCTTTCTTTCAAAGGCATGAAATAAGGTCGCGGTCGACCGCGGTTCTACCACAGGTCGACCGGTCCATCCGAAATGAACTTTCTGCTTTCTTTCAAAAGCTAAACTTTGAGACGCGGTCGACCGCGGTCTTGGGATCGGTCGACCGGTCCCCTGTTTTCTCAACCCATTTCCTACTTTTGTTTTTAATCTTTTCTTTCCCCTAGGAACTTAGGACTCTTCTTGAATGAAGTAAACCTTGGCTTTTAGAGTCCTAGTTGAGTTGGTTGTCACCCTAGTGTTGAAAGGGTTCACTTGGGGTTAAGTTAGGGGGGGAAAGGGTTGTTCTAAGTGATGTTAAGGCATCACTTTTCTTTGTGCATCCTAATGAATAATGGATGGGAATTGTAGGCCCATACTTGGAGACTTTAGGGGCTTAAATTGAGTCATATAAAACATCATGTTTGGGAAGTGAATATGATCCCTTGGAGATTTATTCGAGGCAAAACCTAGGATGAGTAATGAACTATCCTAAGATAACGGTTTCAAACAAATGAAACATGTAAATGTAATGAAAATGAAAAATATGGTTTTTATAGTAAATGCTAATTTACTTAAACACACCTCTCTAAATGCTATCATAAGGGAAGCTCGCGCATGAGGTGATGTTCCTTGACTAGTGAATGCAGGGAGACTATAGTCCTCGGCCATATGCGGTTTATTATATGTATTTTTTTCTGCGCTAGTGAAGTAATTCCGGGTGTGGTTATGACTCACTCGCAGGCATATGGCCACTTCCCGACGTGCGTTAGGTACCCTGGCTACCTTGTTTGATGGGCCCCTGGAAGATGATAGTCATTTAGGGGCGCGCCCAGTGGGGAAACTCAGAGGGGCGGTCTTAGAATCGTTATATGCATAAGAATATAGCTTTTCTAAATCTCAAGTGGGACTTGAGGGTTGTATAATTCCACTAAATGATATTATGACAATTACCTTCTTGCTAAGGAATGGGAATTGGAACGAAATAAGAAGATGATGTTAGTATATTCCTGTTAGGAACTGAAACTGGATTAAAGTGGAATTTGGGGAATACAAGCTCTTAATTTAGTTTTTAATTTAATCTTGCATAATTTCATCCTCTTGCATAGTCTCATTTAATTATGTCATTTTCACTTGTTTCTTATGATCCATGCTTAGGTTGTTAGAGTGTTGATTTCTATACCCATGTGTTTCTATTCATATCTAGCATGCTTTTTGTTCATTTGGGAACTATATATAAACCGGGTCCTGACCCGTTCTTTTTCCTCTATGTCGTACTTGTTATTGTATCCGCCCAGGTGCTCCTCCGCAAGGACGCCCGTGTTGATATTCCTACTCTTTTGCTTTTAAGGAGCTGTATGAAATTACGGATATTACGGGATGTTTTGTTAGACGCCGTCATTCTTTTGATATCTAGTTATGATCGGGTCTGTCACTCGGGCGAGTGGCCCAAATCTTGTAATTGTATAATGAATATATAGCATAACATCTAACTGTTGTGATTTCTTTTGTGTAGCTGTGAACCGACAGCATATTCGGTTCTTATCTTTGTATATTGTGGTTTTAGATGTATATTAATTATGTTTCTTTGAATTCCACTATTGTTCTGAAATGGGTTGTCTAAATTGTTTTTCTTAACTTAACTCTTAATTGCATAAATTGTTTTGGCAACCCGTTCTCTGAATTATTGGGTGGTTTTCTCGGTTACTCTTACTATATTTGTGGTGCTGAGAATGATTTCCGTCCATGATTACCGTATATGTCGGAGTATCGGGCTGGCCACCCCTTATTTCGGAGTGCGGGTTGTCACAAGAATGTTTGGCATTAAAAAGCAAACAATTGCCAAGGCCTATGTTTGTTTGATATATTCATTCAAAAGCAAAAGAATATATATGCTTATTGAGGGAGAATTGGATGGTATATCAACGGTTTGCACAATGTCTGTTTATCCTAGTTGTCTTTAATGTCATGACTCTATTTGGTTTGTAGAATCATCATCATGCGAGGCTTGTATGCATTGTGTATGTTTGTTCATTGAGTTCAATCTTCATATTGTCACATGAGGTTTTATTTAAATGTGATAATGTTTGCAATCAAATGATAACTCCGTGAATGTTTATTAAGTGTTTGGGTCTAAATTTAATTGTTTCTAGTTCACACCCCCCTACACTTCCGTTTCCATATGACACATTTTTGCCATACGAGTGTGCAAACTTATTGTATTTTGTGTTATATGTGTGTTTATATCTATATATATATATGCAAGTACTCTATTGGTATATTATATAATATATATATATATATATATATATATATATATATATATATATATATGATATTTGTTTGTCTTTGCCTTGCTTTTATTGCCCATATGCTTTCATGTTTTAACTCTTTAAGCTTCAACATCTTGTTTATTAGTTCTATATCCTTTGCCTATTCCTGAACAAAAAGGGGGAGAAATGATAGGGGGAGTAATGGTATCTAATCCTATTATTATCGTATCTTAGTTTGGGGGAGATTTATCTTAGGGGGAGACGTCTTTATAAGTATGTCAGTTGTTTGATAAAGGGGAGAATTAATTTAGTAGGAGTAATTACTTAAGTGTATTTAATATTTTGATATTACCTATGCATTTGATGAGTTTGCTTAAGTGTGAAGGATTTCTTCTAAAGCGGCATCTTTCAATGGCAAAGCGTTTGATCCTTGGGCTGAGTCAAGTTTGGGTGGGTTATGTTTTGCGTCTAGTGAGCTTGATGGCCCTTTAGGATTTTTGTTTGGTTTTGTCCCGGAATAGCCAAAGGGGGAGATTTGTAAGGACACAAATTTCCAATTGAGTCCATATGTTGTTTTGGCTCAATTCCGGACAAAAACATTTATTCATAGGATAGTATGTAATTGTAATACTCTCAAGCTTATGAAGTGTTTGTTGAAGACGTAGCGGCAAATAATATAAAGCTTCATCAAATATGCCGGTTTGCGTGCCACGTTTCTACGTCATCAACTATAGTTCCATGTTCCCAAGGTATGAATGCAATTATATTTATATAGGGGCTTGGAACAAAGTTTATTGGGTGTTAGGTTTAATTAAAACTGTGTTTTACTTTCAGAAAAATTTATTTAGAACTTTAAAAATAAAGTATATAAAGTTTCTAGGCCAAAATTGAATTTTACAAAATTTCTGGAAGTCGTTCGAAATGTCGTTCGAACGAGTTTTTCGTTCGAACCAGGTTTCGTTCGAACGAGTTTGCCAACGAGTTTCCCCAACCTATACTGGTCTGTCGTTCGAAATGTCGTTCGAACGAGATTGTTCGTTCTAACGAGATTTCTAACGAGATTCTAACGAAGTCCATACTGGTGTGTCGTTAGAAGTCTCGTTCGAACGAGAGTTCGATCAAACGAAATGTCGTTAGAACGAACTGCTAGGCGGGAACAGTTTTTGGCAATTTTTGACAGTTTTTCACCCACTTCCGCACTTGGTTTTTAACCAACTTTTTCAGACTTTATCTTGTGCGGGAATCACATTTTCCAACTTAACTTTTCCAATCTATTTCCATCTCTTAGAGAGAGTTTGAGAGCAAATTTTTTTTAGGAAAATGTTCATGTTTTGAGTGAGATTTTTAGAGAAATATTTTCATCACTCTAGTGTTTACACCCAATTGTGTTTATTCCACGTTCTTATATACATATCAAATTTCTTGGAGTTTGGCACCGGTTTTTCTCTACCGAATTCAAGAAGAGAAGTTTCGGGTTTTGCTTCTACCTCCCACGAAGAAAGAAGAAGTGTTCTTTTGTTGTGATTCTACCCACACGGAGAAAGGCTCCATGTTCGGGTGACGGTGGCCATATAAAGTCCTATCGGTGGATTCCGAGACCGCGGTGGTGTTCCAAGGTTATCAGCTAGGAAGAGGTGTCTACAAGAAGAAGCGTCGAGACTTGAGAGGGATCGAGTCAGTCGTTGTAAGTCTATCTGTCTTGTACGTGTAATTCCGTATCTAGTGGATTTGTGGCTAGGGTCGTCCGAGGTTGTTTCCCGTCTTGGGTTTTTCCTCGTACATCGCGGCGTAGTGTGATATTGTTTATTTTGTCTTGCTTCATAATTTAGAACGCATGTTTAGAATAATTCAAGATAAAATTTGGTTTAAATTATCACACTCATTTAATTTGGGACTAAATTGAATTTTGGGTTTAGTTTATTTAATTCAAGTCCTTTGCTAAAATTTGGTTTCGCCTAATTTGCTAGTATTGATAAATATGACTTAGGCAAATTCTAGGACTTTGATTAACGAATCGGGTTTAAGTCAATATATTTATTGATTAATTTTACTTCACTCGGTTGCAATTTTAATTTGTTTTGAAGAAATTAAAATTTGGCTTTATTTATTTGTGAACCATCATTCAACGCTTCCGCATCGTGTTTTGTTTTACACATACAAAGGAAATTATGAGCCTGCGCTTTCAAGAAGTTGTATAACTCCTATACTGCAACAAATATGAAGCAGACCTGATATGCGCGTCTGCAAATTTCTTATGCAAGCCCCAGATAAGTTTCAAATGCTTGATATTAACTTCTGATTTTTTTGGAGTTTTTCTCTTACTGTCAACTGCAAATAAATACATAGTAAAGTATCAGTCATTTTGTCAAATATGATAAAAGCACAATTTCATAAATAAAATAAAATGAAAATAACCTATCCCATTGCCATAGGGAGGGCCTCTGGGACCCTGGTATACTGCGTCTCCAACCAAAGGGGCATGCTGCCAATTTTAAATAACTACCTCGTGCTTAAAATAATCCCTATTGGCATCAGGGAGGTTGACTACTAGAGCCCTATTCAAAAATCTAGTTTTTAAATAAAAAACATTATCTAAAACAGCCCATCTGTAACAATACATAATCTCAGGAATTCCTATACGAGTTCCATGAGTTTGATTTAATTTATGCACCCCATTAACTATTCTCCATGTGTTGGGGGCTATTTTTGCAGGAACAACATCGAAATACTGACAAAATTCTAAGCATAAGGAGTTTGGTGGAAAAGAAAATCAACACTCGGCAATAAAGAGACTGGGGAACCAATGTCCCTCAGCCAGACGAAAATAATCTGAAGGCTCAGAAAGAACCTCCAGAGTTACCGAAGCAGGGATAGAAAAATCAGAACGGAATTTTTCAATAGATTCAATAAGATAAACCATGATGAATAAAAGAAACGGAGAAGAAGAAAGAAGATCTTACAGAAAAAAGGAAGTTCTGTTGACAACGAACGGAGGAAGAGATGAACGCACAAGAGAGAGAGAGATAATGGAAAACTCGAAAGCAGAAATTGGAAAAGGTAGAAGACGATGGGATGGTCTATGACGTTTAAATACTTTGCCTTGGGAACGGTGAAGGAAATGATTACGAAAAGAGACTATTGCGCTACCGGCGGCTAAAAGGACAAAAAATGCGCGAAGTTCGAAGCGTTTATAAAAATTCAAAAAAGCGGATTCTGTGAATTTGGAAGGAGAATTAAATACGGAGAAAATGCTCCTAAAAACCAGGAAAGCCATTTAATATTGCCATATACCAAGAAATAATGTTCCATATTCCAAATTTCGAAATATGAAACATTGGGGGCTTCTGTTGATACCAAAATTAATATGCTGACGTGGATAAATCACAAGAAGACACGTGTCAATCTACATGGCACATTTCTACCATTATTAACGAGGAAATTTACTTCCTGGTCAAGTCACTCAGAGCAACAAGTGTACCCCGAGGAACTCCTGAACGACGAGCAACTCAGGCTGTCCGAGCTGCATCTCGGTCGTAGCATTAATTGCCAGATAATCAACAGTTCAGTTATTCATTGAATGCTCATCATACAGACGTATACGCCTAAAGGGCATTAATTGTTTACCCTTTCACATGTACAGCCTAAGGGCTATAAATACAATGTATCACCCTCATTCAAGGGGAATTTCTTGATAGATCCTGATATCGAGAATTTCTAAACATTTGGCAATAACAGAAACAGTGGACGTAGGCTATTCTTATCAAGCCGAACCACTTTAAAATTCTTTGTCTCACTTATATTTATCTGTGATTAAATAATTAGAAGTGATCTAATTTTTTACATCAACACTTAGAATCTGAAATAAAAGATTTTAACAAGTGAGAACTTGTTAACATTCAGACTCACAAATCATTTGATAAGACCAAATCAAACTCACATGATATGAATATTTATTTAACATGAAACAATCAGTTATATTTGCTACACAAAACAATTGGTTATAAATTAATCTCATAAAACAATCAGTTATAAATCAATTTTATAAATAAATCTCATAAAAAAAGTTAGATCTGGGAAAAAAAGAGTTACATTCAGTTACATATGGAAAAAAAGCTTCATTCAGTTAGATCTAGAAAAAAGGAAAAACTTACCTGAAAGAGATCACCACTTGCTGCAAGAGAGCGGCAAGAGAGAGAGAGAGAGAGAGAAGGACAACGTCGAAGCGAGATGGAGACGGTGTAGGAGAGAGAGGGAGGGGATTTGAGTTAGGGCTTGAAAAGTTTAGAGAGACAGAGAGAAAAAAAGTATTTTTGTTTTCCTTTTGAATCGTGTTTTGTGTGTCTTTTAGATCAGTTAGGATTTTATTATTATTACTCTTATTATTATTATAATTACTATTACTATATATATATATATACATGTGGTCCAAACTAAAAACCGAACAGAAATTATCGATTTTTATATTGCCTAAACCAAACTGGCCCGACCTTAAAAATAAATCGTCTGCAATCATCGGTTCGGTTCGGTTTAGTTGGTTCGGCATTTCAGTCCATTTTTCTGCACTCCATAAATATCGGTATATTGTGAGAATGCTTAATTTTATGAAATGAAGTCTCAAACTCTTTCTCGATCCCCGTTACTTATAAATCCAATAGATTATCCATCCCTGCCCACACCAAGTTAAAGTCTAGATGCGAGTCCTCCAAGTATTTCTTCAACTTTTAATGCGCGCCTTCATAACAATTAGTGGTTCAGTTACCGCAATGTTTAATCATATTAGTCCAAGCAGTGATGAAGCACTCCTTCAATGTAATCCATTTTTTAGTTATGTCCTTGATGGTATTAGGAAACTAGTCGATCCACATTTATCAATGTCTACGATTCAGAGAAATCTTTCTCGATAAGTGATTCGACAAGATGGACCCAATTGTCGAATGGACTTCTAGTGCACATCCCCACCCACCATATTTCTCATTGCATGGGAGTCCACGTTCCTCGTAACGTGAGATATGTACAACATGTATTTTTCATGTGAGAATACATTTCGTAATGCATTCATATATGAAAATTCACGATCGGTAACGAACACCTTTGGGATAGAAGTCGGATTAAACAATATCTTTAAATGTCCCAATGCCCACTTATAATTATCCACTTTCTCTTGGACTAAGAAGGCAAATGCAATAGCCAAAGTATGTCCGACATAGGATATTTCGACCATCTCAAAAAGTGGCATATTGTAACAGTTAGTCTTATAAGTACAATCCACTATAACAACATAAGGAAAACATGTGGCTAGCTTAATAGACTTGGGATGGTCCTAGAATAAGTCTTCAACTTCCCTGGTAATCTTATGCCTATACTGTGACACCCCGACTAATTAAATACCGGGTAGCTACTCCTTTATTAAATTAATTCAAAATGCCAAGTTGGCTCAGTTAATAGCATCACTGTCGAAAACATTTTATTATTACTAACCACCTAGTATTTAAAAAGTAAGTTGCCAAATTTTAATTAAAGTCTGATTAACATGTAACAAGTGTAATGAAGAAATAAGTAACACCATTCACCATACTGAAGTAAAACGAATAACCATCACATAGTGTAAATAAAGTCTGGAGGAAAAACTCCTCACTACAATCCCACAACTGAAAAGTAAACTGAATACTGAAACAATACATGCTAAAGTCTGAAAACTGGAATGTAAAAGATGCTCTAAATAGAAATGGGCAACATGCCCTACAACTGATAGATAGTGACTCTGGAATCCAAAAGATAGAAGCGTCTACATGCAAATCCCTGTAGCTTCCACAAACAGCTACAGCTCGTCACCTGAATGAGTATCCTATGCTTGGTGTCCCTGTGGCTGGGCACCTAAAATGGTTTTACAAGAAAAAGATTTGAAAAGCAAACGGGTCAGAGCCCGAATGTGGAGTTATATTTTAAAACCTGCAAGTGCTTTAAAAACATTTAAAACATTAAATGCAAATTACATGTTAGGACGTACACTCACATGATATTCTCACCTCTCGTCTAACTGTGCACTCCTAACGTAAGTACCCATCTACAATGATATAAACCACTAGCTAAGTGACATCATAACTAGCTAGACTGTAATAGTTCCTATCCTTATTACCCGGTTCTATCAACATATAACTCTTGTAATTAGATAGTGGTTTAATGTAATATCAGATGCTCAATTATGCAATATATCTCTCTATCAGCTAACTCATTATGTTTCTCGAAACAATACTGTAATTATTTATACAACACTAGCATGAATATTCTTATTAATTAAGTGTATATTATTCACGTCATAAATATACAATACAAGCACCCCGAGAACTAAGCTGCGGTGCACACATACTCTGCTATCCATCCCGGTACATCACGTACATAAGGATCACATATTCCGAATCTCTCAGGAATAGTTCAGATAACACAAATCACAAATAGTGGAGGCGAACACAGTCACATCACATGGGTCACGTACATACCTACGCTCCCACGATCAGCGGACTTATTAACATCACAATAAGTCTTTCTCTGACCTATGTTCATCGAGGTACCAGTCTATATCCCCCCCGTAGGCACACAAGGATTAGAGGGTCCTAAGCGAACGCAACCTCCCGTGATAGCAAGTATGGTAGGTATGTCATACACACAATTCATATACCAACTAAGTAAACACACGTCTTAGTAATACCGTATTTTAATCGTAGTACATATTGCACTCTCGCACTAACTATAATTATCACAATTTGTACTATTCCGGTTTGTAATCATACGCGCCATAATTTCTCACGTCGTAGTAGACACTCACGTCCCAACCCAAACCGTCCATGTAATGCAACTCTCGTATATAAATTCCTCCTCATAGATACCCAAATGTCCCAATTCTATCATTACTACATCTACAGAATGATATCTATATCCTCGAATAAGTTTACGGAACTCCAAAAATCAAAACAGTCCAAAAAGGACCAAACTGTCAACTCGTTAGAAGTCCCATTCGACCGAGACTGTTCGAACGAGATTCCTCTGCCAACTCGTTAGAAGTCTCGTTCGAACGAGGGTGTTCGAACGAGGTCCCAGTTCGTTCGTACGAACTGTATCTTCTAACGATATCTCATTCGAACGAGATATCGAATGAAAACCATTCTCGTTAGCAGCGACTGGTCAACTCGTTAGAAGCTCATTCGAACGAGTTCGTTCGAACGACCTGGGTAGGGGCTTCTAACGAGCTACCAGATTCGGCCCAGATTTCTCCAAATACGTTTTTCACCATTTTAACACCTCAAATCACCTCTAAAATTTATCTCAACGATTGTTTTAAAGTCTCTAAACAATCCTAAACATAATATAACCACATCCTATCACGTTTTTATGGATTAACTCACCCTAATCATCAATCAATTTACAAATACTTAACCTTTTCCCCAATTCATTCATGAACATGAACCCTAGAATTTGGAACCCTCAATTCATCAGATTTAATCCGTTTTTCTTTCACCCAATCATGTATTAACATCAGATTAATCGTCTCCAAACTATTCTACATGCAATTTATCCTCAATATTCAGAACCTAAGTCCAATTAATCATGGGTTTTCATTCATTTTCCAATAACAATTATAAATCTTCAATTTTCTAACATGGAAAGAACATTTGCTGAAATTAAACATAATTAAACCACTTGCCTTGTTTGTTTCCGGATTTGGTGTTGATTTGGTGAAGAATCTCTGCAGAATTTTCTCTCTTTCTCTCCTTCTCCAAGCTCCTTCTCCAATGGTGGCTTAAGGTGGCTAGGGTTTGTTTTGGGGAAAGTTGTAAACCTAAAGATAACCTCCGTAGCTTAATGGTTTAATATGGGATGGTTAGTGGGCTTTGTGGGTTTAATCCACATCAGATTTACATCTCAAATTTTCGTCACTTTTAATTGCTAAAAATGTAAAATTACCAAAATACCCTTTAAGTTGCCGGTATGGCCTAAAAATACCCTGGGACCCAAACTATACCCCCGGCTAGTGTTTTCTGACTATATCGACCCTTCCGAACGCGTTGGCTCACTCAAAACGACCATACGGATTATAGATTTTAAATTCACTTTTATTAACAAAATATTACACCGTGACGCGGCGGTCCCACGCGTCTCAACAAAATTTCTAAAATGCCGTATATAAATCTCACGACAAATTTCATAATACCAAATACATATATCAAAACATGTATGCACATAATCAAATACCAACTCGCATCTCGTTAGTATTTTAACCCGGATTAATTTCCAATTAATACGCATTTAATTAATTAATCCCCAAAATAAATATAGCTATCTCGTTAGTATTTTAACCCGGATTAATTTCCAATTAATATGCATTTAATTAATTAATCCCCAAAATAAATATAGCTAAAAGTACGGGGTATTACATACTTCCCCCCTAATAACTGAATTTCGTCCCGAAATTCGAAACTAGAAAGTACCTGCTAAAAACAACTCTGGATAACGATCGCGCATCTCATCCTCGCGCTCCCATGTGGATTCCTCGACATAGTGATGTCGCCACTGAACACGCACTAACGGAACTATCTTTGACCGCAGTTTCCTCTCGCTTCGGTCCAAAATAGCTATCGGCCCCTCCTCGTAGGAGCTATCCGGCTGGAGATCGATGTTCTCCACAGCAATGTGAGAATGAGCCAAATTATCCCTAAGGTATTTCCTCAGCGAGGAAATATGGAACACATCGTGAATCCGATGCAAATGCTCCGGTAACCCAAGCCTATACGCAACCGGTCCGATCCGCTCAATAATAGGAAACGGCCCCACATACCTCGGTGCCAACTTCCCCTTCTTCCCGAAACGCATAATCCCCTTCATAGGAGATACCCTGAGCAAAACCTGGTCCCCCACTTGGAACTCTCTGAAAAACCTCTTCGCATCAGCATAACTCTTCTGCCTGTCTTGAGCTACCCGAATGCGACTCCGAATCAACTCAATCCTTGCCGAAGTATCCTGAATCACTTCCGGTCCAAGCAGTTTGTTGTCCCCCACCTCTAAACAACATGCTGGGGAACGACAAGGCCTACCGTACAATTCCTCAAACGGAGCCATGCCAATAGTGAACTGATAGGAGTTGTTGTAAGCAAACTCTACCAGTGGAAGGTACTGCTCCCATCCACCCCCGAAGTCAATAATGCACATGCGCAGCATGTCCTCCAACATCTGATTGGTGCGCTCTATCTGCCCATCAGTCTGCGGATGATAGGTCGTACTCAACCGCAATTCCGTGCCCATGGCCTCCTGGAAACTTTCCCAAAACCGCGAAACAAATATCTTGTCTCTGTCAGACACGATATTTAAGGGTACACCGTGAAGTCTCACAATCTCTGAAATGAAGAGCTGGGCATACTGTCCCGTAGTGTAGTCAGTCCTTACGGGTAAGAAGTGAGTGACCTTGGACAACCTGTCCACAATTACCCAAACGGAGTCGTGGCCCCTCTGCGACGTAGGCAACCCCGTGATAAAGTCCATGGATATGCTCTCCCACATCCACACCGGGACCTCCAATGGCTGTAGCAATCCTGCCGGTCTCTGATGATCCACTTTTACGAGCTGACAAGTGGCGCATTTCGAGACAAACTCAGCGATATCTCTCTTCATACCGCTCCACCAATACTGCCGTCTCATGTATTGGTACATTTTGTCCCCTCCGGGATGTACCGCGAACCGTGAGTTGTGCGTCTCTACCATCACGTCGTGTCGCAATTCCTCCCCTTCCGGAACTACCAATCTCCCATTGAAGCGTAATCCCCCGTCTGAGCTAACGGTATAGGATTCGGCTCCCTCTGCTAGTAATCGAACTATCTGCTCCTGACAGAACGAGTCATTAGCCTGTGCCCGTACTACCTTCGTGACAATCTGCAGTGTAACGGTCATCACAGACATGAAAGATCGGGCCACTGCATCCTGGTGTCCCAATTCCTTCCACTTTGCTTTCCACACCTCTGCCACCTCATCTGCTGGCCTACGGCTCAACGCGTCTGCTACCACGTTAGCCTTACCCGGGTGGTACTGGATGTCGAACTAGTAGTCTTTCACAAATTCAAGCCACCTACGTTGCCGCATATTCAACTCTTTCTGCGTGAATAGGTACTGTAGGGACTTGTGGTCCGTGAACAGTTGGAACTTCTCCCCCAAAAGATAGTGCCTCCAAATCCGTAGGGAAAATACCACTGCCGCCAACTCCAAATCATGCGTGGGGTAATTCTTCTCATGAGGCTTAAGCTTACGGGATGCATAAGCTATGGCCTGTCTCTCCTGCTGCAATACACCTCCCAGTCCTTGCAAAGACGCATCGGTGTAAACCAAATACTCAACTCCCGGCCTCGGCAATGCTAACACAGGTGCTGAGGTTAATTTGTCCTTCAATTCATCGAATGCTAACTGACAGGCATCACTCCAGATGTATGGCACACCCTTACGAGTCAGATGTGTCAAAGGACCTGCTATCTCCGAGAAACCCCGAATAAACCTCCTGTAGTATCCTGCTAGTCCCAAGAAACTATGAATCTCTGTTGGTGTCGTGGGCTGTCCCCACTCCCTCACCGCTGATACCTTCCCCGGATCAACAGATATCCCTAGGTCGGAAATAATGTGACCCAAGAACTGGACTTTCTTCAGCCAAAACCCGCACTTTTCATACTTTGCATACAACTCGTTCTGACGAAGTGTCTGCAAAACCTGCCTCAAATGCTCGGCGTGCTCCTCCTCTGTCTGAGAGTAAACCAGAATGTCATCAATGAAGACAATGACAAACTGATCTAGGAAATCCCTGAACACTCTGTTCATCAAGTCCATAAACACTGCTGGAGCGTTGGTCAAGCCGAAAGGCATAACTCGAAACTCGTAAGAACCATATCTCGATAAGAACGCAGTCTTCGATACATCCTCCTCCCTGATACGCAACTGATGGTATCCCGACCTCAAGTCAATCTTCGAGAAGAAAGAAGCTCCTCTCAACTGGTCGAATAAGTCATCGATTCGAGGCAACGGATACTTATTCCGTATCGTGACCTTATTCAACTCTCGGTAGTCCACACACAATCTCAGTGAACCATCCCTCTTCTTCACAAACAAAATAGGAACGCCCCAAGGTGAGGTACTCCTTCGAATAAAGCCTTGTCCCAACAGCTGCTCTATCTGATCCCGTAGCTCTCTCATCTCAGCTGGAGCCATACGGTACGGTGCGCGTGCTATAGGTCTCGTACCCGGTAGCAAATCTATAACAAAGTCTATCTCTCGACTGGGTGGTAAGCCTGGTATCTCCTGAAACACATCCGAATACTCCCTGACGACTGGGATAGAGTCTAAAGGAATCACAACCTCCTTAGAGGTATCCTCCTCAATGTAGTACAGATGAGCGGTCGATCCTCCCTCTGGGCGAGGCATCGCCACTACAAACATCTCCTGCCCCGGAATGGTAAAAACAATGCTCCCGCTGAAGCAATCAATCATGGCCCTATATGCTATGAGCCAATCCATACCGATGATCACATCATGAACATGCATGTCTAATACTAACATGTCCGCAGGTAATACCAAACCACCAATCCCTACTCCCACTCCCCGGCATATAAAGAAAATAAGTGACCCACTCCCCAATGGTGAGTCGACACACGTCACTGTGCTCTCTGTCGTAGCTAACAATCCTAAAGCTTTCGCGAAGTGTGTAGCTATAAAACAATGTGTAGCACCCGTATCAAATAACGCCCGACCTATAGTGCCATGGATAGGAAACGTACCCTCGATCGCGGGCAGCGCCTGTGGAACTGCAGCCTGGTGGACGTTGTAGACACGTCCATACTGTAGCTGCCCCTGCTGAGCTGGGACTGCTGGAATGGGTGGCAATGCTGCCATCTGTGGCGGTGCGGGAAGAGCGGCGGGAAACATAGTCCTCTGTGGCTCCTGGCGAGCACCCTGCTGCTTCTGCTGTGGGGCCCTGCCCCTATCAGGACAATCCTGCTTCTTATGGCCAGTCTTGCCACAAACAAAGCACTTCCCTGGGAAGTTCCCCCCTCTCTGTCCCTGCTGTCCCCGGCCCTGGTGGCCGTTACCGTTCCTCCCTTGGCCCTGCTGGCCCTGGTGAAACTGCTGCCCATTCTGCCCCTGTTGGCCCTGATGGCCGTTTGGACCCTGATGTCCCTGACGGAAACCTCCTTGTCCCTGCCTGTAGTTCCCTGACCGGAACCTCTTATTATCCCCCTGCTGGGAGCCCTGCTCATTCTGTCTCTGCCCCTGACCCGATTGTGCCCCGCTGGCACCATGTCCTCCGGTCCTGCCCTGATGGCTAGACTCTCCCGACTGCTTGCCCTCGGCCATATGAAAACGGTGGTCCTGGAAGTGCAACAATGCAGCGTTAACCACATCAGAATACGTGGCCAACGATAGGTTCCCTAGCAGATGCTGACGGATCCTCCAATTCAACCCGTCGGTGAACTTCTCAATCTTCTTCTTCTCTGTTGGTATCTCGTCTGGAACGATGTTCAACAGATTAGTGAACTCGGCCTCATACTCGGCCACTGTCTTGCCTTCCTGCTTCAGACTCATCAGCTTCCTCCTCATTTCCGTGTGAACAGCCGACGGAAAGTACTTGCGGTCAAACCACACCCAGAACTCCTGAATCATGAGAGTATCCCTCTCCTCTGCGGTGGTAATAGACTCCCACCACTGTAGTGCAGATCCCACTAGCCTGAAAGTAGCTAGAACCTGTTTCTGAACATCAGTGCACTCATGCATCCTCAAATGCCTCTGTATATCCTTCCTCCATTGGCTCGAGACTACCACATCTGAGCTTCCTGCAAACTCTGGCGGATGCGCTTTCTGAAAAGCGTCACGTACACGCTCCCAAGCAGACGGGAATGCATTAGCCTGTACTGGCGCGACAACCGGCGCCTGAGGTGGTGCCTGCTGAACAACGGCAATGGCGGCATTTACCGCTTGAGCTACTATAGCTGCAACCTCAGCGGCGTTCAACATGCCCTGAACTGAAGCGGGCTGGGGTTCGGGCGTTGCATCCCTGGGAACTCGTCGTGCACGTCGTGGAGGCATCTGAAATAAGAACAAAGTTTATAAGTTCGCTGTTATAAACTTAATATAGCTGAAGAACGAAGCATACACAAAAAGAGTACAACAGTCCTAAAATATAGGGCTCTATATCAAAGAAATGTAGCAGAAAGATAATAGCCGTACAGATCCTAAAGGACACTAGAACCTGATGCTCTGATACCACCTGTGACACCCCGACTAATTAAATACCGGGTAGCTACTCCTTTATTAAATTAATTCAAAATGCCAAGTTGGCTCAGTTAATAGCATCACTGTCGAAAACATTTTATTATTACTAACCACCTAGTATTTAAAAAGTAAGTTGCCAAATTTTAATTAAAGTCTGATTAACATGCAACAAGTGTAATGAAGAAATAAGTAACACCATTCACCATACTGAAGTAAAACGAATAACCATCACATAGTGTAAATAAAGTCTGGAGGAAAAACTCCTCACTACAATCCCACAACTGAAAAGTAAACTGAATACTGAAACAATACATGCTAAAGTCTGAAAACTGGAATGTAAAAGATGCTCTAAATAGAAATGGGCAACATGCCCTACAACTGATAGATAGTGACTCTGGAATCCAAAAGATAGAAGCGTCTACATGCAAATCCCTGTAGCTTTCACAAACAGCTACAGCTCGTCACCTGAATGAGTATCCTATGCTTGGTGTCCCTGTGGCTGGGCACCTAAAATGGTTTTACAAGAAAAAGATTAGAAAAGCAAACGGATCAGAGCCCGAATGTGGAGTTATATTTTAAAACCTGCAAGTGCTTTAAAAACATTTAAAACATTAAATGCAAATTACATGTTAGGACGTACACTCACATGATATTCTCACCTCTCGTCTAACTGTGCACTCCTAACGTAAGTACCCATCTACAATGATATAAACCACTAGCTAAGTGACATCATAACTAGCTAGACTGTAATAGTTCCTATCCTTATTACCCGGTTCTATCAACATATAACTCTTGTAATTAGATAGTGGTTTAATGTAATATCAGATGCTCAATTATGCAATATATCTCTCTATCAGCTAACTCATTATGTTTCTCGAAACAATACTGTAATTATTTATACAACACTAGCATGAATATTCTTATTAATTAAGTGTATATTATTCACGTCATAAATATACAATACAAGCACCCCGAGAACTAAGCTGCGGTGCACACATACTCTGCTATCCATCCCGGTACATCACGTACATAAGGATCACATATTCCGAATCTCTCAGGAATAGTTCAGATAACACAAATCACAAATAGTGGAGGCGAACACAGTCACATCACATGGGTCACGTACATACCTACGCTCCCACGATCAGCGGACTTATTAACATCCCAATAAGTCTTTCTCTGACCTATGTTCATCGAGGTACCAGTCTATATCCCCCCCGTAGGCACACAAGGACTAGAGGGTCCTAAGCGAACGCAACCTCCCGTGATAGCAAGTATGGTAGGTATGTCATACACACAATTCATATACCAACTAAGTAAACACACGTCTTAGTAATACCGTATTTTAATCGTAGTACATATTGCACTCTCGCACTAACTATAATTATCACAATTTGTACTATTCCGGTTTGTAATCATACGCGCCATAATTTCTCACGTCGTAGTAGACACTCACGTCCCAACCCAAACCGTCCATGTAATGCAACTCTCGTATATAAATTCCTCCTCATAGATACCCAAATGTCCCAATTCTATCATTACTACATCTACAGAATGATATCTATATCCTCGAATAAGTTTACGGAACTCCAAAAATCAAAACAGTCCAAAAAGGACCAAACTGTCAACTCGTTAGAAGTCTCGTTCGAACGAGACTGTTCGAACGAGATTCCTCTGCCAACTCGTTAGAAGTCTCGTTCAAACGAGGCTGTTCGAACGAGGTCCCAGTTCGTTCGAACGAACTGTATCTTCTAACGATATCTCGTTCGAACGATATATCAAACGAAATCCATTCTCCTTAGCAGTGACTGGTCAACTCGTTAGAAGCTCGTTCGAACGAGTTCGTTCGAACGACCTGGGTAGGGGCTTCTAACGAGCTACCAGATTCGGCCCAGATTTCTCCAAATATGTTTTTCACCATTTTAACACCTCAAATCACCTCTAAAATTTATCTCAACGATTGTTTTAAAGTCTCTAAACAATCCTAAACATAATATAACCACATCCTATCACGTTTTTATGGATTAACTCACCCTAACCATCAATCAATTTACAAATACTTAACCTTTTCCCCAATTCATTCATGAACATGAACCCTAGAATTTGGAACCCTCAATTCATCAGATTTAATCCGTTTTTCTTTCACCCAATCATGTATTAACATCAGATTAATCGTCTCTAAACTATTCTACATGCAATTTGTCCTCAATATTCAGAACCTAAGTCCAATTAATCATCGGTTTTCATTCATTTTCCAATAACAATTATAAATCTTCAATTTTCTAACATGGAAAGAACATTTGCTGAAATTAAACATAATTAAACCACTTGCCTTGTTTGTTTCCGGATTTGGTGTTGATTTGGTGAAGAATCTCTGCAGAATTTTCTCTCTTTCTCTCCTTCTCCAAGCTCCTTCTCCAATGGTGGCTTAAGGTGGCTAGGGTTTGTTTTGGGGAAAGTTGTAAACCTAAAGATAACCTCCGTAGCTTAATGGTTTAATATGGGATGGTTAGTGGGCTTTGTGGGTTTAATCCACATCAGATTTACATCTCAAATTTTCGTCACTTTTAATTCCTAAAAATGTAAAATTACCAAAATACCCTTTAAGTTGCCGGTATGGCCTAAAAATACCCCGGGACCCAAACTATACCCCCGACTAGTGTTTTCTGACTATCTCGACCCTTCTGGACGCGTTGGCGCACTCAAAATGACCATACGGATTATAGATTTTAAATTCACTTTTATTAACAAAATATTACACCGTGACGCGGCGGTCCCACGCGTCTCAACAAAATTTCTAAAATGCCGTATATAAATCTCAAGACAAATTTCATAATACCAAATACATATATCAAAACATGTATGCACATAATCAAATACCAACTCGCATCTCGTTAGTATTTTAACCCGGATTAATTTCCAATTAATACGCATTTAATTAATTAATCCCCAAAATAAATATAGCTATCTCGTTAGTATTTTAACCCGGATTAATTTCCAATTAATACGCATTTAATTAATTAATACCCAAAATAAATATAGCTAAAAGTACGGGGTATTACATATACCAGTATACACAATGTTTACCGGTCAATAATTTCATTAGATGCTGCATTGCACTCCTGTTCGCCCTCTCGTTTCTCTTCAATTTTACTTTAGCATTATAAATCCTCGTCATTATTAATACATTAGATTGATGCAATCTTTTCAGTGTGATTAAAATTTCGACAGGGTTCTGTGGTGACAATTAATATGAACACAAATTATAATCAAATGTGATCACCAGAAAAATAAAGAACACAAACTAGAATAATTACAATCACATACAACGCAAGATATACGTGGTTCGGCAAAATGGCCTACGTCCACAGTGGTAATCTCTGTTTTATATTTCTCTTTTCTCCAGGGGAGTGTTTACAATTGCATACCCGTTTCCCTGGGCTAGGGGGTTCAATATATACATGTAATTCTCAAAGAGTGGGGGTGTTGGGCACCTCCACATTGGTCCATAATCCCTTGAATATCTCTTGAGAGATTTTAGGGGTTGAATGGGTCGCTACTGAATTAGTTATTTATGAGACCTTAGATTTTGGGGGGGACTTTCTTGATTTTTGATAGGGCCTAGTCGGGCTACTTCTCTGGACCAAGAAAAATAAACGAGGTACCCACAATTACCCCTAAAATTTTTAGGTCACAATTTGGGCTCAATAATTTTAAATAATAGCGTTGATGGAATTTTTATTAATTGCAAGAAGCTTTGGGGAATGAATCGTCCTTCCCAATTAAATTTAGGCGGCAGATTCTCTTCGTTCTCTGTGCATAATCATTGAAAAGGTTTGAATTTGTTTGAAGAAGCCATTTTTTGTCGTCGCTTCAAACTTCCTTGCATTCTCAAGATTTCTCCAGCTTTTCATTGCGTTTTCTCACTTTCAGGTTTCTCCTTTCGTCATCTGGGTGGGGAGATAACTCCAACTCTACTTCATTTGCATCCGACTCCACTAGCTACCTGGGAATAGCATCTATGGGGACACACTGGTCATCCCTCCGGAAAGGGTTAGGCATCAGAGTCGAAAGGGAGATCTCATGAAGATACCAGAGGACTGAGTTCCTTGGGACTTTTAGCTCCCTAAGAGCATTCAATCTTCCCTTAATAAATGATAGCTCTTCAAACTCTGCCAACCTCGTCATAGCATCTACCCAACCTTGATCATAACCGTCATCCCACACTCGCCAAGGACCTTTCTTGAACAGATGCCTTAGCTGCGTGACATCTCTTTGGATCCCGAAAGCTATCAAGTTTGCTAGATGAACATCTCCTCGAAGCTCGTCCACCTCCTTAGCTGGACCCCTGTGTGAAACCCCAACTAATTAAAAACCGGGTAGCTACTCCTTTATTAAATTAATACAAAATGCCAAGTTGGTTCAGTACATAGCATCACTGTCGAATTTTTTTTTAATAATTACTAACCACCTAGTATTTAAAAAGTGAGTTGCCAATTTTAATTAAATTCGATAAACATACCATAAGTGAATTATGAAATGTTAACATAACCACCACAACATAGTCACAATAGAAAAACCATCAACTAATAATATGTCTGGAGGAATACCACTCATAACAATCCAAATACTAAAATAAATAAATACCAAGTCTGCATCACTAAATTAATTACAACCCAAAGTCTGGAATAACTGAAATGTAAGATGTCTCTAAAGGAATGGGGTGATATGCCCAACAAAATAAGAAAAATCTGATAGTGGAGTCAAGATCGGAAATGGAGGCGTCTACTGTCAAGGTCCTGTAACTTCCACATCAGCTACAGCACGTCACCTGAATAGAACTCCTATGCATGGTGTCCTTGTGGCCGGGCACCTAAAAGGTTTTATAGCAAAATAGATTTGAAAGCAAATGGGTCAGAGCCCGATTGTGAAAATAGTTTAAAAACTTTCAAGTGTTTAATATCATTAAACATTGAATATAAAGTACATGATAGTGTGTGCACTCATATGAGTTCCTCACCTCTCAACTAATTGTGCACTCCTATCGCACCTGTACCCATTCTAGTTATTCCCATTTCTAACTAGTCCGATACCAAAATCTAACATTTCTATACGATATTCAATTCAAATTCCCAACAACTTTTAGTTAACAGAGTGTTATAACTTGCTATACAGTTTCTCATATTAGCACTACTAATTAATAGAGATCTTCCATTTTCACTTGACAAACTGTTGCTATTATTAATATTCATATTTATTCATGACAATACATTTCAATTAACAGTATATTATTCTCATCATAAATATACAATACTAGCACCCCGAGACTAAGCTGCGGTGCACACATACTCTGTTGTCCAATCCCGGTACATCACGTACATAAGGACCACGTATTGCGAATCTCTCAGGAATCGTTTCATTAAACAACAACCACAAACAATGGAGGCGAACATAGTTCACATCACATGGGTCACGCACATACCTACGCTCCCATGATCAGCAGACTTATTTACTTCTCAATAAGCCCTTCTCTGACCTATGTCCTCGAGGTACGAATCTAGATCCCCCCCGTAGGCACACAAAGATTAGATGGCCCTAAACGAACGCCAACCTCCCATGATAGCAAGTACGGTAGGTATGTTATACACAGATAACTACATATACTAAGCATTCACACATCTTAGATATTACAATATTTTTATTAGTGGTATACTTCTCGTTCTTATACCAACACTTAGTGTTATACAAATCACAACTCCCCGGTTTATATGTATTTAAGTTATCAATTATTCTCACTTCGTGATTAGTTACTCGCTTCCCAATCCACCAATGTCATCCGGTTTAAGACACTATTCTAAGTTTTACTCCTCAATGTACCCCAATCTCCCAACTATACCCACTAGTTAATAAGGGAAAGTTATCTCACCAATTAAATAAGTCTATGGGATACTAGAAATCAATTCAGGCCAAAAAGGCCGTTCTGTCAACTCGTTAAAATTCTCTTTCGAATGAGGTCATTCGAACGAGTTTCGTTCGAATGAACTACCAACTCGTTAGAAGGGATTCTGTCATCTCGTTAGAAGTTCGTTCGAACGACCTGGGCAGGTCTTCTAACGAGATGGTAGTTTCAGCCCAGAAATTCCCAAGTCCATTTTTCTCAATTCTTATCTCTTCTAAATCCACCCTAAGAC
Source organism: Sambucus nigra (assembly GCA_949130495.1). Taxonomy (NCBI): domain Eukaryota; kingdom Viridiplantae; phylum Streptophyta; class Magnoliopsida; order Dipsacales; family Adoxaceae; genus Sambucus; species Sambucus nigra. The sequence goes on from OX422224.1 coordinate 7,051,678, forward strand.
CATCCAATTTATGTTCCAACGTTTTTAAACCATTTCTAATCATCCTAGATCATCTCTTAACCTATTTTAGGGATCAAATCTTACAAATCATCAAGGAATAAATATAAATCTCCAAATATTTCCCCAAACCCTAAGAACATGAACTCATAATTTTCTTATGCCCAAATACTCATCATAAATACGTTTATTAAATCATCATATATAACTCTCCGAAGATTAAATTAGTCCATCATCATTCTACGTGCAAATCCTAACCCAAATTCAAAGTTTCTCCAACAATTTCATGGGTTTTCTTCAAAAATTTCAATATAAGATAATTCCTACACTAAACATGGAAGCCATATTCAATGCACTAAAAACATCAAATCACTTACCTTAGATTGTTCTTCAGAATTGATGTTGGTGATTGAAAGAGTTGGCGCTTGCGTTCAATTAAGAAATAATATAATAAACACCCTTTTTAACCCAAATTAACCCTAAGCATGCAACTAGGTGTGATTGAAACAATATGAAATCATGCAAGAATTATTCAACACACAAAGTTAAGGAAAAATCCCCCACAGGGGCAAAACCATTTGTATATCACTATAATTTGTAAGAGAAACGGCTTACAATCGGATTACACTGAAATACAAGTTTTTGACTAAGAATTACCCTCAGGTATCAGATTCTGTAGTCGCGGCTGGAAGAAACCCTTTCCAGTAGGGCTGGCGGCTGGAACTATCCCTGTCCAGTAGGGCTGCAATGAAGAGGAAGGAGCAGTCCACTTCACAAGGGGTTGAACAACAGCAATGGTGTTCTTGGGTTACCAAACTTGATTCACATAGATATGAAAGATGTGTGAATCTAAAAACCTAGAATCATAGGACTCAATAGGTGAAGACTTTAGGGTTGATATGCTCTGAAAATCGTTGGAAAGTCTTATCTATAACAACCTCTGATCGTGGATTAAATAAGGAACTCTTTGCCCTAGAAAATCTGGCCACGATCTGTTTGAACTTATCCAGGCCAGATCGGTCCGGTATCTGAGGCGGATCGGTCCGCTATTCCGGATCGGTTCTTTTTAACAGAGGCGGATCGGTCCAGTAGCAGTCGGATCGGTTTGGCTAATTATTGATCCATCGGTTTGCATTCGGTCCGGTGTCTACTGGAGTCTGACAAAGCGGATCGGTCCGTTTATGACCGGATCGGTCCGGATGACCGGATCGGTTCTTTTATTTTGGCCGGTCCAGGAACCTGATTCCTTCGAGGAAATCTCTCCATCTTCAAAGGGACATATCTTCTTCACCGTAGCTCAGAATGAGATGCCGTTTCTTCCAGTATCTTTGTTGCAGCAAGCTCTTCAACCTTCCAGTTGACCTATCCTCCGGACGGTGGAAGTACAATTACCGAATTGCCCTTGAACTTCCATATCGAGCCTTCTTTCACTGTTTTGACTTCTCTTGCGTACCACTAGCATATAGTCCCTAAAAGCATGGAACGTGAAGTCATTGAGGCTGATGAAAAACACATGATGGAGATGCAGGATGCTTGATTCCTGGAATTCGAATTGAGGCCGTCATATGTGATCATGTAGAAACGTGCCAAATGTAACGGCGTACGACATACAAAACTATAAGATAACGGACATGACAAAAATGTCCTTACAAATCTCCCCCTATGTCTATGCCGGTACATACATAAAAAATCCGAATTATCAATTCACAACTGCCTATACAAATCTACCCTTCCATGAACCCAAAACTGGAAAGATACATATGAATAAGACTGCATCGTTTGTTCTTCAATTCTTCAGGAATCTTCACGCTTTTCTCATTAGGGTGTGTATCATGGGATTATCAAGGATGTACCTACACACATGAGATAAAGCAAATACCAAGTGACATATCGAGTTTGAAATGAGATAAATCTAGATACCAATTTATGAGCAAACTCAAAATTTCAAAACTCCCCCATAATATGATAATTCTTTCTCCCCCTTTTTATGATGTCTCCAAATAGACAAATGAGAGAAATAAATCAAGCAATCAAGTACCGGGGTGACACAAGGCATAAAATCACACCATGAATGAACATAAAACAACCAAGTCGGTGATAGCGTAAAAGAATGGGTGTGATCAAAATTCGATAGGAAAATCAAAGCATACAAGCATGACATATGTGCACGATGAATATTGGATATTCCTAACGAATGAACTCAAATGCTTCCTTTGGTGTAAAAGATTGGAAATATAAGACATTGACTATATCAAATCTACAAATCAAAGCTCAAAGTGATTTCTACACCAATAACGTCCAAAATGATTTTCATGCTTTTTCAGGACTTTCAAGGAAGTGCAAGCCCGTTTTTCAATCTCCAACCAAACTCCCTCAGATTTATAATTTGAATAGAGGAATACTAAATTCTCAAACTTTGGATAATTGGGTGAAACCTAAATGGCCCATATTTGGCATGAATTGCTTTTTATTGCCTTTAAATTTTTTCGGGCTCTTTTAACCTCTTAGGACCTCGGATATTAAAATTCCTCCATTTTTTAGGTCCTTTGTAACGGTGGCTTTTGCGCAAAGGATAAGAATCAACTTTCGCAGCCCCTCCCCGTTATGAAAATATACACACAGTCTCACCAAAACGGTTTTTACATGCAATCTAATCTTGTCAAGTTTTATTGCATTTTATACATTGTATAGACAGGATTGAGATGGAAACACTCAAGCCAACATGAGATTGACAAGTGCAATAGACAAATACAGCCGTGCATGTGTGCAGTAAAGGATATAGGAGTCAAGCATGTAGGAAAATATCACTAATTACATCTCAAGGACTCCAATCAATGTAAAGCACATGGATGAAATGATGTAGCCTCTCAAATCTCTATCAAACAATCACATGAATATATGGAATGAAGTTGTGACTTGGCTATCTTAAATGCTCATCCATAAAAGACAAATCTCTTTTTCAATTTTTCAAAAATTTTATCAAAATAAAATCTTTTTGTGTTTTTCTAAAAAATTTCTAAAAAGAAAATCTTTTTGTATTTTTCAAAAAATATATACAAAAATGATACATACTAGCAATGGGCAAACAATGTCATCATGAAAATCACCCTATGCTAGTAAACAAGTCAAACCTCAATCATTAGGTGCGGAGGGGTTTTTCAAAGGTGGTGACAACTTATGAAAAACCTTCATCAATTCTTGTGAAGATTTGACTAAAAACTTAACTTGCTCACCTAAATGTGCAAACTCTCTCATGTAGTCTCCGGGAGCATGTAAAGTATCATGTGTGGGTGCATGTGTGCCAGAAACACGTCTAGAAGCAAAACGTGACACATACCCCAACTTAAAGCAAAATTCCCTAAGGTGTCCTCTCCTCTTGCAATGAGAGCAAACATACATAGGCCTAGGAACACCTCTCTCAAAAACTCTAGGACGCACGTTCCTAATAGGAATGGGACGCCTAGGTGGGTTAGGGTGAGACACATGTGAAGCTGTCACTAAAGTGGGAACCGGCTCGGGTGCTAATTGGGAAGCAGAAGCACGGTCATGACCTATTCCTAACTTCTCACCTTTACCCTTAAGAACCACCTTTTCAACCTTCTTAGGTGCATTCTTAAACTTGACTTTGACCACCCTGGCACGTTCGAGATCACTCTCGAGTTGGGATACACGTGTAGTAAGACTAGACAACGTGTTGGTCAAATCACACTTCTCCTTTCTCAAAACCTCCTTCTCTTTCTCTAAATCTAAAACCCGACGACCTAAATCCCTATTATACTTCTTTGTTTTCAAGGTCTCGGTGTACAAATCTCTAAAAGCTTTTTGGAGCTCACTTTCATCTCCACTTGCACTCTCACTTTCTCCCTCACTTGAAGCGCTCAAACCATCACTATCACTCTCGTGAGCACTATTGTGGGACAAGGTGGGTGTGCTCACACGACTAGAAAAAGCTACAAACTTCTCACCACTAGTCTCATCACCCTCACTATCACTAAGTGTGGCACGCATGGCTACTTTCTTTCCTTTCTTTCTAAGCCACGTAGGACACTCAAATGACTTATGTCCCTTACCCCCACATTCAAAACAAGTGATGTTCTCAAGATCTTCCTCACACTCCTCATCGGTTTTATTCTCTTTTTCTCTCTCACCACTTTCTTTGGCCTTTCCTTTCTTTTTATTTTTCTCAAAAAAATTCTTTTTATTGGAAGAATTATTTTTGTTCATGTTGAGAAATTTTCTAAAATTTTTCGCAAATAAGGCCATATCATCAAAATCTCCCTCAGAATCGGACTCATAAAATTTTTCTTTCTTTTTCTTAAAATGAGTCTTTAAAGCAATGCCATTATCCTTAGCCTTAATGGTTTTGGGAAACATGTCAATCTCATAGGTTTGAAGATCTCCTACAAGTTCTTCCAACTTAAGTGATTTCAAATTTCCCAAAGAGTTCAAAACAGTGACTTTAGGAATAAAGCGTTTTGGGAGAGATCTCAAAATCTTTTTAACGACACGCGTGTTATCAATCACCTCACCCAAATTAAAACATGTGTTAACAATGTCTGACAAACGAGCATAAAAATCATCAAAGCATTCAGACTCAGACATGGTGATAGTTTCAAATTGGGTGGCCAGATTTTGTAATTTTGACTCTTTAACCGCGTTCGTACCCTCATGTGTCAATTTCAAAACATCCCAAGCCTCTTTAGACGTGGTGCACGTCATAATTCGGCGAAACTCATCAGGAGAGACAGCTCCAGAAATAGCACTCAGACCACGGGAATTAAAATTGGACAATTTATAATCATCTTCAGTCCAGGTTGACACGGGTTTTAAAGTGGTGATGTTATTAACAGTGACCGTGGGAGGAGTCCAACCATTTTCGCAAAGCAACCAAACACGCTCGTCAATAGATTTTAAAATCGATTTCATACGAGCTTTCCAATAGGCATAATTAGACCCGTCAAAAATAGGCATATTATAATATGATTTCTCCATTTGAACACGCTCTTTTCAAAAATCAATTTATTTCAAAAAATTGATATCTTTAGAAAAATTTTGCGGAAGTAAGGAATACGCGATAGATTGGCGTAACCTGCTCTGATACCAATTTGAAAGAGTTGGCGCTTGCGTTCAATTAAGAAATAATATAATAAACACCCTTTTTAACCCAAATTAACCCTAAGCATGCAACTAGGTGTGATTGAAACAATATGAAATCATGCAAGAATTATTCAACACACAAAGTTAAGGAAAAATCCCCCACAGGGGCAAAACCATTTGTATATCACTATAATTTGTAAGAGAAACGGCTTACAATCGGATTACACTGAAATACAAGTTTTTGACTAAGAATTACCCTCAGGTATCGGATTCTGTAGTCGCGGCTGGAAGAAACCCTTTCCAGTAGGGCTGGCGGCTGGAACTATCCCTGTCCAGTAGGGCTGCAATGAAGAGGAAGGAGCAGTCCACTTCACAAGGGGTTGAACAACAGCAATGGTGTTCTTGGGTTACCAAACTTGATTCACATAGATATGAAAGATGTGTGAATCTAAAAACCTAGAATCATAGGACTCAATAGGTGAAGACTTTAGGGTTGATATGCTCTGAAAATCATTGGAAAGTCTTATCTATAACAACCTCTGATCGTGGATTAAATAAGGAACTCTTTGCCCTAGAAAATCTGGCCACGATCTGTTTGAACTTATCCAGGTCGGATCGGTCCGGTATCTGAGGCGGATCGGTCCGCTATTCTGGATCGGTTCTTTTTAACAGAGGCGGATCGGCCCGGTAGCAGTCGGATCAGTTTGGCTAATTATTGCTCCATCGATCTGCATTCGGTCCGGTGGCTACTGGAGTCTGACAAAAAGGATCGGTCCGTTTGTGACCGGATCGGTCCGGATGACCGGATCGGTTCTTTTATTTTTGCCGAACCGGTCCGGTCCTCAGGAACCTGATTCCTTCGAGGAAATCTCTCCATCTTCAAAGGGCCATATCTTCTTCACCGTAGCTCGGAATGATATGTCGTTTCTTCCAGTATCTTTGTTGCGACAAGCTCTTCAACCTTCCAGTTGACCTATCCTCTGGACGGTGGAAGTACAATTACCGAATTGCCCTTGAACTTCCATATCGAGCCTTCTTTCACTGTTTTGACTTCTCTTGCGTACCACTAGCATATAGTCCCTAAAAGCATGGAACGTGAAGTCATTGAGGCTGATGAAAAACACATGATGGAGATGCAGGATGCTTGATTCCTGGAATTCGGATTGAGGCCGTCATATGTGATCATGTAGAAACGTGCCAAATGTAACGGCGTACGACATATAAAACTGTAAGATAACGGACATGACAAAAATGTCCTTACAAATGAAGGTTGATTTTCTCCTTTCTCTACAGATTTTCTCCCAAGGTTGAAGGTGGCTTGGTTTTGGTTCTTGTAAGTTCTCTCAAAACTCCCGTAGCCGACTCTCTAAACTTTTGCTGGTAATGGCCTTAGTGGCCCCTTTAAAATTATAAATATAAACTCCAATTTTCGTGGGTTTTAATTCCCTAATTTTTAAAATTACCAAAATACCCTTTTAAGTTGCCGGTATGGCCCAAAAATTCCCCGGGACCCAAACTAAACCCCCGGCTAGTGTTTTCTGACTATTTCAACCCTTCCGGACTCGTTGGCGCACTCAAAATGACCATTCGGTTAATAAAAATAAAATTCACTTTTTTAATTCAAATAATTACATCCTGACGTGACTGACACGCGCGTCCTAACTAAAATTTCCCAAATTGTCGTATTTCAGTCTCACGACAATTTTAATATTTACAATATTCATATATTGCCATATATACACATCATAATCAAATACCAACTCACATATCGTTAGTATTTATATCCGGATTAATTCTCAATTAATTCACATTTAATTTAATTAATCCCTTAAATAAATATCAATAAAATTACGGGGTATTACATACTTCCCCCTAATAACAGAATTTTGTCCCGAAATTCGGAACTAAAAAGTACCTGGTAAAAACAACTCTGGATAACGTTCATGCATCTCATCCTCGTGCTCCCATGTGAACTCCTCGGCATTATGATGTCGCCACTGAACACGTACCAACGGTACTATCTTTGATCGCAGTTTCTGCTCGCTTCGGTCCAAAATAGCAATTGGCCCCTCCTCGTAGGAACTAACGGGCTGGAGATCGATGTCCTCCAAAGCAATGTGATAATGGGCCAAATTGTCCCTAAGATTTTTCCTTTGCGAGGAAATATGGAACACATCATGAATCCTATGCAAGTGCTCCGGTAACCCAAGTCTATACGCAACTGGCCCAAGCCGCTCTATGATAGGAAATGGCCCCACATATCTCGGTGCTAGTTTCCCCTTCTTCCCAAAATGCATAATCCCCTTCATAGGAGATACTCTAAGTAAAACCTGGTCCACAACTTTTAATTATCTGAAGAACATCTTCGCATCAGCATAGCTCTTCTGTCGATCCTGAGCTACCAGAATGCGACTCCGTATCATCTCTATCCTAGGTTTAAAGCCCTAGAGAGAGAGATTTTAGAGAAATTGATTAATAACGTCGTCTGTAAACAATAAATCTACCATTCTCACTTTAATTAGACCAACAAGATCAACTATGTTTCTGTCTCTTTATATTCTTTTATAGTTCATTATATATTATCTTTGAAATCAATTATTATAATTTTTTTGCATCTTTTGTTTTACTCATATCTATGAAACACGGGATCTACACGTGATATAGAATATGATACGACTTGGGCTATGCAATTTTTTCAAAATAAAATAATAATGAAATAAGATAGAATTGTTTAGTAGAATGCCTAAATAAAACACACTTAACTTGAAATTCAATAAAACCAAATCCAGTAACAATACAAGTTTAAACAAGCAGATAAAATTCAATAAAATCATAAATAGAAGGAATATGGTTTTCAAAAGTTAGGGTAAACTTTTGCATCTAGATAAATCTTTTGTGAATAAATATGCTCTCTTCTTTTTCTTTTTATATTTTACAATCAATGTTTTAAGGTACTAAATATTTGACCCCATTTAAAAATTATAAAATGCTAAAAAACTACCTTAACATGTCAAAAAAGTGTGTCCCCAGCATGTCCTAACGTATCCCCTAGCGTGTCCGGCCAGGGCACTCTAGGACATGCCTATCCTAACGTGCCCCCAAAGTGTCCGAGCGTGTCCCCGTGTCCGACAAGTGTCAAACAGAGTTGCCTTTGGGAGAGTATCCGTACTTCATAACTCATAACCATAATAATCATTCTGATATCTATAAATTCGTCAGAACTCTAAAATATATTCTCCACTATCTTCGTAAGAGCATGATAGGAAAGTAGGATTGTCATAAATATTAGTTTGTTGTAGTACAGGAGGAAACCATTTGTTGTGACCAAGTATCAAGTGAAGGGTATAAATGAACAATGAACTCATTTATGCGGTTAACAAGATTTCATTAATCAAAAATTAAAACAAAATTATTGAGCAGTTTCAACCCGTTCAAATTATTTTCTTGATTGATTTCGTCTCCAAAACTAATTGATATTTTTACTCCCACGATTGCAAAAATGGCTACATTTCTCCCCCTTGTTCCCATAACGTTCATATTGTAGACAATCATTTTTAAGCTACAACAGATCCTTAAAGAAATCCTGTGATATAAAAAGACAACCAGTAATAGGATACTGTGCTCAATCTTGTGATATAGGAAGACAACAAATGAGAATGTATTGTTCTAATACCTATCATATTGAAATTTTGAGTTTCAAATTGATTTTAATAATGTGTTTATTTGTTATTCCCTCACTTTATTGACCCCATGCCCTTTGATTTTTAGTATATTCTATTTAGGTATAACTTAGGGAATATTCCTATTTAGTGGTCTTTTTCCTTTTCAGGTTTGTTTGAACCCGTTACCTTTATATGCTTGAAATTGCCTATTATGCCTTGTCAGTGATACTGAAAGAGCTAATATCAAAGCTTAAGTTGGTGTTGGTGAATCCACACTCGGGCAAGGCTCACAAACTGACTAAGATTGAGGAGCCAATGGAGGAATTATAGCGTATGTAGCTGCAATGAACAAGAAACAATCTTCCATGGGAGGCAAAATGGAGAAATTGGAAGAAATGGAGTACAACATAGCCCTGTGACTAAGCCGGGAGCCAAATTAAGCATAAGGGAGGTTGGGTGTGACGATTTCTTCCACCAGAAAGGTCCTGAGGTCATTGCCACTACTGCTGGGTTCAAAACAAAGGAGATAGTAGAGAAAAGGGGTGGTCATGAGGTGGTATCTGAATGAGCTGCCGCCGGCCGGTGGAGATTCTCCTATAGTCGACAAGCTTAATCTAAGCCAACTCTATAAAAATTTTAGCCCGAACCCCTTGTACTTTCAACCATTGGCAAATCTAAAAACCCAAACCTTTCAACCAACTTCCAAAAGTAACACAACCCACCACGAATAACTTATGCTCGGTTTCCAAAATTATAAATTCATACCCCCAGAACTTTCAGCCAAATTCTGATAATTACAAACCAACCCCTGAAGTTGTCCTCGTAAAAGGTTTGCCCCCTCAAAAAGTCTAGAATTTTTTGCAAATGCAGCCCCTATGGATCCTTGAACTGCAGAACAGGATCGAGACTGGATAAAACATATCGCTCCATTCCCTTTGGATGTGAATAAATCGAGGGGGTCTGATGAGGAGTATGTGAACCCGTTAGCGCGTGAACCTACTAAAGAGCTAATCACGAGTTGTTAGGTTCACGATGATGATCAGAGGCCCTGGCAGGAGCAAGGGCATCACGGGTCATCCCCTCGCAATGAAAGGTATACAAACAAGCCTATTTATGGTCCCAATACAAATAATGTGTGCTTTTTGTGCACAAATATTGGTCATATGTTAAAAAATTGCTCATTTTGAGTTCCAATTGAGAAGTACCAGACACACACAAAAAAAAAGAAGCGCCTTTGTTAGTTATGTGAATCAAGAAGCTTAAGGGTATTATCATTATTTGTAGGATTTTATAATATTTGTATTTCCTTTTTGTTATTTTCTTTCATTTTGTTGTGTCATTATATTTTCTTTTTGCTTTAGTATTTAGAGGTAGGAGTACTAAAGGCTCTTAGGGTTATACTTATAATTAGATCTTTTGTTTATAGCCTAAGCTACCTTCTCCCTATAAATACTCACTTTGTAGCCTCATTTGAGGTATGCTACCTATTTGAGAGTTTATGGAAGAGAGTTGAGACGAGAGATATCTTCATTTTATTTCCCATTTGATGTCATTTACGTCAACTGGTATCAAAGCCTCGTTGAATTCACCCATTGTTGTTGATGTTGTAAAAAAACATAAAAAAATCGTAGACAACGACAAATGGGTTTTAACCGGAGATATGCTCCTATGGAAACTTGCTACGGTCGTCGAGGGGGTCTTGAACCACCTCTTAGCGCGAATTGACGATCTTGAGGCTCGCCTCCCTTCCACCACCGCCCAAAACCCTAACCCTAGCCACCAGCATGTTTTAATCCATGCTTCCGCAAGCACCTCCACCCCTCTACCCAAAAAAACGTTGTCTCGAAAACCCTATCCCTACATCCCCTAATCCAGTAGTGGCCTGTAGTGCCAATAGTGGCGAACAACCACTAGAATCCTGCCCCTGCCACAACATGCCAGTGCCAACCAGCCCCCTAGACCACCATACAGTGTTCAGCCATCACCCCCAGCACACACAGGGCTGCCTGGATCCCCTTCAGGCTTGTTTCCACTAGCCGAAACCCACCAGGGCTGATCGGAACTCCTCGAACACCTCCTGGGCCATCGAAAATTCACCATATGACCCTGTTTTTTTTATCAAAACCACCAGATGGTGGCCGATCCTCACCCGGGTTCAGGCAAACACGACGGGATCCACTCTAGCGACATCATTCAAGGACGAAATCGTCTTTCAGGGGCTGGTAATGATCGGGAAGGGTTGGGTTTAAAAGTTCGCATCCCTAAGCTGATTTTTTACCCAGGTGGGTGTAGATTATCCAGAGAAGAAGACTGAAAAGAAGAGGGTTTCAACACCCTAATAATTAGAGACATGTTTCTCCTCCAACTATGCGGTGGAATTTTTGAAAGTTCGAGGAGGAGCTCGGCTTCAAGTGGGGGATAATGATGTGAATCTTGAAGCTCGAGGGCATTTTCTTCATTTTTAGGATCTAATAGTATTTTATTTTATTTTATTTTATTTTGTTATGTCCTTGTATTATTTCCCATTTGACGTTATTTACGTCAGTTAGCCTGTGGGTAGTAGCGTATGGAATTGCCTAAACCCTGGTAGCCTTGTGCTTTAGCTTTTTATGATGCATCTTCCAATGAGGATGGTGCGGGTCCGTTTGATTTGAACGGTGAGCAAGATTATTTGACTTGGGTTTTGCATATTTTAAAAAGAAGAATGAGTGGAGGCACCCATGTTAATATCCCGACATTTGATGGGAGTGGTCACCGTCTGGTTCGTTGATTGGTTAGATTCAATTGAAAAGAATTTAATGGCACCTCCAATGTGTGCATGCAATAGCAACCGAGCTTGAGCGATAGGCTAAGGCTTGGTGGAACGAGTTGAGTCAAAGGAGGACTTAAGGGGAAGCAAGCGATTCAAACATGAGGAAATATTAAGTATTTAAGGCTCCATATCATTACTCAGAGCTACGAGTATGAATTATTTTCACGAGATCATAGCTTGGCTCCAAATCATTACTCAGAGCTACAAGTATGAATTATTTTCACGAGATCATGGCTTGGCGGGATATTATAAAAAAAACATGATATCACGTGGTTTAAACGAAGATATTGCACTGGACAGACCAAAATGTAAAAATAAGATTCATACAGCCGACCCCAAATAATTGGAAAAAGACTTTGTTGAGTTGAATTGAGGGCTTGACGCAGGGTTCCATGTTTGTTATGGAGTACACTTAGCAGTTTCACCTGCCATGTGCTTGTGCGGCCTTAAATGAGACAACACATTGGTCATTATGTTCATGGGTTCCTCATGGAATTTTTTCACCCATTGCCGACTCGATTTTTCATGTCTCCTTTCATTCGCGCCTCTTTTCCAAGTCACACATTTGGTCGTTTGGGGAGGTGGTGGGTCCGATGGTGGGGTTTTATGTTTCTTTTTGTTGTTGGACTACCCACATGAAAACAGATTCAATGCGTATTAAAACAAGAAGTTGACTAAATATCACTACAAGAATTTGCACCATTAGCAACATATAAATTGTGTTGCTAAAGTTAGAAATATGTTGCTAAAAGCTTTTAGCAACATATTTGGCTATGTTGCCAGCTTGTTTCCAATTATCTGTCTAGAAAACCCTTTGGCAACACAATAGGCTTGTATTGCTGAAGGTATACTTTTGGCAACACGCAATTGTATTGCCAAAAGTATTTTTTAATTTGTCAAATTTATAATAAAAAATATTATTTGTGTTGCCAAAAGTCACTCAACAATAACAAAAATAGTTGTGTTGCCAAAACGCTATACCTTTGGCAACACAGGTCTTGTGTTGCCAAAAGCAATATCTTTGGCAACGCAAGAGGTGTGTTACCAAAAGGTACGACTTTTGACAACACAACTCTTGTGTTGCCAAAGGTACGACTTTTGGCAACACAAGAGTTGTGTTGCCAAAGGTATCTTGTGTTGCCAAAAGACTATACCTTTGGCAACACAACTCTTGTATTGCCAAAAGCCGTACTTTTGGCAACCAAACATGTGTTGCCATATCCAAAGTGATAAATGTAGATAATAACTTTTGAAGAGAAAAAATTGTGTTGCCAAAAGTACAATATTTTTATTTATTACATATTATTTTTTTCGCAATTGCCTGCACTTTTTTCATCAAACGTGCAACCTTATAATCCAAAAAAACATTACGCATTTTTCATACAATCATAAGTAATACAAAATTCCACAATTTTTAACCAAATCTCATAAATATGAATTACAAAATAATATTTCATCACAATCCAAGCATAAAGGTACAAAATAAATGTCTCCCAAATAAGAACGTAACAAAAGATGTAAACATGATCTAGCCTAATACATTAATACATTAAAATATGTTAAAAAAATTCACGTAAACTAAAACGACGACAATATCGCTCCCCTACACTATAAGAAACCGCTGCTCCAAGCCACCACGAACATTATAACTGCAAGTAAAATCCATCACAACCTGCACAAGATACAAAAATAAATGACTACATGGGTTTGTATAACTTCAAATGCATGTATGTTTGACTTGATCAATTTAAAACACTATTTAATTTTAGAAAATTTCGGCAAAATTTCCTTTGTTTATTTATGCAATTCAATATGTTTTTAACATTAAAATAAACCCAACAGCAAAAAAACGCAGCTAAACCACCATTATATCCCTTTCACCAATTTAATATCTAAAAATAGTATCCGAGTAGCTACATAAACTTAAATAAGTATCTGAGTAGCTACGTACCTCGATCCTACGTATCCATCAACTTTTTCATGTGTCGCAAATCCATTTTCATTCTACACAAAATACAAAATAATTTATAATCTATCTGACTTCAAAAGATAATAATAATTTATAACTATTATAGTTATATATATATAAACATTTATATACAACTATAAAAACAAAGTGCCTAAAAAAAACATTTATATATATATATAACTATAATAATCAAATTCACTGTGTCTAAAAAAACAAAGAGTCAATTTTTTATAAAAATTGGGCATAATCTCCTTTGTTTATTGGACTATCCACCCTGTTTAAGGGGTAACGACAAATACAACAATATAAAAAAAATCCCAAATTCGTCTAACAAAAGCTTCAATGAAACAAACTTCTTATTGGCCCGTGTTCGATGTGAACTAACCAACTGTCACGTGTTCACTTCCATAGGGACATCACCATGGTACATCAAATAGCACTCCATATACTTCCCTTGACGGGGGTTCCATATGGCCATCATTGAAAACCGCTCGAAAGCGCTGCTGGTTATCTCTACTGGTTACCCCTACTAAATGCGTCAATCGCACCTGCAATTGGCTCAATAACGTACACCTTAAACAGTTCATCTCCTGAGAAGGTGGTTCTGAGGTCCTCTATGAAAATCAATTCCATATCCTTTCCCAGAGCCTGCAAATCAGAGTAATATGAAGTATAAATTACCATTTCTATATCAGTTTAAAGAGGGGCACATAATATGCTAAAGCCAAATTTTATCATTCATATTGTGTTCACTAACGACACAAAACTAAAGTGCCAATAAACAGAAACAAAAACACTCCTTACCTGTTATAACGATGGCATATTCTTTAGACTACCAAATTCACATCTAAAACCTACAAAAAAAATTAAGTTATACTATGAGAAAAAATATTGGAATATTGTGTCAAGTTTAATTTGGAATCGAGTACAGTAGTATTAGAGGCTTAACTCATACACATACAGTTATATATATGTATACATATAACTGTATATATACAGTCATATATATATATATATATATATATATATATATATATTGTATTATATATATATACTAGTGGATACCCGTGCCCGAGGGCACGACGATAAATTTACCCTCATGATAGTTTAAAAAATGAAAAAAAATATTTAATAAAAAAAAATTAAATTTACACGTATTTAAAAAAATACATGTATTTATAATAGTATAATAGTATTTATGGAAAAAAAACTTTTAGCATGACATTCATGTATGGGCATGAAAGAGAAAAATGTCATGCATGCCAAAATGAAGATATTTTTTATAAAACCATGGTGGAATGTTATATATATATATAGAGAGAGAGAGGCAGGCTCCTGTGCACACTAAGTTTGCACATTACCTTTTTAAAGTAGTAAAAAAAATATTTTTGAGTTGATTTTTTTTGTGTGATATTTAAACATTTCAAGGAACCCATATAAAAAAAATCAGCTCAAAAAAACTTTTTTTACTAGTTTTAAAAAATCGGTCAAACTTTCTATGCTTTTAAGCCCTTTAAAAACTGCGAAAGTTTGACCGATTTTTTAAAAATAGCAAAAAAAGTTTTTTTGAGCTAATTTTTTTTATGTGAGTCCGTTGAAATGTGAAAATATCACATAAAAAAATTGGTGTGCGCCAGCACTCAAAAATATTTTTTTTACTACTTTAAAAACTTAATGTGCAAACTTAGTGTGCAAACTTAGTGTGCACAGGAGCCTGCCTCTATATATATATATATATATATAACATTCAACCCCCGCTGTGACCTGGAGGTCACGAGCGCAACGGTAATGTTGCCCCCACTGTGACCTGGAGGTCACGAGTTCGAGTCACGGAAACAGCCTCTCTGCGTATGCAGGGGTAAGGCTGCGTAAATCCAACCCCCCCAGTACCCCGCAGTGGCGGGAGCCTCGTGCACTGGGTTTGCCCTTTATATATATACAGTTATATACATTTATACTGTATTATATATTATATATATATATATATATATATACTGTATATACTTATATACTTATATATACATACAATACAGTATATATATATACAGTATATATGTATATAACTAAATATAAGTGTATATATATATATACTTTATATAAGTATACAAGTATATATATACAGTATATACATATACAGTATATATGTATATATATATATATATATATATATTGTATTGTATGTATATATAAGTATATAAGTATATACAGTATATATATATATATATATATATATATATATATATATATATATATACTTACTTTTATATATACTGTATATACTTTTATTTACTGTATATATACTGTATATACTTTTATATTTACTGTATATATATATAATTTTATATATACTGTATATACAGTATATATATATATGTATATAACTGAATATAAGTGTATATATATATATATATACTTTATATAAGTATACAAGTATATATACTTATATACAAGTATATATACAGTATAAATATATAAGTATATATACTATAAGTATACAAGTATATATACTTATATACAAGTATATATACAGTATAAATATATAAGTATATATACAGTATATATATATATATATAAGTATATATATAGTATAAATATATAAATATATATACTGTATATATAAGTAAGTATATATACAGTATATATACTTATATATATATACTGTATATAAGTATATAAGTATATACTTGTATATAAGTATATAAGTATATACTTATATATATATTGTATGTAAGTATACAAGTATATATACTTATGTAAGTATACAAGTATATATACAGTATATATATACTGTATATATACTTGTATAATACATTATATATATACACTTGTATACTTGTATAATACAGTATATATATACACTTATATACAGTTATATACATATATAAGTGTATATATATACTGTATTATAACTGTATATAAGTGTATATATATACTATATTATACAAGTATATATACAGTATATATTGTATTATATTATATATATACAGTATTATACTATATATATACAGTATTATACTATATATTGTAATACCCCGTACTTTTGACTATAATTATTTTTGGGATTAATTAATTAAATACGTATTAATTGATAATTAATCCGGGTTATAAATACTAATGTGATGCGAATTGGTATTTGATTATGTGCATATATGATTATATATGTATTTGGTATTATAAATTTGTCGTGGGATTTATATACGGCATTTTAGAGATTTTGTTGAGACGCGTGGGACCGCCGCGTCACGGTATAATATTTGGATAATAAAAAAAAATGAAGTTAAAATCTATAATCCGTATGGTCGTTTTGAGTGAGCCAACGCGTCCGGAAGGGTCGAGATAGTCAGAAAACACTAGCCGGGGGTATAGTTTGGGTCCCGGGGTATTTTTAGGCCATACCGGCAACTTAAAGGGTATTTTGGTAATTTTACATTTTGAGGAATTAAAAGTGAGGAAAATTGGTTAATTAAATCTGATGTGGATATTGGCCCACTAAGCCCATAACCAACCCATATTAACCTAGAAAGCTACGTAGGTTATCATTTAGGTTTTCTAAGTTTCCCCAAATCAAAACCCTAGCCACCTTAAGCCACCATTGGAGAAGAGCTTGGAGAGAAGAAATTCTGCAGAAATTCTTCATCAAATCAACACCAAATCCGGAATCAAACCAAGGCAAGTGATTTAAATTACATTCCTTATGCAGTGAATGTTTTTTCCATGTTAGAAACATTGTTAATCAATCTTATATAAGAGTTAAAAGAAAACCCATGAAATTGGAGGATTGTTGTTAATTTTGGGATAGGTTTGCATGTAGAAACATTGTTTGAAGATTTAATTCAGAGATTTCAAATCTATGTGATGTATAAACGGATTAAAATCTGGGAAATTTTGATGAGAAGAACCTAGGGTTTATGTTCTTGAAGAAAATTGGGAATTTATGTAGAAATTTGTGATTAAATGATGTTTAGAAGGTATTAATCCCCTTTAATGATGTTAGTATAGTACCTTGGCATGTTTGAGGATGATTAGAGAACTCAATATATTGTTGGAACGAATTTTAGAAGAGGTTGGAGGAGTAAAAATGGTGAAAAACGATTTTGGGAAAAATCTGGGCCGAAACTGGTAGCTCGTTAGAAGCAGCCCCCAGGTCGTTCGAACGAACTCGTTCGAACGAGCTTCTAACGAGTTAACCAGTCGTTACTAACGAGTAGGGATTTCGTTCGATATCTCGTTCGAACGAGATATCGTTAGAAGGGACAGTTCGTTCGAACGAATTGGGATCTCGTTCGAACAGCCTCGTTCGAACGAGACTTCTAACGACCTGACAGTCCAAACTCGTTCGAAGTCTCGTTCGAACGAGACTTCTAACGAGCTGGCAGTTTGGTCCTTTTTGGACTATTTTGACTTTTGGAGTTCCGTAAACTTGTTCGAGGATATAGTTAACCTTCGTAGTGATAGAATTGGGACATTTGGGTATTTATGAGAAGGAATTTACATACGAGAGTGTATTACATGGACGGTTTGGGTTGAGACGTGAGTCTACTACGACGTGAGATAATTATGGCGCGTATAATTACAAACCGGAATAGTATGAATTGTGTTAATTATAGTTAGTATGAGAATATATACTACGATTAAAATACGGTATTACTAAGACGTGTGTTTACTTAGTATTGGTATATGGATTGTGTGTATGACATACCTACCATACTTGCTATCACGGGAGGTTGCGTTCGCTTAGGACCCTCTATTCCTTGTGTGCCTACGGGGGGGATATAGACTGGTACCT